>OZ020508.1:74739065-75339065 GCA_963971375.1 Platycheirus rosarum
GTGGGCGGGGTTTGCTTTACAGTTTGTGTAAACTCCCGTGAAGGTAGAGTTAAGCTTTTAAATTTTATAGAAAAATGTGCTGGGAAGACATTAAAATAAATTATCTAATCGGAAAATTGCCAAAAAAAAGGAATCGCTAGATCCACGATTACTGGATTCTGGAGCGGAAAAACGGAAAACATTGCATAAATCAGAAACGCCGAAAATGGAAGCGGTGTTGTATAGAAGGTTCCTGAAGCTACATGTTCCCGTGGCCGTGTCAAGGATAATGATGAAAACCAATGCCAAGGTTTCATAGCGATGATGGCTGCTTTCGCACAGTTTTCATGCCTCCAAACGAGAAATCATTTATACAACCTATGGACCAGAATGTAAAAAGGCTCACAAAGTTGTACTACGGAACAAGCCTTTTGGCAGATGTTGAAAAAATTTAATAAGTGTTGGCATGAACTGTTTGCATATGAAGATGTCTCTAGTGACGAAGAAGATGTTCCTCTTGCCGTACTACAAAAAGAATGCAACTAGAGGAAATAAACCAGGTTTATCCTGAAGTAAGTCAATAATTTTGTATTTATTGTATAACGCTTGTCAACATACAAATTTATTTAAAGGTCCATGTTCCTCTGAGGCTATAAGAGAATGGAATGACGATGTAGTTCAGCTACAATCTACTATAGAAGAGCAGTTTTTTTTGTATTGTAAGGAGAAGACAGAAAAGACCCATACCTTCGCAAAGGGTGAAACCCAACATAGCTTATGAGAATAACTGTTGCTTGAGGGATGGATTCATGGATAAGCCTAAAAGAGTTAGTGAGAAAAAATGTCTGCCTGTCAGTCTGTCCGTCTGTATATACATATAACGAGCTGCAGCATAAACAGCTTAAGCGATTACCTACAATTTTGGTATGTTTGATTCTTTTTGCATACCCAAATTAATTTTGCATATCAACATTTTTAATAACTTTTTTTTCTAATTAAAATAATTTTTGATTTTTTTTAAAAATCAATATTTTTAGAACTAATCAAAAAAAAATATTTTAAATTTAATAATCACATGTACATTAATAAACTCTAAAATACTACATAGCAACTAAAAATAAAAAACAGGATTTTATCAAAATCCGTCCTAAAATTTTTAAAATAAATTTTTCATAAATATGTTATTATACAAGACATGTGATGGCACACTCCATTTCTTATTAAAAAACCATTAAGGGTTGTGGCCTGACACTATTTATAAGTTCAGAGAACGTGTTATTTTTGTAACGTAAATGTTGCTTGTTTCGATCAAAGATCCTGCCTTCCAATTGGATTAGGCACATAAGAGCAAGTACGTGCGTCCCAGTCGTGCCCATTTTTTAAATAGATTTGATAAGTAAGCGCAACAATATTTTCGAACGAATCCTACAACAGTAGTCGACTTGCCGAATTGAATCAAAAATGATCGAAAATTTCTTTAAAGAAATTTATTATTTGAGTTTGTACAACTCAACTGGTATTGAGCTATCCAAAAGTTAATTTCGAGTCGAACGAAGAAGAGGTTCATTGAAAGAAAATGCACGTTCTTTACATGACAGACCTAGCTGACACTGACTAGCTCTTTAAATATCAAGTAACATCATTTTACTCTTCCCAAAAAACTGTAAGGGATTGGTTCCATTTTTGTAATAAGATATCTATCATCAGTAAATTTATTACAAGGATAGCGTACTTCATTGAAAAGCTTTCGTTATTCGAAAGATTTTTCTTTTATCTGATATGTAATCACTGTTTTTATTTCTTTGGACAGAAAAACAGTAAAAAGGATTCCGGAGTATTCATACGACTTATACTTACAAATGTAAAAGATAATAAAACGGCTTCGATTTCTTGTTTCCTTTTTATTTTTTTAGAAACCTCCAAGGATTTAAAAGAGTATGCTGTATTATACAGTACCTACATACCAACAAAAACTTGTGAAATTAAATACTGATTTACATTTGAGCGAGATTGTTTTAAAATTTGTTTCAAAAAACACATACATACAGCCAGATCATCTTAAAAGGTTTTCTTGCAGAAGGGTTGAACTCATAATAATTTTGTCCTTCAGCCCATCATTTCTCTTCACCATCTATCCTCTCCTTATCGTAATTTAATGCAATTTATTGACTGGTCACTTTTACTCCTGCATTTTTCCTATGTGAAGAATATTTCAATACGACCGTACATTAATTTGCTCTTTCTTTATAAAGGCCATTAAAACAAGGAAGAGCTACTCAGCAACGAAAAATCGGAATAGCTTTCAAAAACACCTAATCCTTCCTTAACAAGTCTGCCAGTTGCTTCTAAACCGAAAAAGGAACCATTAAATGTTAACAAAATGATAATGGTTAAAATTTTGAGGAGCTTCAAAGATTTTTAATTACTTGATATTTTTAATTATTATGTTATAGTCCAGGCAGACTAAGCCCGAAAACAATAAATAAACCAAAAAATCCATTTAGTTCCAATTTTTGCAGGAATGTGTAGGGATGAGTCCCCTCTACCCGCAATAAAAAATCCCCGTTAATCCGGGTGTGGCGCGGGAGGGGGGTAATTTAAAGGGACCTTCCCACGGTTGCCCCCGCATATCTCGAAAACGGTTCGTCGTAGAAAAATAAACTATGAAGAAAATATAAAGCTGATCAAATTTTCTATAATTAACTATGGCACTATATTTGAAAATAAAGAACAGTCTTTGAAAATTGGAACATTTTGCAAGAAAAAAATTATTTTGCCGAGCTTGTTGTTCTTACTCCTTACCAATTTTTTTAATCACAAAGTTGTAAAGCGATAAGTAGTAGAGAATCTAATTTTCTACAAAAATATATGCAAAAATGTTAATTTATCTCTAAGAATTCAAAAGATACAGCGAATTAAAATGTTACGATAAATGTCAAAACTTAGTCATAATATAACAAATCTTATATTTCGCAATAATTCAAATCAATATTTTAAAAAATGGTCTAAATAAAATGTACAGCATTCAATTCTGCGTCAAATGAGACTATATTAATATGTTTTGGGCCAACCACCACCAAACTACATTATGTAAGAGTTTGACCAAATTTCGACATCTTTAATTTTTTTTCTCAAATAGCTTTGTAAATAAACTTTTTATCATAAGAGTAGTGCATATAAAAGTTGTAGAATTGAAGTCTGCGTCCTTGAAAATGAAAGCTAGGCAAAAAGCGCGCCGTTAGTGGCGACTCCGGTGTCGATAGGATCAACGGCTGAGGAGCTATTAGCAATTAAAAGGGAGAGATTCTGGCGAAACAAGAACCTTCCACGTCCAATCATTTCACTACTGGAGGTTCAATAAATATTTTTCTCACCTTATTTCTAGTATATAAAAGACAAATAGGTAGCTGGATTCAATACCTTTCTGACAGTCAGGATGTCAAAATAACGAGATATAGGCGCGAAAGGCTTGAGTGAAAAAAATTATTTTCTGGCACCTGACCCTTCAATCCACTCCTGGAGGCACAGTTATTTTATTAAAATTCTGATGTACGGATCAGGTAGCTAGACTCAATACCTATAGGATAATGCAAAACATATATACTCAGCTAGAATATCTACAAAACGAGATATAACCATCTGAGAGCTTGAGTGAAAAATTTGTTTTCCAAAACGCGACCCTTCAATCCGCCTCTGAAGGCGCAGTAATTTTTTCAAGTAATTTGTCATATACGTATCAGGTAGCTGAAATTAATACCAATTTAACACTGCAAGAGCCATTCAGTTTGTAGGCTACAAATCGCAAATACTCCATTTAACTTATCAGTGATCGCTTTGCAATTATATTTATTTTTTTATCTTTTGCTTAGCATTAAAATTCGTCCTTTTTACTTGCGATTATAGGGACTATAAGGCAAGTTTAGGATTCGTGAATATAAAAAAAAATGAGATAACAATCAAACATGACATTACGATCATAGAGAAGCCTAAAAAAGTCATTGGCAAAAAATGTCCGTCTGTCTATCTGTCTGTCAGTCTGTCTGTCTGGGTGTATATCGATCTGCAGCCTAAACGGGTTAAGCGATTGCGTTCAAATTTGGTATATGTGTATCTCTTGGAATTCCTCAGAGGGGAAATTGAAATTTTCTTTTTAGGGCTAAAAATAACGGTACTTGCCATACGACCGTTTAGGAAAAGCTTATTTTTCTCGGAAACGACTCCAACGATTTTGATTAAATTTTTTGAGAATTTTTTTGTTGGTATTACTTATCATTTGATCAGAACCAGATATACGGGAAAAGTCTCTTAACGGGACCTTCCATATAACGGTTTTTTTAATTTTTGGCCTGCTCGGTAACGGCGCTATGGATTTCTGTCAAATTTTATATTTCAAGAGATCTAGATAGTCGAATTAATTCTGCATATCAACATTTTGAATAACTTTTTTTTTCTAATAAAAAATATTTTTTTTTTAATCAATATTTTTAAAACTAATCAAAAAAAATAATTTCTAATTTTATAATCACATGTATATTAATAAACTCTAAAAAACTGCTTACCAAAATTAAAAAAACTTCAAAAAACTAAAAATAAAAAACAGAATTTTATCAAAATCCGTCATACAATTTTCGAAATACTTTTTTCATAAATTTTTTGTTATTAAGGACGTGGTATGGCTTACTTCATTTTTAATAAAAACCGTTAAGTATTGTGATTTTGATAGTTTTTATAAGTTCAAACTGTGTTATTTTCAACATAAATGTTATTTGTTTTTTTTTCAAAGATCTTGCCGTCCAATGTAGTTAATCACATAGGAGATTTTAAGGTTTTGAGATTTTGTGCTTGGGTCTCCTATTTGAAAATCCGAGATGGTAATTGTTTGCGTAAGCGTATTATAAAGTAGAGGAATAAAAATAAAAAAAATATGAAAAGAAGATTATTGTGAGTATTGTTCGAAAAAAATACGTAAAACAGTTATCAGCAGACAAATTTAATAGCCAGTTTATTTCTTTAAGAAGTGTTAATAATATTTTTTTTGAAAATCGTAACAACAGTTAAAAAAAACTCAAAAACAAATTCAAGGATAGCGAAAAAAATTTTGCCATTTTCAAAATATTGATTTAAAAAATGTTTTAATTTTCTCAAAAATATAAAAAAACCGTTAATCGGAAATAATTCATAGTGAAATTAGTTTGGGTACCAATTTCTTCTTGAATATCAATTTTGACTGTTATCGGTTAACCAATTTTCAAGAAAGTCGAAGAAAAAAAAACGGTCCTATGGGAGGTATCGTTTTTAGCACATCATCTTAAAATGTTTTATTCAGATTATACAGGGTATGAGAATGGATCTTATATTGATAAATGTTTTATTTAATGTCGGCAATTATGCATGGAATACAATATCAGGTAAATGTCTGCCTCTGTTAGTCTCACAAATGCGATCCCTTTTGAGCACATTTTTCATTACATTCTCACACATTTCACGCGGTATTTCATTAATTTCATGACGAATATTTTTTTTGAGCTGCTCAAGCGTTTCTGGTTTGTTTGCATAAACCTTGCTTTTCAGATATCCCCACAAAAAGAAGTCCGGAGCAGTCAAATCAGGCGACCCTGGAGGCCAATCAACATAACCATTTCTTGAAATAACTTGTTGTGGAAAGAGGTCTCGCATTAATTCCATTGTAATCCTGGCTATATGCGATGTGGCACCGTCTTGTTGATACCACATGTTAATCAAGCCCAAAGCATGCAGTTGTGGCGTTTAAAAGTTTTCAATCATATCACGATATCGCTACCCATTCACAGTTACCGTTACGCTGTTTTCATTTTCAAAGAAGTAAGGTCCTGACCAAATTGCACACCAGACTGTTACTTTTAATGGATGCAAAGGTGACTGATGAATAGTTTGAGGGTTTTCTATTGCCCAGAACTGACTATTCTGTTTATTCAAATATCCATTCAAATGAAAATGTTGATTTGATTATGATTTTTTTCATAAAAATCGGGGTTGTCATGGGGAAGCTGTAATATCCTATTGGCATATGTACGGCGGCGTAAATGGTCTTGTGCAAGAAGCTCTCGTGTCAACTGAATCTAAAATAGAAATAAATGCATATCCTTGTGAAAATTATGGCCAAACGCCAAAGTTGTTCTTTGAAGTCCAAGCTCCTGAGCACAGCGTCGAATTGAGGTTGTTGGATTGTTTTGAACACTTCCTTGAGCAGCAGTAATGTTTTCAGCCGATCTTGCAGTACGTTGTGGTCCATGCTTGGGCCTATCACCTACAGACCCGCTTTCTTCGAAACCATTCACTACACCGTAAATAGTGCGTTTTGTTGGCACGTTGTTTCTCCCAAAAAATTCACGTAACTTTCTCATCGTCACAGTAATCGATGATTGATAAGATGTTTTAACAATTAAAACACGTTGGTTTATAGAATATTTTTCCATTATAAATTTGCCACGTGTCTTCTTTACGACTGCCAAATATGAACTGTCAAGACTAATGTTTACCAAAATGGCGGCAAAACAAAGTAGTATACCTTCCCGGCGGACACCCTGTACATAATTACTATACTGCCGTCCTAAGCAAAAAGGGCACAAGCGCCAAAAATCAAAAATTGAGTTAGAGGCATATTTGGAATCGGTAAATAGTGTCTTATTTTTGTGTGAAAAAAAATCATATTTACAACAATGGCTCAAAATCACGAATGAAAATGGGCACATTTCCATTTTGTCCTATTTCCTAAGCAAGAAAGGCTTATCTACCATTTACTAGGCAAAAAGGGCACATAAGCCAAAGTTTCCTGCCAATGTGCCTTTTTTGCTCAATGCTATACGATTTAATTGGTTCTTGTGCCTTTTTTGATTTGTGATATCCTTGCAAGTATATTAATTTGTATAAAGTACGTACGAGGGATCCCATATCCTAGGAAATTTAAACTGCCAGATAGGCGCGTTAAGTTTTTAGTTGTTATGAAACCTTTAAAGTGAATGACACGAATGTGAGTTGCTTAAACAAATTTTGACCAATAAGTTGTTTTCTGCTATTGTTTGGATATAATAAAAGTGATCTTTTGCATTCAGGTAAGTTGAGCATAAGTTCAAGTCAATTTTTGTTGACCAATGGTTTAGAAGTAAATGAATAATTATTGTAGGTTAACAAATATCTTGGAATTTGTAATAGTCGATGGATCGCGGTAAGAAACTCGCTCTATTAGCAATAAAGAATTCCCAATTAGCAAAACAAAAAATGAAATGGAGTTTATAAGGAAATTTGAACAAAATTGTTTTGGTGAAAATATGTGAAAATGATCCTAATTATTTGACGCCAACAGAAGGGGCAAAACGCAAACGCATGCAGCGAAATCAAGCTTTAAGAATGTCGTCATCATCGTTGCCTTCGCCTTCACCACAGCAAGGAACATCGTCACCATTGCGATCAATGTCGCCTCCACTGCAAGGAACATTGTCACCATAACGGTTAATCTCGCCTTCACCGGAAAGAACAGCTTTAAGAATGTCGTCATCATCCCAGTTGCCTTTGCCTTCACCACAGCAAGGAACCTCGTCACCATTCCGATCAATGTCGCCTCCACTGCAAGGAACATTGTCACCATCACGGTTTACGTCACCTTCACCGCAAAGATCATCGTCACCATCACGGTTGACGTCACCTCCGCCGTAAGGAACGTCATCATCCTCACAGTCATTAGGATTAACCAAGAAGGGACTACCGAGAAAAAAGAAACTATCAACAAATACTCCAAGATCCAGAAAACTTGAGAAGATTAGGTAAGCAAATTTAAAGCTAATGATTAAAGAGAGCTGCAATAAACTCTGCCGTTCTAAAGAATGCAGTCAACTCAGTGAAGATCAGCGCATTATAATAAACAAAAAAATTATTGAGTTAACGAAACCAGAGCGAAAATGGTTTATTTATAATCATATCATATATGATCATATATATACATATATCATATAATCATATCACATTAACGGAACGGAAATATAAGTTTTGTTCGTCTACTTACTAAAACAGACTATTTTGCACAATTTCACACAAATGTTGTGCGTTTACTTACATTTTCGAGAGTTTTCGGGAGAAGAGACATGTTGCGAGAGAGAAAAACCTTTCCCCTAAATTCCCAAAAAATTCTTGGGGGAGAAAATGTGAATTCTGTCAAACTCAAAAGTACATTTGAAATTTGACGTTTTATAAAGGATTCGTATTTGAAGAATTTTAAATAAAAAAAATTTGTAAAGTTAAATCCAAAGTAAATAATAAAATGACCTTATAATGGCCTAATAAAATGGTTTCCATCACAACTTTTATTTCAATCAATCAATCAATCGTTGATATGTACAAAAATTTTGTTGAAAAGAAAAACAAAAATATTTCCTATGAATTATATCGAAGAGTTGTGGCAGAAAAAAATATTTCTTTCACAAAATTGGGTCACGAGGAATACTGGTCATGTGAAAAAAAGGAAAATCACGAAAAAATGACCAACCATTGAAAAACATCTCTAGAAGCAGATTGCGAGGAATGCAATAACTGGAAAAATCACAATGAGAAAAGCAACGCAGCGCGTCATCAATACAAGGAAGATTGCACAATTAATGAAAACGATGAACAGGAAATTGTCTCAGTTGATTTACAAAAGGTAAGATTTATTGTAAACACGTAATATTTATATGTGTGGAAAATACATTTATTTTGATAGGTCATAATGCTTCCAAGGTGTGATATGTTTAAAGAAGTTATATTCACTCCACGAATTATTGCTTAACGAAAGTTTTGTGCCATTGGGGAAAAACAAAGAAAAACGTCCAGTGCAGAAGATATAATATCTACATTTTACACTTTCATTAAGCATCGGAGGGTTGTAAAAGCTTCGTTTTTTGGCTCGACAACTGTGCGGCTCAGAATAAAAACTGGGCATTGTTCAATGTCTTCGTCTTCATTGTTAACTGCCCGGAACTTAACATTCAGCAAGTAATTCTTAAGTTTTTTGAAACAGGACATACATTTATGACGGCCGATTCCTTCCATCACCAAGTTGAACACTCTCTTAAGAAACAAAAAAAAAGTTAATGATATGACAGATCTTAAGAATTGTGTTCAAAAAAGTAAAAAGAAGGAAAAGTCGACGTAATTGATATGAAAGTCGAAATTTTTTTCGAAACTCAAACAAAATGTTAGTAGAGTGTTCCTGAAAGAAATGGTCGAAGTCAAATTCACAAAAAATAACAATTTATTGTTTTACAAAAAGAGCTTTTTGGACAGATCTAGATTTTTTGAAAGAAAATGTGAAAAAATGTGGCATTTCAATACCTAAGGCTAAGGAAACACCGCGAGGTTTTTCATCATCGCGGTAACAGGACCTTCTTAAGAAACTCAGTGATATTTTTTACCTGAAAACCGGCTAGATTTCTGGAAGACACTTCCCGAAAACTCAACGGTATAATTCTATGCTATTTAAAAAAATTAATGAATGATTTTTTTTTTAAATTTTGTTTTTAAATGTAAGTTATTTTTGTGCTTAAGTTTGTTTTCTTGAATTATTTTTTTTAATTTTTTAAAAAAAGTTGTTAAAAAAACGTTTTATTTAAAAACGGCTCCTACAATTTAAAAAAAAATGCACACTTTTTTACATTTCCTAAAGAAATAAAATGGCGTTTAAATTATTTCACCCAATACATTTTAACGTACTTTATTCGAACAATCAAAAGTCACAAAAATCGAATAAATGCTTTGATGTTCACTTAAATTTTTTTTTTATTTTATTCTACAATGTGACCGCACATATGAGCAAGTACGTGCGATCCAGTCGTGCAATTTATTTTTGTTGCTTACCACCTTCATATCAAAAAAAGTAAACAAAACAAACCAACTTGATTCCATAATATTCCAGGAATTGTTGTGTTTATTGATATAACCCAAAAAACTACATCAGATGTCTTCATTTAAACGCGTCGCGCTTAAAATAAAAAAAAATTGAAGAATTGCTACAAAATATCAAAATAGTCCTTGAATAACAGTAAGCAGTTGATATTGATATGGATGAGTGTACGAGGATTTCAATTATAAACTACCGACTGCATGTTAATAAGCACGTAGTAGGTATTTTAACCGAAAATAGTCAAGAGCAGCAACGAGAGTCGGTGAAATTTAATATTCATTAATGCTTCTGGTAGTTTCGTTTGGCTTGTAAGTAAATTCCATCGGTAGGTGAAGGTATGACATCTTTATTTTCGGGCATTGACCGTAGCACTTTAAACCGTAAAACTTTCGCAAATGACCATGATCTGGATAACTCATAATAGGTAACTATGGGTTTGGGCTCATTATGTGATTTGTGCGTTATAGGATCTCATGTCTTGGCAGAAATAACTCAGTAATTATTAGGACAAGGAAAAAGAAAAAAATAATCCATTGAATAATTAGAAAATCTCATTGCGCTCTAATTGTTTGAAATACTTTGAGCATAATAATGAAGCAATTATTATGATTATTTAACTTATTAGTATAAAGCTTTAGGACGTTATATTTTTGGGTATATATGTATATGTATCTTTAAATTGAAGGGCTTAGAAATAAAAGCAGGAAGAGTAGAAAAATGAAAAAGGAAAAAAGTTAAGTTTCGAAAAAAGAAAAAAAAAAACAATTCGTTGTACCGATGCTATCGATAATTCTATCAAATTTAAAACAGACTATTAAAGGTCCATTTCTATGATTAAAAAAATGTATATACAATTTAAATTATTCATAATTTTTAATTCTCTGACAATGGAAATGTCATCAAATTCGATAGGCTTGTTCAGATTTTATAGATTTATGACTGCCTATACATGCAACATGATTTGATTTTTGTTCGTCTTTTTTCAATTGTCAAACTGATGTTTGGCTGCTATTTTTATTTTTTCTTTCCACAAAAATTCCTTGATCAGAAATACCAATGGTGGGGAGATTATTTTCTCTCTCATGACCTCTTCCTTTGCGAATTTCTACGAATTTTTGGTGAGGAATTAGTAGAAATTCGTTAAATTCATATCAATTCGCCGATTTGGAACAGAACCGTTGTTTGTCAACAGCTTTTTCTGTACAACCACAAAGTTGTATACCGTGAGTCCAAGCCGGTTTAAGTACTTGCTTGCAGATAAGCAGTTGATTACATATACTCAGATTGGAGTACTATCAAATAATCTACTATAATTTTCGTAGTTTAATATGAACTTATTTCTTTTTAGTGTACACATTCCATCTTGAGTATAAAGGGGCCAAAACACTTGTGGGACGCAAGCATTTCTTTTCATTTTGAATATTGTGTTTCTTGTTTAACTCGAAAAAGGGATAGATATTTTGCAGGAGGATTCAAGAAAGCAATATAATAGTAGGGGAGCCTAATAGTGAATTTTGGGATTTGCTCGAGTGCGGCAGATTAACATAAAGAGGGATATATTCCTCGATACTATGCTGCGTCTAATAAGGATAATTTTTTGAAAATATGATAGCTTCACGAAATTCATTTGCAGAAAAATCACCCTCAATCTCTTAATTAAAAACCTCTTAAGACTTTCATTTCGTAGTGCCCTGTGGCTTAGTGGTTAGTATGTTGGACTGCTAAGCGAATGAGCCTGGGTTCGAATCCAGCTCATAGAAATCTTCTTTTCCGGGGTACTGCCTCTTGTGAGGAACTGACAAAACCTCCAAGAGTAAAATCTGTCTCGAAAAAGTGCATCTCATGTAGCCGTTTGGACTCGGCGGTAAACTGTAGGTCTCTTCCATTCTTGTAGATTAACAACACACACACAGGAATGGTTGAAAGTATAAGTCAGTAGGCCTTGGCTCCTTAAGGAGCTGTCGCACCAATAAATTAATTTATTTATTTATAACTTTCATTGAGTGAGAGAGCTCCTTACTTTTAAAAACCTATACTTGTAAACGGTGCCTGTGAAATAAGGCCGAGCGTTTTTTCACTTTATGAGACCGAAATTACGACGAATTTCCATTTCGCCTTTAATTTATAAAGACATTCAAATAAAAACTTAAAAAAAATTAAAAATCACCCCAAAAAATGTGATAATTAGCTTACACCGTTTTAACAACCACCTGCTTGGGGTCACTATTGGATTTGGAGTAGATGTGCGTGGTTGGAATAGGCTTGGGAATGTGGCAGGGGTGGGCGCTGCCCAACCTAGAAAACGAATTTTCCACCCTTGCAAAATCGAGAGTAAGAAGTTACGGAAAAAGTAAGATTAAATAACTGTGCAGGAGGTTTCAGTAACTGATTTTTCAGTTTCTTGTCAATATACGACGGTATGTTCAAAGTATGCATTGTAAAATGAACACAATCACATAAAAATATAGTGCTGTAGAGTGGTATTTGTGGTACTTGGTAGCACTTATAATGAAAGTTGATTTGCTCTATTGTTACCGTCGTTGTAGGTTTCATTCATTAGTTCTCTTTTGAACAACCTTGGGAATTAAATAAATGCTCAATCCCAAAAAATAGAATCATTAGCTATAAGCGCCGAAAATTTGTTTGCTCTATCTATCCGCATTTTAGAAAAAATTGTTGCGCTTTTTTTTAACAGAATTTTCACAATTAATCAAATAGAACAAATTAATATCTAGAAGAAAAGTAGGTAATATTTCATGTCAACAACGGACTTTAAACGTAACTAATTATCCAAATGTATAGCTTAAAGCGTACATACATTACATCACGTCTATTCTATACAAAAATATAAACAAATTATTTAATACAAATCCAAATTTTTGGCGATTCTTTTTAAATAAATAGTATGGTTTAAGTCAAGTCTCTTTTTAATTACTTGCGCAATTTGCTTATTTTTAAGAATAGTTTTTTTGTATGTGCTCGAAATTTCTTACTCATTCTACCTTTTAAAATTAAAATTGTTTCAAGTGTATACATATACATATATATGTTCTTATTATGTTTAAAGTATGTGTTTTCCATTACAAATATTCTGTTATTTTTTTTCCAAAATTATGTTTTTAAAAATTCTGTATATGTTGTAAAAGAGAAATCTTTTTTATAATGTAAATAAATTGCACGACTGGATCGCACGTACTTTCTCGTATGTGCGGTCACATTGTAGAATAAAATTTAAGAAAATTAAAGTTAACATCAAAGCATTTATTCGATGCTTGTGACTTTTGATTGTTCGAATAAAGTACGTTAAATTGTATTGAGTGAAATAATTAACACGGCATTTTATTTCTTTAAGAAATGTTAAAAAGTAAAATCGTAGGAACGGTTTTTAAATAAAACGGTTTATTTTTAACAACTTTTGTTTTAAAATAAAAAAAAATAATTTATGAATACAAACTTAAGCACAAAATTACACATACATTTAAAAACAAAATTAAATAAAAAATCACCCCAAACCATTTTCAAAATATTGATTTTTAAAAAAAAATATTTTTTTGTAATTATTAGAAATACAAAAAAAAAAAGTTTTCGAAAAAAAGTTAATGCAAAATTACTTAGGCTAGCCACGTCTTTTTGAATATCAATTTTGATAGAAATCGGATCGCCAGTTTTCGAGAAAGTCGAAGAAAAAAAAACGGTCCTATGCGAGGTACCGTTTTTAGCCCACCATATTAAATTTTTGTTCACCAAAATATAATGCTTACCTACAGTAGTACACTGATTTTTTTTTTCATAAAAATTCTTGGAGCCGTTTTCGAGAAAAATAAACTTTTACATAACGTACAGGTACCGTTAATTGAAATTGAAAAAACTCCTCTGTAGAATGTCAAAATAACCTTAAGTTCTATATTTAAAGACGATTGGCCCAACCGTTTAGGATACAGTCCAAAATACATCTGTACAGACAGACGGACAGACAAACAGATAGACAGACAGACAGACAAACAGACAGACAGACGTACAGAATTTTGTCAGTAAACTCAAATATGTTTTTCTATCATTGTAATGTCATGTTTAATTGTTATCTCAAAATTTTTAATCTGCACGAATGCATATCTTGCATTATAGTACCTATAATCGCAAGTAAAAAGTGCGCACTTTTACGGAATTTATAGTTAAAAGGGTTGGGGTCGAAATACTGTGTGGTCAAATTCTGTTTACAAAATACTGTATTTCAAAATTCTGGTTACACAAAATTCTGTATGTAGAAAATTCTGTATTTCAAAATTCTGTTTTTCAAAATTCTGTACGGTCAAAGTTCTGAATTTAAACAAAAATGGTTTTGGTGATGTAAAAAAGTGCGCACTTTAAATACAGATTTTTTTAAAACAGAACATCAAAATTAATATGAACACAATTAACAACAACAAAAACAACAGCCACAGGTACATGTTTACAAATTTTTTACTGAACTTTAACCCTAATATACATATATCATATTTGATTTTATCATATTTCGATATGGATACATAGACAAAACCAAGTTAGCTTACAAATACGGCTCTTTCTCTCATAAATATTGTTTATTTGTTCCTTACATATCCATATCAGTAATCATTCTTAAATGAGCCATTGCAAAATTAATTACACAAAATTTTTCTTGCTCTCGGACGTGCTAAGCAGTGAAATAATTGTAATAAATCTATTGTTTAAATATTTTATTTATATTTTTTTTGTTATTTTATTAATTCAATATGAACATCTCAGTCCAATAAAGGAAAACAAAAAATAATTGTCGACGGTTATTCATTTTGTTTGTAGCGAGCGGGCATAAGCAGAATTAAAAAAAAAACAGAATTATTACTTACGGCATTTTGGATAACCAGATATTTGGGCATAGAGAATTTTGTACGTACAGTATTTTCCAAAAAAAAAAAAAAAAATCCTGTCGTACAGAATTTTGACAACCAGAATTATGACCCGCTCACTTTATAAAAACAGAATTTTGGTCATCCAGAATTTTGTGCAGCCAGAATTTTGGGAAGCAGAATTTTGAAAACAGAATTATGACCATATAGAATTTCGACCCCAACCCTATTTGCATACCCCCGAGCTCGCACCTACTCCAAATCCTCTAGTGACCCCACACAGTGGCGGAGGGTTGCAGGGCGACAGCATGCCCCCCCCCCCCCATACCTATTTATCTTTTTAAGCGGCGTAAACTAAATGAAAAATCGTCGGCTTTGCAAATTCTTTTGACTTCTTGGTTTTTTGATTATACATTACTTTTTATATTTCTAACTGGCTTCGAGCTTTTTGGCATTAATCGTCAAACCAAGGTTTATTTATAAATTTCCTGCATTTTACGCTACTCTGTTGTTTTATGCTAGTATTCCTTTATGATATTTTCTAACTTGAAATATTTTACGTCATCCTGGAAGATTCGAATTAATGCGATGTCTATATCCCGGCAATTCCGGGGCATTTGAATTTTTCCAGTTGAGTTTTGGAAGTAGTCACATGTTAGTAACTTCATCAGATCATTAAACAAGCTGTTGGAAGTTAACCACTACCGAGAGATGATCTGAATGTGGTATTTATTTGACATCAAAATCAATCACTAAGGGCACCCTTCTCCTAAGAATGCATAATCAATTCCTGAATCCTGACCACCAACAAATGTAAAATTTCAAACTGGTTCCTTTTGAATCCGAAGACCTTTTTAATCTAATCTACATTAGTATGTAAACCACACTATCCGTTTACCGTTAATATTTAGATAACGAATTTAATATTATTCTTAAATAAGTATCTTAAAAACTTGGAAGAATAGTAAAGCTTTACGAGCTTGCAAGAAGAAGACAGATAATGGAGATGTCTGCAAAATGAGTCCAGGTGAGTTAAACAGATTTTGCTTCCATTTCAATTGCCTCTCATGATGGTTACCTTATAGATGACATACGATACGTTGTAGAAAAATCACTCATACCAATAATCTCTATAGAGATTTCAGCTTCCAAAGAGTTTTTGAATATGAAGTTTTTAATGCAGTTATACTGGAATTAAATCAAATGCGATCGGATTAGATGGAATGCAGCCAAAGTGTTTGAAAATAATATTCACATGGTGCTCTCCGAAATCACATACATTTTTAATAACATCTTAACCTAGTCTACATATCCATCTGCCTGGAAGATTCCCAAAATCATTCCTGTCCTTAAAAGTAATGTCTCTGGAAACAAATCCTATCGTCCTATATTGATTCTGACTTTTGTCTCAAAGGTTTCTGAAAAACTTATGAGCAAACAAGTACATTCATACCTCAATGAGCTTAACCTTTTATCACCATGGCAATCTGGTTCTAGACCAAAGCATAGTTGTACTACGGCGCTCTTAAGCTTGGTAGATGACATTTGAATGGAAATAAATGCCACGGACCAAATTAATGAAGACCTTACCTTGATAGTCAATTCTACTAAAATTCAAGCCATATTAATTGGTCGCTCGAACATTGATACTCATTGGTCGAAGAGAACACATTTTTGTCATTGTTAAGGCTTTTCTTGGAATGGAATCACAAAAATATCTCAAATTTAAAACATTAACTTTTCTATTCACTCTAATAGGCAATAAAGTATCTGATTACCTTTATCAAAAAATTCAATTTTCTTCTTTTTTCTAATAGAAGCAGAAGTTTTGTTCCACCGACTTCGAACTATACATTGTTACTCAAAAACAATTCTTTGTATACGCCATAAGACTTTGTAATTCCTTTCCGGTCTATATCAGAAGGTGGTCTAAGCATTATAGATTTTTAAGATAAACTTAAATAACTGAAATAACTGAATTATAAAATTAATAAAATAGTGCTTAAAATAATAAATATGTTTCAAGTAAATAATAAGTAAATAAATAGTATAAATAAATAATTAGCAAATTAAAAATTAGATTAAATTTAATCTTGTTTATATACTGTTTCATAACTTAAATATAATATTTTATCTACGTGTAAAAAAGATTCATATGAAATAAATGCAAAAATAGCCACAGCCTATCTTTTCTTACTTGGCTCTTTTTACTTGCGATATAGGGACTTTAAGGTAAGTTTAGGATTCGTGATAAAAAAATAAAAAACTAAAAATAAAAAACAGGATTTCATCAAAATCCGTCCTACAAATACTTTTTTCGAAATACTTTTTTCATAAATTCGTTATTATACAAGACGTGTGATGGCACACTCCGTTCTTACTAAAAACCGTTAAGGGTTGTAGTTTTTACACTATTTATAAGTTCAGAACGTGTTATTTTTGTACGTAAATGTTACTTGTTTCGATCAAAGATCTTGCCTTCCAATATAATTAAGAACATAAGAGCAAATACGTGCGACCCAGTCCAGCCCATTTTTTAAGAGATTAGATTTTAAAGACGAAAATTTTTTTCATTTTTATTTTCATATTTTCATTCTCGAAGGGTAGGTTGGATGCCCAATTTTTCCCAAACTACTCAAGTTTTATTTTTTCTTGAAATATTTTTGTATATTTTGGATAAATAAATAAATAAATTTATTGGCGCGACAGCTCCTTAAGGAGCTAAGGCCTAGTGACTTATACTCTCAACCATTCCTGTGTGTGTGTTGTTACTCTGCAAGAATGGAAGGGACCTACAGTTTACCGCCGAGTCCGAACGGCTACATGAGATGCACTTTTTCGAGACAAATTTTACTCTTGGAGGTTTTGTCAGTTCCTCGCAAGAGGCAGTACCCCCAGAAAAAAGGTGGCTATGAGCTGGATTTGAACCCAGGTTCTTTCGCTTAGCAGTCCGACACACTAACCATTAAGCCACGGGGCTTAGGATATATTTTGTTTCTAAACACAAGAACTATGTATTTTATATTCTCTGGTATTACAAAGATAATAGGTATTTCATCTAAAATAATCGCCAAATATCCATGGCAATACAGAATTACGAAACTCTGAATAAATAATATTGTCTCTACTCCATACAAAAAAAGTTATAAATAAAGTTTCCATTGTAAAGCAACCCGTCAGATAGGTATCTTACGCAATAAATCCCACCGATACTAAGCTAAGCAGTGCAACAGTGTCATATCATCTAAAAAAAAATTAAAAAAACAAACCGGCCAAGGGAAAACTGAGCAAGTGTCTGCATTAAACCTTTACGTAATTTTACTGGTCAAAACCCTTTGGGCTTTCTCGGGTAAATACAAATATCTGCGCCTATGAAACTACAACGGAGATTCCCACGTCACGTCCGGCCTTGGGAAGATGCATTGCATGCAACTTTTCAACTCGACTAATAGCACGCGGTCGACGAGTGTAAGTGTTAGTCATTGAATGCAAATTCTTAGATCTCTACCTGGTCAACAGGTATAATAGCCATAAGGTAAATGTTTTTGTTTTCGTCTTCTGGATAATAATAATCAAAAAACGATTCTTTTTTTTGTCAGCCATTCAAGAACCAAGAAAAATACAAACTCTGAAGTTTTCAAGGTTAAAAATCGAATAACCAAACGGTTTACCCTGTGCGGACTGCGGAGTGGTGGTTGGGGTGATATTTGGACTTCAGCTTGAACGATAGTACGTATGTGTATATCTCTATTCGCAAAAAGTATCTATTGTTGATGTCTGGACGTGGTTTAACTGGAGGGCAAAGCCAACGACCAGGTTGATGGGTTTGTTGTGATGTTATTTAATATGTTCTAGCAATGAATGTAAAGAGGGCTTGAATTTGGAATAGTATATTCAAAATAAGCGGATATGGTTTTACAAAAAAAAAAAACACTTTTACTATGGGAACAGGAATGGTTTCAATTGTTTTGATTTGCTTTCCAATTGGGTCAATGGCACGCATATATCAGAACTTCGTTTTGGGGGGTTGAGTGGAGTTGAAATAAGGGGATTTTTATTGTTATTGTTGGCTTATAGATAAAATATTAATGGCTTGCTTTTTCTTATATCAACAATCTCCTCGTTACAGAATATCTTCTTAGTTATTCTGCTACGACCTTAACAATTTTTATTATTTTCTTATGATCATTCAGACATTTTTGAACTCTTCCTCTCTCTAATGTATAATCGATTAACGTGATTTTTTGAAAAATAACAAAATTGAAATAACAATCGAATCTGACATTACTAAAGAACCATGATTGGAAAAAAAATTATTAAAAAATGCCTATCTGTCTGTGAGTGTATGACTTAAGCGGGTAAACAGTTTACGTTAAAATTTTTAATCTATATGATTTTGATCGTAAATATAAGTTTCTCAAAAGGCTTTTTGAAAATTTATTTTGAGTGTTTGAAAGGGTTGGGATCGAAATACTGTATGGTCAAAATTCTGTTAACAAAATTCTGTATTTCAAAATACTATATTTCAAAATTCTGGTTGCACAAAATTCTGTATGGAGGAAATTTTGTATTTCAAAATTCTGTATTTAAACAAAAATGGTTTTGATAATGTAAAAAAGTTTTTGTTTAGAATTTTTAAAACAGAGCATCAACATGAGTATGAACAACATCAACAACAACAAAAACAACAGCCACACCTATGAACATGTTCACAAATTTTTTACTGAACTTTAACCCCAAGATATAAAATATTTGATTTCGATATGGATATATAGGCAAAACCAAGTTAGCTTACAAGTAAGTCTCTTTTTTCTCATAAATATTTTTTACTTATTCTTTACATACGGCTTTACATGGCTTGAATGATTTTTTCAGGAAAAGTCTTATAACGGTACCTTCCATATGACTGCTTTTTTTTTTTTAATCAGACTTTCTCCTTGACTATTGGACGGATTTTGATGAAATTTTCAAAAGCAATTTTTTGGAATTTTTAATAATTTTTTTTTCAAATTGACAAACTCAAAGAAATTTTTAAATATGTATATTTTCGATAAGTTTTTTTTCAAAAAATAAAACATTTTGTTAAGAAAATTGGTCGAACGATTTTGAAATGAAAAAAATTGTAATAGAAAACAGCAAAAGAAATTAGAAGGCTTACAAATTTTATTTTTTTTCCGAAAAAACGTTATGAATAGTGGTTTTTGATTTTATATACATACATTTCTTTGTTTAATGTTTTCCCCCAGATTTTATTTTATATTGCTGGGTTGAGCCCTAGCCACCAGTCAAATAAAAGCAAATTTTGTCATGCACCTAATAGGTGAGTACCTAGATAACAACGTATTTTAAAGCATTTCATGATCATAACAGCACACAGAATAAATAACAAGGATGCCTATGATAAGCACATAAACACGCAAAAACAACTTACAAATAAAAAAACTATTCGATTACTGAATGCAAAAATTTCAATCAAGAAAACAAAAGTTTACACCTGCCTATAAGCAACCAGTTTTAATATTGTCTATACCCTCCCGCTTTACAGTGGTTGGAATGGGTATCTTACCTTACAACCTTATTATAGGTAGATAATATCCTAAATAAATTCCATGAATACCTACCCCCACCATACATCTGTCGAACATAATTAAGCAATTTTATTTCATTTTATTTCAAAAGTAAATTATTGTTAAATGTATATATATAACCTAGCCTTGTTTCCCTACTGCTGATTCCTACGAATCTTAATGTTCTTAAATTTTTTTTAAATTTTATTCGACGATGTGACCCCAAATATTAGCAAGTACTTGCGATCCAGCCGTGCAATTTCTTTCTTTTTTGTGTACTTAATGCTGAGAATGAACAAGATTTCAAGACAGTTTTTTTACGTTTGGTATATTAAATAATGAGAATCAACAAGAATTCAGGAAAAATTTGTATTTTGAAAACAGCTCTTTTGGATGTGCATTCGTCGTTGGAGTCAGACCCCGGCAAATACAAATGTGTCAGCGAGCGCTAACAATCCGCATAAAGGCTAAATTTGCCAAAATAAAGCCTTATATGTACTCATGCCCCACAAAGAATCAACACAACAATATTCTTTTCTTTTTTATAAAAGTACTCAAAATCCACACAAATAGTAGTAAGAACAGGAAGATTTCGTGTTTTCCTTATTTTGTTTTTCGGGATTAGGCTGTGTTCCCAATATGATAGTCACATAAAAATAAATACTTAAGGGGCTAATCAACGTTACTAATAAATGTCCATCTCTCCAAACCTTAAGGAACTGTTTGTACTCAAACACAAACATCACGTTGGCTTGGATACCCGGACACTGCGGAATTGAAGGTAATGATGCAGTTGACCTTGCAGCTAAACACGCTTTTCGCTACCCTCAGATAGTTGAGTATCCAAAACTACACCAACTTTTGAAAACAACTTTTACACATTTTCAAAAGCTAGAGCTTGCAGAAAAGTGGCGAAACGCACAAACATTTCTTCGAAAATATCAACACCACAACACACGTGTCCAATATAACCAATCCTTATGCAGAGAAGAATGCATACAAATTTTAAGAGTCAGAGTAGGAAAAACACTCTTTACTAGCAAACACTTCTACACTCGTGAAGCTCCAGAGGAATGCCCCAATTGTGGAATACCTCTTACAATCTGGCATATTTTTGTAAAGTGTCCAGTTTCTCGACAAATAGATACTGAAACAGACAACATACATGAGACTGTGGCAAAAATCCTAGATCCATCAAATGTTAATTCTATCCGTCGGATTAAAGCTGCCATGTCCGTCCACCAGAAGTTTGATGAAATTTAATTAGGTTTAGTCGTTATAAAAGCTATTTTTTTCGTGCTAAATAGTCTAAAAATGTATAAAATGTTAATAATCTTCTTCTTAAACTTTAGTTAAGTCAAAAACGGCATCGCATGGTCTGGTTACCCTGATGCCTTAAATGAGTGATTTATAAATTTAGTTTGTAAGTTACTTCAATAAATAAAATAAAATAATAAATAAATACATATACATATGTGCCACCCTTTCCACGTGCAAAATTTTGTATTATTTCACACATAAAAAAGAGTTGCTTGTCTATAAAGTCATTTGCGGACGATAATTTTACGTGATATCGTCATAACAAAACATTGATGGCAGCAACATCAACAAACAGCCCGTTAACTCACACCCACAAACCCTCGTTAAATACACATACACACACCCCAATATCTACATCTACTTTCTACTTTAACAAAACTCCGCCTATTTTGTATTTCTGTTTCTTTTCTTGTTCTTTTTGAATTTGAGTGGAAATATTTTGGTTGAAAGAACCACAGGCATCGCGGTTAGCATGAGTCAAAAAAAAGCTCTATTGTATTATATTAAACTGATTCTCAAAGTTTCTTAAAGTAATTTAAAGGAATGATTTATTACGAAACATCTTCTGTTTCTGCTTACAAATATCAGAAATTGATATATTTAAAAAACTGAAAATAATTTCTTTTCTTTATATTTGACTTATTATCATCATCATGGCGATGTTATTAGATTTTTTTTTTAGGAATGTCGTAACAAATGGGTATTTCTGGATGCGTGTTTTTGTATGTAAAAGGGGTTGGTGCCATAATCTCCAGTCACAAATTGCCCAAACTAAAATCCACATATCAAAATTCACAAATCAAAAGCCGCAAATACAAAATCTCCAAGCACAAAATCCCCAAACACAAAATCCTCTATAATTCGAGCATATCAAAGAAATTAAGTTTGGCGCCAAACTTAATTTCTTTGATATGCTCGAATTATAGAGGATTTTGGGTGCTTGGTGAATTCAAGATTACCTGGATTTTCTCTTCTGTCTACGACGGGCAAATAAAAAGTCCATAATGTTAATTTTTTTTTATTTTAATTTTATATTTTTTTAAGTTTTTGTTTATGATTTCTTTTTTGTATTTAAAATTTTATACTTTTTTACAATTTTTTTTCTCATTTTGTTTGTATATTGAAAAACTAAATAAAATAAGGTCAAATTAATTCACTTGAGGTATCTACGTATCGCAGATATTGAAAAAAAGTTAATTCAGTAATGGAAAAAATGTAAGAAAAGCTTTAGCATAATGAAATGTTGGTTGCAATATATTTTAAGTACTGCAATTTGTCTGCATCTTGTCGTCTTGATATGATTTTTTTGATATTTTTGTAACATTTTGCGCTTGATTTTTTTAAAATTGGACCTTCACCGCTATTAATTTTTTGCATTGTGGTTTTCACTACAATCATTTCTTTTGCCAAATCTTTTATAATTTCATACAAACCAGCATTTTTTTGCCAATTATGCACTTGAGCCGGCGGTGCCAAGCTTCGACAGAATTTTGTGTTCGTGGGAAATTATGTTTCACAGAATCAGCAACTGACCAAAATGCAGGTTCATACTTTACCATATTTCCGGTAACATAATTTTTTTTGAACCATGAACATAATTGCTTAAAATTACTGTCCTCGAAACTTTTACTTAATTCCAAATAATACGCTGGTATTTCCTCGGATGGTACAAATGCCAGGCTTTTAAGCATACGTATATTTAAACTAAATATTTCATTGTTTCCAAACTTGCTTGAAAAGCCTTCTTTTTGTACTCTCCTCCAAATAATTTGTCCAAAATGGAACAAACAACCTTTAAATTGGGTGGATGGAAAATAGGGCTTTGCTGCATAAAAAATGGTTTTCTCAAAGTCTGATATAATCACTTGCGGATTAAAATGAATATGTCTTTCAACAGCCAGGTAAAATAACTCATAAAAGAATTCAGAGTAGGCCTGCAAAGTTTTTTTACTCATAAGGCAAAAGACCAGAGGCACTACCTGTCCATCAATAAGGCCGTGTATGCTAAATAATTGCCGCATAATAGTTGGAACAACATAAAATGTCCCATCCATTAGCCAGCATTGAGCTTGTTCTAATGCCTTCAGTGAGGTATTTGTTCCCAAAATAATATTTTTTTCATTTCCGAAAGATTTCTCACTTAAAACAAATAGTTCTCCCTCTAAAAACTTTAACTCTTCGGGAATGTTTATTGAATTTAAGTCTGATGGTTCAATTGTTGTTGTATCTTGTCGGCGAGTACGTACCACTTTAATTTTTTGCGCACGTTTAGTTGGCAGATATACGCGACATTCTCGTTGAAATCTAACTATCGTTTCCCTTACAATCTGAGACGGACGCAAAGACATAGAACTTGCCATTTCTTTTAAGCTATTGTTAACCTTGGAAATTTGCAGTTTATGTGCGGAAGGGTCATGATTATGATCTAAGGGAGACATATGTAGCTCGTGTTTTTCATTTGTTTTTTTTGTAATGACTACACTTTTACACAAATTAACTTTACGTTTTGCACAACACCATCTAAATTCTTTTTTTTTATTTTGGGAATGAAAATGATAGTCATATCCATCGACAAATAATTTTTCTTTGCCTTTATTCGACTTCACCACTTGAATTTCCATTATTCCTAACGCGATGCTTCTTTATCAAATGAAAATACACGAATGAAGTGAGCTGTAAAATGTTTTCTTATCAGTCAATCATCTCTATGCAATAAACGGTAAATTGCTTACACTACTGCCAATTAAAAGCATTATTGGTCTCTGTGGACATAAACTGGAAATTTTGTGTTTGGGAATTTGTGTTTGGGGATTTTGTATTTGGACATTTTTCAAAAGTTGTGGATTTATTAATTTGGGGATTTTAATTTTGGACATTTTGTGGGTCTCCCATGTAAAAGGCCTATTGAATTTGGTGGTGTGAAAGCGAAAGCATCAATACACGAACATTAAGAAAAATAAAGTCACATACATAAATCACTCAATAAATCCTAAGGTTTCTGTTCAGTAATTCAGTATAATGATGAACCATTAACAATACACATTTAACGCAAAGCAAGTAAACAAATTATTAATATTAATTCATTTAAATTTAATTGCTGTAATTTCAGTTCTTTAAACCTTCAAATAAATTAGGAAATAAATGAAAATAATAAATGTGCAATTGCAGTACTTAGGGATGATTTCAGAATATTCTCCTGTATAAGCTCATTAAGCTCTATTATTCCCAGAATCTGTTTTAGTTATTTCAATAGAAATAAAAATATACCTAAGTTGGTATGTAGGATATAATTCTGTTAATACATACAGTAAAGTAATAATTTTAATAATTGGAAACTTACATGAAAATGCTGAATTTTATATTTAATGTTAAATTTAAGTTTTACTTTTATTTTACATGAAACACAGTAAACATAAAGAATAAATTGCACTATTGGATCGCACGTACTTCATCATATGTGCGGTCACATCGTCGAAAAAAACTTAAATAAAATGCACGAATGGGTCGCACGAACTTGTTCTTATGCTTAGTGGTTGCATATATATGTGTGTATATATTTATTAAAATAAAAAAAAAAATATTTTTTTTGAAAATTCTTTCATTTTTTGAATTAGTTCAAGAGTTTTCTCGCATAAACTAAGTATGCAATAAAATTTGAAAACTAAATGTCTATTGAGGAAAAAAAATATTGTAAATTGGTCGACTAGTTTTTTTTTAAATGTCGTTTTATTTGAAAAAAATTTTCGAAAAAATATTTAAATTTTTTTTTAGTATATATATACGTATATATAAGAAAATCTGTAGTTTCCACCTAGGAAAATTATTTATAAAAATATTCATTCAACCCGTTTTCAAAATATTTCGAAAACCATTTTCGTTAGAAAATTTAAAAAAATCTAAAAAAAAGTTTTTGAAATTTTTTAAATATAATATTAATTTAATTTTAAATGACTTCCTGTGTGCAAAATTTATTGAAATAGGGACAATGGGTTACGATAAAACCGCATTTGAAAAAAACCGGTTCTGTGAGAGGTACCGTTATAGAGCAAATTTCGAAGAATTAATTCTAACTGAAAGATGTATTGTTGTAAAAGAATACCACCCTGAAAGTTTTATCAAAATCGTTAGAGCCGTTTTCGAGAAAATCAAACTTTTTGTTAAAGATTGTATGGCAGGTAACCTTATTTTTCATCCGTTTAGGCTGTAGAAGTGCGAACAGATAGAGAAGTCAAAAAAAGTGGATCCGTAAATTCCGTCCGTCTGTCTGTCTGTCTGTCTGTCCGTATCGATTCCTACAGCCTAAGCGGTTGGGCCGATTTGATTCAAACTTGATATATAGTATTTTTAGAGTACTCTACCCGACTGTCTTTCGAATTGGCATTCTAGCTATAAAACTAACGGTACCTGCCATATAACTTTTAATGAAAAACTTATTCTTTTTGAAAACGGCTCCTAACATTTTGATAAAACTTTCTGAATGGTGTTTTCTATGCAAATTCTATCTTTCAGTTTTAATGAATTTTTCAGAAAAAAGTTTTATAACGGTACCTCCCATATAACCGGTTTTTTTAAATCAGACTTCCTCGTTAACTAATTGACAGATTTTGATGAAATTTTCAAAATAGGTAGTGCTTTATGATTTAAATAATATTGCTTATTAAAATTTTCAAAAACATTTTTTTTTTAATTTTTAATATTTTTTTATAAAACTTATTTTGTTTTTTGAATATTTTGAAAACGAATCTATAGATTTTTTTTTAATTTTTCTCCTAGTATAAATTATAGATTAATTTAAATTGACATACTAAAAAAATAAAAATTTGTTTTCGAAAACTTTTTCAAAAAAAAAAAAAAACATTTTTTTGAAAAAACTGGTCGAACGATTTTGAAATGAAAAATTCATAAAATAGAAAACAGCAAAAGAAATAAGATGACTTACAACATTTTTTCCAAAAAACGTTATGAATAGTGTTTTTTTTGATTTCATAAAAAAATTATTTGTTTAATATTTTCCCCCAAATTTTGTTTTATATTGCTCGGTTGAGCCCTAGCCACTAGTCTAATTAAAGCAAACATCGTTATTTTTATTATTATTTATTTATCTTTATTTATTTTAAAGCATTTCATGATCATAACAGCATACAGCATACAGAATAAATAATACGGACGCCTATAATAAACACATAAACACTAGCTAAAAATATATTCCAAAGGCGCCAGTTATAGCGGTCAGGAAAACGTATCAGGAAAAAAATTCAAAAGGATATTTAACTATGTTTCCATATGATTTAACACACAATTAACGTGTGATTTTTTTGAGGTTAGGATTTTCATGCATTAGTATTTGACAGATCACGCGGGATTTCAGACATGGTGTCAAAGAGAAAGATGCTCAGTATGCTTTGACATTTCATCATGAATAGACTTACTAACGAGCAACGCTTGCAAATCATTGAATTTTATTACCAAAATCAGTGTTCGGTTCGAAATGTGTTTCGCTCTTTACGTCCGATTTATGGTCTACATAATCGACCAAGTGAGCAAACAATTAATGCGATTGTGACCAAGTTTCGCACTCAGTTTACTTTATTGGACATTAAACCAACCACACGAATGCGTACAGTGCGTACAGAAGAGAATATTGCGTCTGTTTCTGAGAGTGTTGCTGAAGACCGTGAAATGTCGATTCGTCGCCGTTCGCAGCAATTGGGTTTGTGTTATTCGACCACATGGAAGATTTTACGCAAAGATTTTGGTGTAAAACCGTATAAAATACAGCTCGTGCAAGAATTGAAGCCGAACGATCTGCCACAACGTCGAATTTTCAGTGAATGGGCCCTAGAAAAGTTGGCAGAAAATCCGCTTTTTTATCGACAAATTTTGTTCAGCGATGAGGCTCATTTCTGGTTGAATGGCTACGTAAATAAGCAAAATTGCCGCATTTGGAGTGAAGAGCAACCAGAAGCCGTTCAAGAACTGCCCATGCATCCCGAAAAATGCACTGTTTGGTGTGGTTTGTACGCTGGTGGAATCATTGGACCGTATTTTTTCAAAGATGCTGTTGGACGCAACGTTACGGTGAATGGCGATCGCTATCGTTCGATGCTAACAAACTTTTTGTTGCCAAAAATGGAAGAACTGAACTTGGTTGACATGTGGTTTCAACAAGATGGCGCTACATGCCACACAGCTCGCGATTCTATGGCCATTTTTAGGGAAAACTTCGGAGAACAATTCATCTCAAGAAATGGACCGGTAAGTTGGCTACCAAGATCATGCGATTTGACGCCTTTAGATTATTTTTTGTGGGGCTACGTCAAGTCTAAAGTCTACAGAAATAAGCCAGCAACTATTCCAGCTTTGGAAGACAACATTTCCGAAGAAATTCGGGCTATTCCGGCCGAAATGCTCGAAAAAGTTGCCCAAAATTGGACTTTCCGAATGGACCACCTAAGACGCAGCCGCGGTCAACATTTAAATGAAATTATCTTCAAAAAGTAAATGTCATGGACCAATCTAACGTTTCAAATAAAGAACCGATGAGATTTTGCAAATTGTATGCGTTTTTTTAAAAAAAAAAAGTTCTCAAGCTCTTAAAAAATCACCCGTTACTATACTAATCGAAGGGAAAACACTTAAAGAATTTTTTTTGCCAAAAAAGTTTTCAATGGAACGAACATTTTTTATAAAAAAATGTATTTATTTGATTTCCTGACGGAATTTAATTTTTCGTGCCAGCTGATTGTCACTTGACTCAAATCGTTCCAATTATTTGCGTTCCAATATATTCCGGTTCCAAACATCAGGAAAAAAAATTCTGATGAACTTTGCAACAGGAAAAAAGAATGGTGGTGGTTGGTTCTGTTTTTTTGTGAAGTCAACTGACATATTTTCACTGATTGCTATAAACGCTCATCAGGAAAAAAATTCTTTTTCCATTTGCTTATACTTTTCCTGATGGTTTTTCCTGATCGCTATAACTGGCGCCAAACCTAACTGACCTAAAATAAATTTTAAAAAAAGAGGTTGAAACCTCCAAAAAATATTTTTTTATTTAAAATAAATTCAAAGTAGTTTAATTTATAAGTTGCAACGGGATGGAAGGGGGATACGTGCACTTAATTTACATTGGGACCATTGTATATAAACTGCAGGCAGTTTATATACAATGATTGGGACGACGAAAAGATCACTTGGAAGCAGATTGATGGAACACAGTGCAGATGTGAGAAAGGGAAAAGCATCAACAGGACTATCACAACATATGCTAGAAAGAGGGCACACAACAAACTTTGAAGACACAAAAATACTTGACAAAGAAAAAAAAACTAGCTTTGTTTGATGTCAGCACTGGGGCGCACTGGTGTACCCTGGCACGCACTGAGTGCACCCTCATGCGCCCCTGGTATTTTCTTGGTGTAAGATATCGGAGCTGTCAAAATTAAAAAATTAAATTTAAATCAACTGTTGGCAGAAGTTCGGTTTCAGAGAAGGGAGGAATTATAACGGGTCCGCGAAATAACTTTTTTTTTTGAAAATGCTATAAAAAAAACTACTGAAAATTTTCTCAAATTTCTTTTTTTATTTGAAAGTACAATCCTTCCGGTTAATAATGGAAAATAATTTCATTCAAATGGCTGCCTCGGCTGGCCATGCAGTAGCCTACACGATCGGTCCAATTTTTAAGCACATTCACGAATATTGTCCTTTAAAGCGTCAATTGTCTCTTGCTTGTCGGCGTAACACTTATCTTTTACGGCACCCCACAAATAATAGTCCAACGGTGTCAAATCGCAGCTCCGAGGTGGCCAAACGACATCAGCTCTGCGGCTGATAATGCGATCTTCAAAAACAGGGCGCAAAACAACGAGTGTAGCCTTCGGCTGTGTGGCACGTAGCGCCGCGCCGTCCTGTTAAAACCAAATGTTGCCAATATCCTCCCCTTGAATTTTTGAGAACAAAAATTCGTTCAACATCGCCCGATAACGAGTGCCATTGACTGTAACGGCCATTCCTTGTTCATTTTCGAAGAAAAATTGCCCAATTATGCCTCTGGACCAAAATCCGCACCAAACAGTGACTCGGTTTGGGTGTATCGGCTTTTCAATGTATGCGTGCGGGTTTTCTTTGCCCCAAATGCAACAATTTTGCTTGTTTACATACCCGCCAAGATCAAAATGAGCTTCATCTGAAAAGATATTTTTTTTTTGGCAAAATCGGCATCTTCTCTAAGTCGATCGCAGGCCCACTCAGCGAAGCAAAAACGCATTGGATGGTCAATTGGCTTCAACTCCTGAACCAATTGGACTTTGTATGTCTTGGACCAAGGTCTTTATGCAAAATTCGTCTCAATGATGTCTCCGAAATGTTCAATTGTTGAGAACGACGGTGAATTGATGTTGATGGCGCTTCACGCACACTTTTTGCCACAGCAGCAATATTCTCGGGTGTACGCACTGTTTTTGGCTTTTCACGCTTTGGTTTATCGATGAGGATGCCAGTTTCTTCCACTTTTTTCACAAGATAACGAACATACGGAGCTAACGGTGTTTCTCTTCTTCTAAAATCCGTACGCAATTTTCGCACACATTCTGCAACATTACCATGATTTTCAAAGTAGTTTCGCAATATTTCCCAGTGTTGTTCAAGCGTATACACAACCATATTCGTTCAGCAATTATCTGTCAAATCAGACATGAGCTAAGTGTTACCATTCACGAAATAAGCACTAGTTGAAAAAAAAAAGTTAGATGGCGGACCCTTTACTATTTGCAAATTTGGTGTGCTGATATCAAATATTTCGTAGATTATTTTGTAGGTTTTAAGTTATTATTGTGTATAGACAAAATATTGCTTTCGTGGGTGATTTTACTAACTTCTATTTATTTGCCACTGTTTAAAGACAACAAATTTAAATGAAAGAAATGTCAAGTTTGTGAGTTTTTTCTTTTTGTTTATTGTGTTTCATGTAAAATAAAAGTAAAACTTAAATTTAACATTAAATGTAGAATTCAACATTTTCATATAAGTTTCCAATTACTAACATTATTACCTTTCTGTTTGTATTAACAAAATTTTAAATTAATTAAGATCCTAAAAAAACCCCTGAAAAAGTCGCGAAAAATAAACCAAAACGTTGGCATAAGATGGAAAAAACTTGTTTTATTTGCATTTGTAAGAAAATTGACCAAAAAAGCCTACTTGAACAATTAACTTATAGATAAATTAAAAAAATTCGTCACATACATAAAAATAAATTCACGTAAATAATATCAATTTTGATGCAATTTGTTAGTATTTGCTGTGATATTTCTAAGACGGCTGACCAAACAAAAAAAACGTTCTCTCTGTGCGGTACATACAAATAAAAATAAAAATTCATAAGAGAAATTGTTGTCCTACTTATGTGCGCACTTTTTTACATTATCAAAACGATTTCTCTTTTACAACGTATGTATTTACAGAATTTTTAAAAACTGAATTTTGAAAGCCAAATTTTTGTCATCGAGAATTTTGTGCAGAATTTTGAAAACAGAATTATTACCCATTCCGAATTTCGACCCCAACCCAAATTGAAGGTTACCGCCTCACCAACTACTCTTTCGAAAAAGCACGGACCAATGAATGACGCTCCTGGGTCAGTAGGATCACGTATGATTGTAAGTCTATGTGTCTAAATTGCAAGGCAAAATTTGCTAAGTTGAAAAAATTCTGCAGAGGTCAAAATTTCATTTAACAAAATTCTGCTATAAAAAATTTGCTTTTAAAATTCTGCTTTTCAAAATAATAAACGCTTAAGAAAATATGGCTTAAGCACATACACGCTTTAGAACCGACTTCGTCCCGTTACGCATATGTATAAAGCTTTAGAGCGCTGGCTGTTCTGTCATCGTGACTGTGAAAGTATTGAGAACCTGCTGTAAATATAAAAAAATACAATCTGAAAGTATTCATTGAGTAAAATGTCAGAAAGCGAGCAAAAGTTCAGTCAATTCGAACTTTTTTGTATATCACTCACTTTGTTACATTATCCTTACGTACGTCAAACAAAGCGCTTTGTAGAAAAAGCAGTATTGTGATAAACTTTAAACATGCCGTATATTTGAACTTTTTCAAATAGTCAAAGACGGTTGTAAAGCGTGATTGTGTTTCTACTTTAATAGTAAGTTTTGATTGATGTTACATTTTCTTTTACGTACTTTCTTAAGAGTTTACCTAATAAATAGAAAAGTAGGTTGTTTGTTTCCTATCTATATACATATATATATTCGCTCTACCTCTACTTCTTAACACTATTTATTATTCAGTTAGTTTCAGTTGTTATCCCTTCGCGGAAGTATTCTAAGTATTTGAAAATAAATGTTTCAATAGTTAAATCTAATCAGAGAAAATATAAATTTTGTGTTTTTAGATATATGTATATGTTTTATTTTGAAAAGATAAAAAAGTTAAATAAATGTAAACATTATAATTGGGCATGTGCACAAAAAACTGAATCAATTTTTTTTTTAAATAAGTAGATTTTTTTCTTTTTTAAAAGAAAGAATTTTGAGAAGCAGAATTTTGAAAATCAGAAATTGCACGACTGGATCGCACGTTCTTGATGTTATGTGCGGTCACAGCTTCAAATAAAATTTGAAAAATATTAAAGTAACTTCAAAGTTTTTATTCGATTTTACCGACTTAATTGCTTGAAAAAAGTACGTAATATAGTCTTCAGCGGAAAAACGCCATTTTATTTCCTTAGAAAATGAAAAACAGTGTGAATTGTTTTTTGTTTAAATCACAGGAACGGTTTTTATTTAACAACTTTTTTTAAAAAATAAAAAAAAAATATTAAAAATACAAAAAAAAGGTATTCCAAAATATTTTTATGTCGAATTGCTTTGGCTGTCTACGTCTTCCTAAATATCAAATTTGATTGTAATCGGTTATACGGTTCTCAAGAAAGTCGAAGTAAAAACACAGTCCTATGGGCGTACAATTTTTAGCCCACCAACTTAAATTGTTTTTTTCACCAGTACATATATCACCCCTACAAAAGTGCACTGTTTTATTTTTCATACAAATTCTTGGAGCTGTTTTCGAGAAAAAAAAGCTTTTACTTAACGGTTATATGACAGGTACCTACCGTTAATATTTGAGCTAAAAAAAGAGTTGGTTGTCTCTAAAGTGTTTACGGACAATAATTTTATTAGATAACGTCATAAGAAAACATTGATGGCAGCAACACCAACATACTCACACCCATAATCCCTCTCGTTAACTCCAGACACACACACCCCAATATCTACTTCTACTTTATTATTTTAACAAAACTCCGCCTATTTTGTATTTCTTTTTCTCTATTAGATAACGTCATAAGAAAACACTGATGGCAGCAACACCAACATACAGCCCGTTAACTCACACCCATAATCGCTCTCGTTAAATCCACACACACACACCCCAATATTTACATCAACTTTATTATTTTAACAAAACTCCGCCTATTTTGTATTTCTTTTTCTTTTCTTGTTCTTTTTGAATTTGAGTGAAATTAATTTTGGAATTTGCGCCCGATGCTCAGAATACGTTTACAATCGATTTTGGTTGAAAAAAAAGACCCACAAACCCTCTTGTTAAATCCACGAACACACACCCCAATATTACAACTACTTTCTACTTTAACAAAACTCTGCCTATTTTATATTTCTTTTTCTCTTCTTGCAATTTTTGAATTTGAGTTGTTTTGGGAATTTGCGCCTGTTCTTTTTCATCTTTTTCATGTTCGCCTGGTGCTTGCGATCGATTTTGGTTGAAAGAACCACGTATCACAGCGGGTGTTACTTTTTTTATCAGCATTATCAGCATGATTCTTATCAGCATTATCAGCATGAGTCATATTATTTCGTATGTATAGCCTGTCATCGATTTATAAGTCGTTATCACGTCAAAAAAGATTGAAAAACAATTGAAAATAGAAATAATGTAAACAAGGGCTAAGAAAAAATAAAGCAAATCCAAAGTTTCTAATCAACTTCTATTCTACTATTTCAGGAAGTTGAGAAATTTAAAAGTTTATAAACTCTGGAGTTGAAAATAGAAAGTTGAAACTGTGAAATTTGAGTGAAAAAAATCTAATTCACAAGTTGGAAACGAAAATCCTCAAGCTATGTTAAACTTTTGACTGAACAAAACCGCCCAAGTGTTCTAGTGGTAATGCCAGTTATTAACATTTTGTGTAACCTTCTAAGTCCCTATTCTGTTCCACGCTATTAAATAGATTCAAAACCACCGGAATCTTCAGTATGAACCGAAAAGACAATACTCCCGTTTTTGGAAGAGTTTATTTATTTATTTATTTTTTAATGTTTATTTATACACCTACCAAATAATATTTCATTGTATAAGCCTAAATAAACTAAAAAGCTATTACATATTTGTATATATTTTTAAGTAAATGACCTTTGTGGTTCTCATTACGTATGCTTTAATTTTTTTGTTTTTATATCTTTTCTTTTACATTATATTTTTATATTAAGTAGATTTCAAACTTATGTTTTGATAGTTTTCTTCATATTAGGAAAATGTGAGAAAAAACCTTAATGAGGACAGATCGTGAAGAGGCTTTACGTGGACACCTGCCTATTAAGGCTTAATTCCACGGTGGGCCTACCCACTTATGGAGTTCCCTTGGGGCGGACAAGACCCCTAAAGTGGTTTACCAGACCACACTATCAACTAGAGTGGTCCGCTAAACCACTCTAGTAGCAAATGGTAAATTCATCCTCCTTGCTAAGAAGCAGGGCCTATCATGCACCCCTAGCATCAAGGTTAAATAATACAATCAACACACGCTTCTTACGAAACCGTGCCATCCTCCCAGAAACCAAAGACACCTTTTCGCTTCCGCATTTGGAGTAACCAACAGCCCCCATGAAGCGCCCACAAGGGGGCCTACCTCAATTTTAACAGGCAACTGCTACCGAGACAAGCTCACGTAATCAGCCGGGGCTCCTGTTAACCCATGGTACCTACTTTTAGACCCTAGGTGAGGCCTCGCCCGTCTCTCATGAGACGCACTTGTGGTTCGACTCCATGAAGTCGCTAGCCCACCATTAAGGCAACAGTTCAGTAATCCAGTCAACCAAGGTGAAGACTAGGACACTCCCTGAATACCCGCCTAGAAGCATGGTTACTACCACTTTTCCTTACGGAAGAAGTGGTGATTGCTTAACTAGACTAGGTATTGGAAGGCTCGTACTTCCGGCAACCTGACAATAGGCCAATTCTGCCCCCGGACCTATAGGGGAGGATGTTTTAGCAGACTCTTACTGCAGGCACATCTGTACCGTGGGCCTATTCTTACATCCCCGAACCCACAGGGGTATCTAAATGAGGACAGTCGCAATTTTTTTTTTTTGATTTTATATAAAACTAAAACTTACTTACTACCTTAACCTACCTTAAACTACAAAAAAATCAGGCCCCGCCATGTGATCCACATTTCGCCGATTAACAGAAAAAAGCGGACAATCGTCCATTTCCACAAGTCATCGTCAGATCATAGATCACATGGTGGGGCCTAGTTAAATTAAACCTAAGCGTTGGCTTCAGCCGATTTAACCGACAAGAGTTATTTCTATCTCTTTCAGGTATGCTAATGCTGTATCTTAGATTAGTATTTCCATCCCCCGACTCAAAAGACTCGTAAAGTTATCTTTTATCGATTGCTCTTCTTGCAGCATGATATATTATGCTCAACGTTCGTTGAGTCAGATAGATAGCCATATGCATCCAGAAACAAGAATGACTCTGGTGGGATATATCCAGTTTCCAATACATTTCTGAAATACACAGGGTTCGGGTAAAATAATATTTGTTTGATACGTAATGCCGAAAGTCAGTATGTGCACTTCTATACATTTGCATACATGCTCTTAAACATTTCCGCTCGAAAAAACAAAGCTTTTCCATATAAGATGGGTTAATGTTCCACCATACTGGACTCGCTTATGTCAGAATTGGACGAATGAAAGCTTGATAACAAATGATCTTCACATCGGAACTCAGATAGTTGGAATAAAAGAGGCTTTTGAGAGACTGCTCTTGCTTTCTCTAATTGAGCATTTATATGCTCATTGTAGTACAAAATTTTGTCAAAAGAAACACCTAAAAATCTCACAACCGTCTTAGAGTTTTTTTATGGTACATTTTAGGTACTTCAGCATTTTTACTTGCGATTTATAGGGACCATAAGGCAAGTTATGCATTCGTAAAAAAAAAAAATTCTAACAATCAAACATGCCATTACGATGATAGAGAAGTCAAAAAAAGTGGGTCCGGAAATTCCGTCCGTCTGTCTGTCTGTCTGTCTGTCTGTCTGTCCGTATCGATATCTACAGCCCACACGGTTGGGCCGATTTGATTCAAACTTGGTATATAGTATTTTTAGAGTGCTCTACTCGACGATTTTTGGAATTGGCATTCTAGCTCCAAAACTAATGGTACCTGCCATATAACTCTTAATGAAAAACTTATTTTTCTCGAAAACGGCTCCTACGATTTTGATAAAACTTTCAGAATGATGTTTTCTATGTAAAATCTATCTTTTAGTTTGAATAGATTTTTCAGAAAAAGTTTTATAACGGTTCCTCCCATATGACCGGACTTTCTCGTTAGTTAATAAACGGATTTTAATGAAATTTTCAAAATATGTAGAGCTTTATGATTTAAATAATATTGCTTTTTAAAATTTTCAAAAACATTTTTTTTTAATTTTTAATAATTTTTTTAAAAAAATATTTTGTTTTTTGAATATTTTGAAAACGGTTTAATAGATTTTTTTTTTAATTTTTCTCCTAGTATAAGCTTTAGATTTCTTTGAATTGACATACTCAAAAAAAAATTAAAATATGTTTTCGAAAAGTTTTTCAAAAAAAACATTTTTTTGAAAAAACTGGTCGAACGATTTTGAAATGAAAAATTCATAAAATATAAAACAGCAAAAGACATAAGATGGCTTACAACATTTTTTCCAAAAAACGTTATGAATAGTGTTTTTTTGATTTCATAAAAATTTTTCCCCCACATTTTATTTCATATTGCTCGGCTAAGCCCTAGCCATTAGTCAAATAAAAGAAGGTGACAACCTACATACATACCTACGTATTTTAAAGCATTTCATCATCATAAAAGCACACAGAATAAATAATGAGCCTATGATAAACACACAAAAACAACTAACAAATAAAAAGAATTATTCGATTACTACTGAATGCAAAAATTTCAATCGAGAAAACAAAAGTTTACACCTTCCTATAAATAAACAAAACCACTGTGTTAACTTTTAATATTGTCGCTTTACATACTCGCTTAGCAGTAGTTGGAACGTGTATCTTATATTTAGTACCTACCTTCCTTCCAACCTTATTATAGGTAAATAATATCCTCAATAAATTCCATTAATACCTACCCACATCATACGTTTATCGATCCATCAAACATAATTCAGCTATTTTAATTAATTTGATTTCAAAAAGTAAATTATTGTTATTGGGACCTATATAGGTCCCTATACCTAGCATTATTGCCCTACTGCTGATTCCCACGAATCTTTATGCCAGTTGTTCAATTTGTTCCATACCAAAACGAAAATTAAACTGAAAAAAGTCCTTTATATCTTTCTAAGCAAATTATATTATGAGCACTAAACAACAAGTGGAAAGATAATACACTAAAAAACTGCAAAAGCTAACAATCCTATATATTAATGTGATTACTCCTTTATCGTGACGCATGTTCGTTCGAGCTTCAAACCACAACGATTCTAAAGAAGTTGCACGTCAAAAAAACATTAAAATTAAATCTTTGTCAAAAAGACGCCTGTACCTAAAAAGGATTAGCACACGGGAGCAAGTACGTGCGACCCAGTCGTGCCTTTTATTTTATTTGCGATTTATAGGGACTATAAGGCAAGTTATGCATTCGTAAAAAAAAAAAATTCTAACAATCAAACATGATATTACGATGATAGAGAAGTCAAAAAAAGTGGGTCCGGAAATTCCGTCCGTCTGTCTGTCTGTCTGTCTGTCTGTCTGTCTGTCTGTCTGTCCGTATCGATATCTACAGCCTAAACGGTTGGGCCGATTTGATTCAAACTTGGTATATAGTATTTTTAGAGTGCTCTACCCGACAGTTTTTGGAATTGGCATTCTAGCTCCAAAACTAACGGTACCTGCCATATATCTTTAATTGAAAAACTTATTTTTCTCGAAAACGGCTCCTACGATTTTGATAAAACTTTCAGAATGATGTTTTCTGTGCAAAATCTATCTTCTAGTTTTAATGGATTTTTCAGAAAAAGTTTTATAACTGTACCTCCCATATGACCGATTTTTTAAAATCAGATTTTTTTTTAAATTTTTCTCCTAGTATAAACTACAGATTTCTTGAAATTGACATACTTAAAAAATTTTAAAATATGTTTTCAAAAAGTTTTTCAAAAAAAACATTTTTTTGAAAAAACTGGTCGAACGATTTTGAAATGAAAAATTCATAAAATAGAAAACAGCAAAAGAAATAAGATGGCTTACAACATTTTTTTCCAAAAAACGTTATGAATAGTGTTTTTTTGATTTCATAAAATTTTTTCCCCAACATTTTATTTCATATTGCTCGGCTAAGCCCTAGCCATTAGTCAAATAAAAGAAAGTGACAACCTACATTACATACATACTTACGTATTTTAAAGTATTTTTCATTATCATAAAAGCACAGAATAAATAAGGAAGCCTTTGATAAACACACAAAAACAACTAACAAATAAAAAAAACTATTCGATTACTACTGAATGCAAAAATTTCAATCGAGAAAACAAAAGTTTACACCTTCCTATAAATAAACAAAACCACTGTGTTAACTTTTAATATTGTCTCTATACCTACTGGCTTAACAGTAGTTGGAACACGTATCTTAATTTTAGTACCTACCTTCCTTCCAACCTTATTATAGGTACCTAAATCCTTTATAAATTCCATTGGTCCCATATTGGGACGTATAAAGGTCCCTTTACCTAGCATTATTGCCATACTGCTGATTCCGACGAATCTTTATGCCAGTTGTTCAAATTTTTCCATACCAAAATGAAAATTTAACTGAAAAAAGTCCTTTATATCTTTCTATTAGCAAATTATATTATAAACAGTAAGCAGCAAGTGGAAAGATAATACACTAAAAAACTGCAAAAGCTAACAATCCTATATATTTATGTGTTTATACCTTTATCGTGACGCATGTTCGTTCGAGCTTCAAACCACAACGATTCTAAAGAAGTGGCACGTCAAAAAAAAAACATTAAAATTAAATCTTTGTCAAAAAGACGCCTGTACCTAAAAAGGATTAGCACACAGGAGCAAGTACGTGCGACCCAGTCGTGCCTTTTATTTAATATTCTGTTTTGATTTTCATTGTCATCGCCAGCTTCAGCGCTTACGTTCGTGGTTGCAGACATTTTTGCTTTATTAGCTCAACAGTGGTTAATTTCTTCTTGATTTTGTAATAATATTGCAAATTTTCTAATAAATGTTTCTAATAAAAGAGTGCAGTTTCTATTAAAGGAATGGAAATGTTGATGATAATTAAGATCAGTATACGTATCAACGTACGTACATATCTGTCCAAAAGGAGAAACATACGAGAAGAAGAATCACGTAAACTAGGTCAAAATATATCAGAAATTCTGCACCAGCTTGGTTTGAGCTTAGACAGCAAGTCTTTTAACGATCGTTGATTAAAGTCGATAATTTTTTGGTTGTGGTTTAAAAATTTAAATGGAATTTGTACGATTTACGAACGAATAAAGAGAATTTACAAGAGGCCGTAGACCTTTCTGATATTATAATAACTGGAAAATGTACTGTTGGTTTTTTGAACGCATAACCTTATAGGTAACAATTTCTTTCAAAACGTCCTACATTTACTCCAAGTTGCTACAAATTGTTTCATTTTATTTATCGATGTCAATTTTCAAGAGCCTCCGCCCTTTTTTTTAATGCCAGTTAATAGATGTCCGTAGTGAATTTATTACTTAAATTTAAATTGCGTATCCAAGAATGGTACTTTGGCTTTGAAACCCCTGAAATCTTTTTTTAAATGTTTGATTTTGTTTTCGTTTTATTTCAATATTTCCGTGAGTTGTTTCGTAAAAATTGCTCAAAACCGGTCTACGCAAGTCGTGTGTTAAGCAGATAGAGGTATAAACCAGATAAACTATATATGTCGTTTTTCTAAAAATTTTTTGAATAATCCGGTACTGAAAACTTGTATTTTTTATTCTTTTCTAATGGTTTTTTCAGCTTTAAATTCATTACAAATACCACATAACTTTTCCAATATGTAAAACAAATTTTCTTCAACGATTTGAAAAGAAAAATGTTTTAATTTAAACAGTCGCAAGTTTTTCAAATAAAGTACATTTTATGAACCTCTATTTTTTGTTCAAAGTAACGTTTTTCCGAAGATAATATACTTTGTAGTTCACAAACTCACAACGAGATGGATTTATTACGAATTACAAAAAAAACAAACAATAGATAACTCCCTCAAATGAAGGAAAATGAAGGCATATTTAAGGGGTAGGGATAAGTATGCCGCTTGGATGAGGAAAACAAGCACAACAATTTAATGTGTAGGTTTGTATGTAACATTCTGATGCCCAATAAGGGTTATCGCTTTTCTGTTTTTCGGTGAGAAGAAAGTGGGTATTATTTACATAACCGGTTTTAGGTAGCCAGAAAAGAAGTGATGAACTAGGATGAAAAAGATGAAGGGTTAGATGGTTTGGTTAGGTATGATAGATAAATAAAAAATAAATTTATTGGGGCGACAGCTCCTTAAGGAGCTAAGGCCTAGAGACTTATATTCTTAACCAGTCCTGTGTGTGTGTTGTTAATCTGCAAGAATGGAAGGGACCTACAGTTTACTGCCGAGTCCGAACGGCTACATGAGATGCACTTTTTCGAGACAAATTTTACTCTTGGAGGTTTTGTCAGTTCCTCGCAAGAGGCAGTACCCCGGAAAAGAAGATGGCTATGAGCTGGATTCGACCCAGGCTCATTCGCTTAGCAGTCCGACACACGAACCACTAAGCCACGCTGAAAAAATGTTTATATCGTAATTTTCAGACTTATTTTGGATGAAGCAACTATGGCATAGCGAAGACAAATGAAGGGGACCGGTGGAGAATCGATCTCCGACAGTTTCCGGTATTTTTTTTTGTTTTTATCTACTTTAGGTATTAAATTATTTGTTGAATACTTTTACAACTTCTTTGAATGTTAAATTAATAAATATTGATTAATAAAACTTCCGAAGCATTAGAAAAAAACTACAGCATTTATCATTTACTTAGTAATTTTTACTTTACACCGTAACACCAATTTATAAAAATGAGTTTCGAAAATCGCATAAAGCGAGATCATAAATTGATAAAATGAGAAGTCTCTATTAAAACTGAAATAACAAATTTTTTTAATCACTACATAACTTTAAAGATTGGGAATTGACTGACCCCCTGGTACCTTAAAAACTCTTTTTCCTCCAAAAATAGAAGGATATACTAAATACTAAATACTATTGATAAACGGATCCTAAGTACATATATGTTGGTTGGCGAACAAGATACTTTTTCAACATGCTTGGCTTATGAATATGCAAAAAAACACATACACCGAAATAACCAGTTTTGCTATGGACTTGTATTTTATTAAATACTTCTTCGTTTGTCCTCTTTGAATGAAAACAAATACTACACAAACACAACATATCCAGGCATAGCTAAACAACTCTCACTCACTAACCACCGATTCAAACGAAACAAGAGATGCATATGACAAGAAAGGAAATAAGGAGGATGTTTTGTTTCCCGCTGTATAAGTATTTCTTTCGAACTTTGATGATGACAATTTTTTTTTTGCCTGGTTTCGAAATCGCTGAACTTCGAATTTGAGTTCAACGTTTTGTACGGAGGCCTCTTAAAAGTTCTTATTTTTAGTCCATCTATTGTAGTCTTCAAGATTTTGTAGGGTTAATTTTTGACGTTTCACGTTAGACTTTAAGAATAAAAATTTTAGAAACGAGATAAAATTATTTTTAAAATTGAAAACAATTCCCAAACTTGTTTTTTTTTTAGTGGAAATGGATTTTATTTTCTTGATTTTGTTATAATTTTGAAAAATTTCTTTGAAATAAAATATTTTCGTCATCATTTGGCCGTCAACTCGTTTTTTGGGTGTACGAAACTGCAAATCCGATAACACCACCAAATCTATTGAATAACACTACGTAAAAATAATAATGCTTTACTCATCCCAGTCCTGATCTATGGCGCCAAGGCACGGACGGATGAAGAAATCCTTAGTCGTTTCGAGCGTAAGATTCTTCGCCAGATTTTTGGCCCTACCTGCGTAAACGGGTTTTGGAGGAGAAGGTTAACGTTTAAGATGGTTAGGTCATGTAGAGCGAATGTACAACAATGCTCCGGCTCGCAGGATCTTCGATTGCATCCCAGAGGGTAGAGGCAGTCAAGGAAGACCTCGCCTTAGGTGGGGCGCTCAAGTGGAGAACGACCTCAACCAAGTTGGAGTACGAAACTGGAGGCAGCTAGCCAAAGACCGAGCTGGCTGGAGAGGCATGTTGGTTGAGGCCCAGGTTCGTGCCGAACTGTAGCGCCCCCTAAATAACTAAGTAAAAATTACAATGACAACAAATTACATGGCAGAAATTCCTTCCGTGTCAGGGTTGGGACAGAGTCATTGTAGCGACAGGATACGTGTCACGGTGTCCCATCAACAATGACAGGGCTATAACACGGTCACGGCAAGTAGTCACTGCAATGACCTAAAAGTGACGTGTCAGCATGCCTGTGGTTGTTGCTGTCAGGGCAATGACATGCGAAACAATGACTATCACACGTCGTGACATTTTTAGGACAGAGAATTACTTCATAGTGAGTCTGAGGAAAACGCAGTAATCTGCTCTGCACAAGGAATTTCCACAACAGCTTCAATAGAGGCTGATGGCAACATTATAAGATGCCCTGTAGAAATTTTCTTTTAACTTTCGTTTCAGTTGGTAAAAAAAAAACAAAAAGAGCTACACAATTCGTGCGTCAAACAATTTTTTAGTAAGGCGCATGTTTATTGCACAATCAAAACAAATTAGAAAAGATTAGAGCATTATTATGCACGCAATTAATTTTGTGAATTTTTTCACGAGATATTTTTTTGTCTGTTATGACAATGCGTTGTTTTGATTATTTGTAGTTGAGAAAACAACAGATTTAAACTTCTGTGCATAAATAAGTTCACAGGTCGACCGAAGACTATTTTGAGTCAACATTTTAGCATTTTTGAAATTTTGTTGCTATATTTATGTATGTATGTATGTAGTTTTGAGTTTAAATTGTTAATCACGTATTCAGAAACTTTAAATCCAAACAGATTGCGAGATTGTATTTTTAATGCATTGATAGAAAGATGTACCAAAGTAGAAAGTAATCTACATTATGTACAATCACCTTGTTTATGCAATAATTGAACGAAAATATTGCAATGAATTGATACGACAAAAACGCGTGTTTTCGTTGTGTGAATGGAATATATGCTCAACAATACTAAATTTACTGTCGAGAAGTTCTGGCGTAAGTTATTGAATAATAATTAATTGTTTTTAAAAAAGTGACACTGATGAACTCTGATTTGGTGATAATTTTCTAAAATATAAGATAGATTGCAATTAGCTTAGAAGTTAAGTGATAACTGAGAACATTTTAAAAGTTGGTACAACCTTCATCAACATTAACATGAGTTTCACCTAACGCATTTCAAGATTTGCCTTTGTTATAATAGTCCAGTCGATATTTCGAAAAAAGTGATGGGAGCTGGAAAATATTCCGAAGTTAATGGAACTTTAATGGGTTGTTTGGGGGTACATAAGGAATACTATCTTAGTTTGTCGACCTCGCAGACCCTGTGCTAACCGTGGAGGTGGTAAAAACCTCCCAAATTTTCTGACTTGTTTTTAGTTTTTCGCTTATATCTGAAGTAAATTTCGGACATAGCGTTGTTTGGACCAAGTTTAGTGAAGCCACATTTCAAGAAGTTTGCCAAAAGTACGTGGAGTGGATTACATCCAAAGGCACTTTAAAAGCAATTTAATTGTGGTCTTTGGTGGCCATTCTGTTGGAATAACCTACCAAAGCACCAAATCCGTGGAATGTTATCAGCGTTCTTTGCTTTATTCCTCAACAAAGTTTGTCTTTTCCAAGACAACTTCGGTTCGGCACAATTTCCAGGCGAAATTTCTTTTCAACGATACCAACAAGACTAACTTCATAACTATGCTGAAGAATGAAATGGATGCCACGGGGATCCAAGTGAAGGAGGCAGTAGAAGATGCTGATGTTATGATTGTGGAGACTGCTGTCTCAGCTGCTGATAAGTATGATAGTGTCGTCATAAGAGGGGAAGATATAGATCTTCTGGTGCTTCTCACAGCTTTTGGTTCTTCCAAAAAGAACGTTTATTTTCAGAAGAGTGCAAAGGGTCAAAGTCACAGTATATAACTCGTTCAAGTACGAACCACAGAATATACTTTACCTGCATGTGATAAGTGGGTGTGACACCACTTCAGTACCCTTTAGCATTGTAAAAAAAGAAGGTGATACAGATGTACAGCAAGATCCCTAGCCTTTCAGAGATGTTGGCGAATTTGTATGGAGGGACCATCGAAATTGAAAATCTTCAGGACCTGAGATACCGCATTTTTTCCAAAGTCGTTGCAAAGGCAAATGTCAACTGGCAAGTTACCTGCTACCAACTATAGATGCCGCCAAGTACCATACTCATTCAGGACTTACTTACAACTTCAGTTGTGGATGGGAAGCAAAAGGACCCATTAGAACTTGCCTTCTGCTTGGATGTGGAAGCTTACAAACAAGGGGGGTACTTTAATATTATATTTTCATTCTTATATCATAGAATGCATGTGTATTAATTAATTTATTTGTTTACAGGTGTGGTTCCGATCAACACAAAAAAATACGCTGCCCAGAGCAGCAGTTCAAGGTAATCAGCTGCAAGTGCACAACTGGTTGTTATTTAGGCTGTAGCTGTAAAAAGGCTGGTCTATTATGCTCTGCATGCTAAAACTCATCTCAGCTCGATACCAAGGAATTCGACACTGACGACAAAGCTAAGAAACCCACTGAGGACGACGAAGATGAGGAAGGTTCGTTAGCCCCCAAGCGCTACAAGATTTTCGCAGCCAAAAAAAATCTACTTTCAATCAATTACAGATAAATAGGGAATTACTGTACAAACATACATACTTACTATTATGTTATTACAATTTTAAATTTTCTGATCCACTTTCATTGAGGTTCAAGTATGTAGGAAATTTTATGCTCTCCAACTAATAAATATAAGCAAAAAACTGAAAAAGTCCAAAAATTTGGAGGTTTTGACCCTTCAACAACCCCTAAGTTACCACAGGGTCTTCGATGTCGATAAAGTAGAATAGTATTCCTTATGTACCCCCAAACAACACCTTAAGGTTCCAATAACTTCAGAATACTTTCCAACAAAAAGTACATAAATGCTATTTTTCACATTTTAAAATTTTTTGTCTAACTTTCATCAGCTGTATCTCTGTTAATATTGGACCTAAAACTTTGGTTCACCTCCCAACTTTTATGAAATTTTATGCTCTTTAACTTTGTCATGCAATGTTGTTCCCCAAAATGTGCTTAGTAAAAGAGATTTAAGCGAACAACTGAAAAAGTCCGAAAATGTGGGGTGAAGTCAGCACAGCGTCTGCGAGGATAAACTAGGATAGTATTCCTTATGTACCCCCAAACAACCAATTAGAGCTCCATTAACTTCATAATAATTTCCAGCAAACTGCATAACTGCTGTTTCTTAACTTAAATTTTTGTTTACCACCCGAGAATTTATGTTAGCAAGCAATTTTTAATTTAGTTTTTTTTTATTTTCATTTCCATATTTGAATTAATTTTTGCAACCTCTACTGTTATGTATATAATTTATGAATGAGTAGGTACTGTCTACTGCGGTCAAAGTATACCAAATATACATACTGACTTAGGTATTGCTACAGCTACACTATCTATAGAGCGAATTATCTGACGTTCCTGGAAATTGATAAAAAATTGCATTTTGTTTTAATTTTGTTCGTTGAAACCTTCGGGCTTTTTAATGCGAAAAATGAATACTCATAATTTCCCACGAGTTCAGAAACTGAAATCACGTCTGTTTTTTTTTTAGTTTAAGGTCCCTGGAAGGAACAATATTTTTGCGGCGTAGCTTTTAAGGAATATTTTTGTGCATGATCTTTTTTGGAACGGTATTGTGTTAACATAGAGTTGTCATGTGAATTGTAGGAATGCACTGGTTTGCCACCCGGTCATTCACTTCCTATGCATTCATCAATGAATACATTTCCTGCTAGTGTAATGAACTATTGATGTTATTGACAGTGAATTTCAACAGAAATTCAATTTTGAAATTCATGAAATTATTCTGAGGCATTGGGTTTGTCTAACTGGGCACGACTGGGTCGCACGTTCCTGCTCTTATGTGCCTAACTACATTGGAAAGCAAGATCTTCGACAGAAACAAGTAACATTTGCGTTACTTTTTTAACACAGTTAAAAAACTTATAAAAAATATTAAAAACCACAATACTACAAACGGTGCATGAATTTGTGAAGTTGAGTAGATGGAAGGTTCCTTTAAAAATCGGATGCGAAAGCTTACAATAATTTACATTGCCTGTTCCTTTCACAATCAGGTTTTTTATTTTTAGTTTTTTTAATTTTTTTTTAAATTTTGGTATGCCGTTTTTTCGAATTTATTAATATACATATGATTATAAAATTTAAAATAATTTTTTTTGATTAGTTTTAAAAATATTGATTTTTCAAAAAAAAAATTTCAAAAATTAATTTTAATTAGAAAAAAAAGTTATTCAAAATTTTGATATGCAGAATTAATTTGGCTACCTAGTTCTTCTCAAATATAAAATTTGATAGACATACAAAAAATCGTTACCGAGAAAGTCAAAAATATGAAAGGTACCGTTAATAGAATTTTCCCGTAAAGTTGGTTCTAATCAAATTATAGCAATTACCAACAAAAAAATTCTCAAAAATGTTTATCAAAATTATTGGAGCCGTTTTAGAGAAAAATAAGCTTTTCCTGAAAGGTCATATGGCAGGTTATGTTTAGGCCTAAAAATAAAATTTCAATTTCAGTTTGATTTTTTTTCCAAATCGTACGAGCGGTTTTTAAGTAAAACGGTTTTTTTAACAAGTTTTTTTTTTAAATAAAAAAATAATTCAAGAATACGAACTTAAGCACAAAAAAATACATACATTTAAAAACAGAATTAGGAAAAAAATTCACTTACCCGTTTTCAGAATATTGGTTTTTCAAAATATAAAAAAAAAATAAAAACTATTAATAAAACCATATTAAATTTCTTTTCACCAAAATATAATGCTTACCCATAGAAGTACTCTGATTTTTTTCATAAAAAATCTTAGAGCCGTTTTTGAGAAAAATAAGCTTTTGCATAACGGTTATATACCGTACCGGTAGATACCGTTAATTTTTGAGCTAAAAACAAAATGAAAAAATTCTTCTGTAGAATGTCAAAATAACCTTAACTTCTAAATTTGAAGACGATTGGCGCAATCGTTTAGGCTACAGATTTATAATAGTAAAGCAAAAAAAAAACAATATAAATAACAGAATCGACATCGCATTTTACTCAAACGATGAATAGTTTCTTTAGTGGAAAAGAACCTTCTGTGAAATCCTTTCCAGCCAAAGGCATAACAATACTTTTTTATGAAAACGAAACTTTTGTTTCTTTCTTGCAACCTTCAGCCTGAACATATAAACGACTTGCACCACTGAGGTGAAAAATTTATTAAATTCAAAAAGCTTTACTTTACTTATATAGAACTTTCGACCATGAGATGAATGGAACTGTTAACTTGAAGTACAAATCGCACAACTGTGACATATATTTTTCAAAAAACCAACTGATACATCAACTTTTCCACAAACTTATTCCTCGTTTCCCTGAAAACATTCCTCTTTTGTTTGGATCGACTTTTCAGAACAAAAAATAATAAATTGCACGACTGAATCGCACGTACTTGCTCATATGTGTGGTCACATCGTCGAATAAAATAAAAAAAAAAACAAATATGTAACATTAACGAAGAAAAATAACACTATCTGAACTTAAAATAAAATGCACGACTGGATCGCACGAATTTGTTCTTATGCTAGATAATTCCTTAGTGGCTGCATTATGTATGTATAAATTAAAATAAAAATATTTAATTTTTTCGAACATTCTTTCATTTTTTTAATTAGTTTAAGAGTTTTCTCGGAAAAACTAAGTATGCAATAAAATTTGGAAACTAAATATCTATCTAAAAAAAATATTGCATAGTTCGAATAGTTTTTTTAAAAAAACGTTTTCTTTGAAAAAAACTTTTCGAAAAAATATTTTAATTTTGTCATTATAAGAAAATCTGTAGTTTTCATCTGGGAAAATTATTTAAAAAAAAATTCAATCAACCTGTTCAAAATATTTTGAAAACCAATTTTATTTTTAAAAAAATTAAAAAAATCGAAAAAAAGTTTCTGAAAATAATATTAATTTAAATATAAATGACTTCCCGTTTGCAAGATTTTATTGAAATCGGGACAATGGATCACAATAAAACCGCATTTGAAAAAATCGGTTCTATGAGAGGTACCGTTATAGCACAAATTTCGAAAAATTCATTCTAACCTAAAAATGTATTTTTTGTAAAAAAAATAGCACCCTGAAATGTTTATCAAAATCGTTAGAACCGTTTTCAAGAAAACCAAGCTTTTTGTTAGAGATTGTATGGCAGGTACTGTTAATTTTCTACCTAGAGAAAAAATGAAAAACACTCCTTGAGATACTACCAAATAAATACTAAATATTAAGTTTGAAGCAAATCGGTTCATCTGTTTAGGCTGTAGAGGTGCGAAGAGACAGACAGACAGACGGACGGAATTTCCAGACCCACTTTTTTCGACTTCTAATGTAGTGTTTGATTGTTAGAATTTTTTTTGCACGAATCCATAACTTGCCTTATAAATAGTACCTATAAACGGAAGTAAAAAATGTTGCATACAAAGGTCAGTAATTGGACGTAACACATAAGTTATCAGCATGTAATTAATTTAATTGTTCTGAAGTTTGAAATTAAAAAAAATGTTTTCTGGTTGGTATTGAAATAAATTTATTTTATTGATTGAAATTGTTTTCCTCTATAATGGAGGATTTAGTTTTGAGTTAAAATTTTGTTTTGTTGATTTTAGATGGGTTTTTGAAAGAGATTATTAAGTATTATTCTATGAAAATCAAATCGGATTAAAAACTTCTATCTAATAGAATATTCATCACTCACATACACTCGGTGGTAAGCAAAGTTTTGCCAACTAATTTAGAAAATCCCCAAACAAAATTAACACTTTTTTCTTTTATGAGTCACAAGGAAGCTTAAAGGTTAATCGGTGATGCTTTTAAATGATAATTTTACATCAACAAAACTTTGAGAAAATAATGGGAAGTTTAACAGGGCCCTCTTCACGTAAGGTTGGCGATATCGTCTGCGATATCGGGAACGATATACAAGCTTCATGTAACAGTAAACATCCCCTATCGTCGTCTTAGCGATATCGACTGAACGATTTGATGTTTGCTTCACGTAACCCTAAAAGTTGTCAAAAGCTATCGTCTCGACGATAGCAATTGCACGATAGCTATTTAGCAATCGTCGTCCCGTTTGTGTTCTTTATGTTGTGTTTTGTATTTATTAAAAATACCTAAATATTATAAGAAATGTTTCGCCGTAATTGTTCGTGAAGCAAACTATTGGCGATAGCGTTCAATGCTATCGCTTTGACGATTATCGTCCAAAAAGTTACATGATGAGAGCCGAGGAACATCAGTCATCTTATGAAGTGACAGAAAATATCCTTGGATGAATGAAGTGGTAAAGGTTACCATGATTACATTCCCGCAGATTGATTTGCAATCGATAAATTCGGGAATGTATTGAAACTTTGACCATTGCCGCCAATTGGCAATTACTTTATCAATTTGAAAATAAGTCTAGTTAAACTCCTTATTTGGGTTTTTTTTCAAAAAATTCTTTTATTATAATACAAAGGTCCATGTTCTTACGGTGGCATAGATCCGAATGATCTAGTTTTTAAATCACTCACCTCTTCCCCTCTTGAAAGGTTTCCTTCAATTTTCATTGATCGCGTGAGTTCAATAGTCAGGTCAGATTTTACTCCAGACGATCCAATTTTGTTGGAGTTGAAGTATCCTTGATCAAGAAATTGTGACACAAGACCAGACTCGATAATGCCAGCATGTCCTGAACGTAGAGATGTGTGCTTTTAGCATATAGGAAATAGCCGCCCGCGTGAAACAAAGGAATCAGCATCTGTTGTGGGCATAACGAGTGACTTACCCAATCCCCTGTACGTTGAGCATTTTTATAAGAGTGGTCACCGAGAAATACTGGATAGACAAAGCATTGATTTCTCCCTTCGCTCTCAATTGTGATAGCTGATGGGCTCGAACAGCTCAGCCGTAAGCCTTTCCATTAAGTATATTGTCGGAATTGGAAGCAAACATGGAACACATATTGACCAGTTGAAGATAAGTTAAGATTTGTGCATATATTAAGCGAATTATATATGAAGTGAATTAGATTTTCCACAACTTTTGCCATCACAACTATGTGCTACAAAATGTTGGATGGAGTTAGAGCATAAAGTTATGCTAACAATATTTTTTTTTTCCGAAAAATTTCCCATTTTCCACAGAGGATATCTTGATTTTCAAATATAGTGCAGAAGCGGATTGTAGGAAATTTTATCGGCTTAATTTTTTTGCGCCGTCTTTGAGATATACTGGCGCAACTGTGGGAAGATCCCTTCAGAGCACCCCCACCCGCGCGATACACCGATCAACGGTTTTTTTTTTAATGCTGGTACAGAGAAATCCCATCACATATTCCTGAAAAAAATTAAAGTACATGGATTTTTTTTTATTATTATTATGCCTGGACTATAATTGTTCTAGTTATTCAGGAAATAAAACCTTTGAAAACATTAAATTTGTCTCTTTTCCAAAATACTCAAGTGTTTGTTCTGTTTGGATGAAGGCATGTGGAAGTAAAAATGTTAATATTAATATGCACGAATATGGTCGCTGCATTTTAGTAAAGATGGCTATAATTGCCATAAACATAATTTTTTTAACGAAGCTTTATAAAAAAAACTCGATCCAAAAGCCGTACCGCCATAGCCCAGTCGGAGAATGTACAAAATAAATTGCACGACTGGATAGCACGTACTTGCTCATATGTGCGGTCACATTGTTGAATAAAATTTAAAAAAATATTAAAGTTAACATTAAAGCATTTATTCGATTTTTGTGACTTTTCATTCTTCGAATAAACTACGTTAAATTGTATTGAGTGGAATAATTTAAGCGCCATTTTGTTTCTTTAAAAAATGTTAACAAGTGTGATTTTTTTTCAAAATCGTAGGAGCTGTTTTAAAACAACTTTTTTTTCTTAACAACTTTTTTAAAAAAATTAAAAAAAAAATAATTTAAGAATACAATTTAAGCACAAAAATAACGCTCATTTAAAAACAAATTTAAAAAAAACCACTTACCCGTTTTCAAAATATTGATTTTTCAAAAAAAAAAAAAAAAAATATTTTAAATTATTAAAAATAAAAAAAAAAGTTATAAAAAAATTAAGGGGGAATTAATTAGGCGACCTACATCTTCTTGGATATCAATTTTGATAGCAATCGGCTCACCAGTTTTCGAGAAAGTCGAACAAAAAAAACCGGTCCTTTGAAATCGATTGGCCTAACCGTTTAGGCTGCAGTCCAAAATACATCCGTACAGACAGACAGACAGACAGACTGACAGACGGACAGAATTTTGCCAGTCACTCAAATATGTTTCTCTATCATCGTAATGTCATGTTTGATTGTTATCTCAAAACGTTTAATCTGCACGAATGCATAACTTGCATTATAGTATGTATAGGTCGCAAGTAAAAATAATATGGTGGGCTAACAACGGTACCTCCCATAGGACCAGTTGTTTTTCTTTGACTTTCTCGAAAACTGGTGATCCGATCACAATCGATATTCAAGAAGATATACTTAGGTAACCTAAGTAATTTTGCATTAATTTTTTTGAAACCCTTTTTTCGTATTAAAAAAATTTTTTTTTTTGAAAAATCAATATTTTAAAAAAGGGTAAGTGAATTTATTTTAAATGAACGTTATTTTTGTGCTTAATTTTGTATTCTTGAATTATTTTTTTTAATTTTTTAAAAAAAGTTGTTAAAAAAACCATTTTATTTAAAAACGGCTCCTACGATTTTGAAAAAAAAATCACACTTTTTTACATTTTTTAAGGAAATAAAATGGCGTTTAAATTATTTCACAGCTCTCTCTAATTTGGAAATCCAGCAAATACTCCAGCAACAACTAGTGCCCAACCATTGCTACCTCAACATTCGAGCCATCACAGACGACCGATTCCAGGATATTATGAACAACGACGGAGCACCGTTCTACGAGAGAACCAGCAACGGACACAACAAAAGATAAACAACACCGCATCCTAACCCCAATTTTTAAAGCCAAAGACACTTATTATAATTAAGAATTTCAATTAAAAGATTATGCAAACAAAAATATGATATACATAAAAAAAATATAGCATTGTAAAGAGTCAACTGAAGTACGTCGGGCCCCTGTTGTTGAGCCGACATGATTTATTTTAGTTATAAGTTAGTTTAAGGCCAATTGTACATACATTTTATCAGTACTATTTAAACTGCCATCTGATGAGCGATTTCCACTTACAACTTGAGGTGTTGGCTTTACAGCCAAAACTATTAGAGGTGACTTCTTGCGTCGGATTTGAAGGAGCCATGACCGAAACAGTTGCATTCTTTGTATCGATGCCTTGGATAACTCCCATGGTCTCAAAGTAATTGAAATCTATTGAAGCTAACATATTATGTGTAAATTGTGTGCTTTGAGTAACAATTATATCACATTGAAAGTCAACAGCAGGTATAAGAACAGTGGTTTCCTGGGTTTCTTGGAGGCTGCATTTTGATTGCGTCAATAATTGTTGCGATTTCGCTGGACTTGGACTTAGTTCTGCAATCAATACTTTTGTATTGGGATTGTGTTGTGGGGTTTGCTGTAAGGCTTGGTCATGGACACATATAACTAAATGGACCATCGAACCATATATAGAATACTTTTTTCAAGTCGCGAGTGCTATATCTTAGTTTGAGACCTTCTCAAAATCACTTAAATTTAAAAAGTTTTTAATGAATAGAAATTGCTCTGATTAAACTTCGTGTGGTACTTACTTCATTCGTATGGACTTTTGTTCATTAGGTAAAAGCAACATTGCTGCTGCAGTGGTAGATTGCAAACCACAATCAAGTTTCAGTTCTAGGAAATGCCTTAAGCCTTTTATTGCAGGATCTACAAAACCATTGAAAACCCAGTTGAAATCCATTCATAGACGAATTCAATATGTATCTTGAATAACGACAAAATGACAATTGGCTGTTTTGATATTTTTTTGACACATATTCGAAAAAGAGGAGAGAATAAGGAAGAGAACAGCCATTTTCGATTATTCAAATCTAAAATTATTAGTTATTCTTATTAGTGGTTGGTAAATACCAATTTTCGAAATTAAGTTATAAGCCTCATAACCTTAACAGAAGTTAAGAAGAAGATAAATATCGCCCTAGATGTAGCCGGCATCTTGAATTAAAATAAATAATTTACTTTTTTTATTTATTTATATTCCGGCTGGGCAATCAAGAAATTTCCCAAAACGCTACAGCGATGCGCTTCCTGTCTCAAGAGCACTAAGAGCAGATACATAAATGAAATTCTTAGAAGATTGTTTAGAAAACTATGAAATAGAATTGTTTTTTAAGTTAAAACGAGTTTGAAAATTCAATTGCAACTCAAACAGAGAAAGTTAAATTTGCCTATTCATTGACTAAAAATGTAAATTCCAAACTTCCTTGCAGATATGGTATGGAATCCAGTATAGACAACTTCGAATAATGGAACTAGAAAAAGAGTTGCATGGTTTATTTTCGAATAAGACAGTTAAATAATATTAATAAAAAAGAAAATAAACATATATATCTACAAGAAAAAAATCAAAACTGTTTCTTAAACACAAATTTGTTCGTTTAACTTTAATGTTTTATTATTTTCATCTCCACCGAAAGAAAACATTCACTCTCGATGACGTCACAACTCAATCGCATTGAACTGTCAAAGATAGGTAGGTACCTATCTTGTACCCTGATAGAGAAACTACAGACTTAACAGATAGCACCAAAACAACATGGCAATCTTCCCGCGCCAATTAAAAAACTTTTTGGAAGGAAAATGCCCCAAAACCTAGTTGAAAAGCCTTAGCGTTAGCATGTCATGTTTCATTAATATCGCGGTAAACAGACAGGTGCAAGTTCTTTATTCCAACAACGATTCTTACATTTATTTGGCCTCAGGTAAGGTATGGACAAAATTTAAACCAGAAGATCTGGTAACGTTTTGTGAATTCAATCCTGTAAATACACTACAGTTGAAGCCTTATATCGAAGCAGTAAATTGGAACTTAACAATAGTAGATTTCAAATGGAGAAGATTTTTAAACAGCCAGGTCTTATTATTAAGTTTCAAGTCTGTGTACAGAAACGCGTTTATAACAGCTCTATAAAATACTTATATTAATTAAATCAACGTGTAAACCATTCCCTAACTTTAATTTTAACATGTGCATCGATAAAATTAACAAAATCAATAATCAGTTGAATTTATATCAAAATTATTCAATATCGACAAGTCTCAGACATTCCACAGTATAAAACCGGTGAAATGCCAACAAAATATGTTTCAAATTAATTTAACATTAAAAGATCAGGTGTCTGAGTCAAACGCTACTAAACTCTAAGTTAAACTGAAGCCAAAAGAATTGAGGAGCCAATATCGATTGTAGAGATGGGTTAGGTATTGTGTTTCTAACTGACTTCTGACTCACATAAATAAGCCTACAAGTAGCTTCTTAATATCTTTTAATAATAAAATTAAATCGCAATCCAGTCAAAAAGAATTTAAAAATCAAAAAAATTCAGAATTAAAAGCTGTTTATGTCATGTACCATGTACCTACATACCTACCTGTAAGAAGATTTATGTTATCGTATTTGTCTCATCTTAAAATATCAATCGATGAAGTGTATTTTCTTATAGAATTCATTCACAAGGTATATACGAGCTACAGTGATTTTGGTGCATTGCTTTTTAAGAAAAATAGGTACATCACATTATGATATCTCATTTAATACAAGCAGAAGAAATACTATGAAAAAATCTAATCCAATTGCCAACAATTTTTTTGGAAACATTTCTTGTACAGTTCCTTCATATGTGTAAAGATCACCATTTAGACGCTTAGTAAAATCTCAACTTCACATAGGGTCAAGTACAAGTCATTGTCCTTATTCTTCACATAATTTTTCTAATTCAAAAATAGTTTGTTTGGGATCTGGGAATACGTATTTTAAACTATTCACACTCATTTAAAAAAAAATAACAGCCATCTTCATTTAAACTTCAATTTTGGCCACACACAATTTTCCAAGAATACAAAAACTCCTACGAAAAAAATATTTCATGGCAAAGGGACGCGACATGACGCCTTTCTTGTGTTCAAAGATTTCTATGTTTAACGATACCTTCTCACGAGGGCATCGAACGCAAGAGGTACAACCGTTTCATCTACACATATCCATACAAGGTCAATCATATCACAAGTCGAATGATCCCACAGGATCATCAGCCGGAGTGATCAGTTTGTTGACCTGTTTTCTATGTATATTCGAATTCCTTTGCATGGCCGAACGACGCTGTACTAGTCATACAAATATTTGTTATGGAGGGAAATGCTGAATGTACCTACCTGCAGCAAAACCAAACTACCGACACAATGCCTATATTACATTTTCCAAGATACTCCTGGCTAGTTGATTGGTGCTTTCCCACGAGGTCATCGAACGCCTCGCGTATATTCTTTTCTTACTACAAGGTCAATCACTCACTACTTTGGTTCATGTGTACCTATTTATTTTAAAAACGAATGATCCCACAGGATCAGCCAGCAGCAGCAGTTCGTTGACCCGCTAGAAATATATGAAAGTCGTCTCAGTCTTAAGTTCCTCCAACACGCCGCCGGCCGCGCTACCAAGCCATCGACGAACCTGCTGCAGCATTGATTCCAATAATTCCAAGAAAACGCATCCCTGGCGTTGGTTGTTGAAATAAAAATAAAACTAAAACTCATACCATAGATAAAACTATCAAATGTAACCATCAATAGAAATATTAAGGTCAATGGCATACCACCATGGTTGGCAGGCATTTGGTATATTCAGCTTGGCAACTGACAAAACCGATTCAGGTCATTGTCGAGAAATTCCTTTTCACTTCGGGAGTAAACAATTCTAAACGATGTTTTTGTAGTGGCGGCAGAGGCAGCAACAACCGACGCTACGGACGCTGGCGACGGTGACGGCAGTGACTTTGTTTATCAAGTTCTAGGATGACGTTCTTGGAATCCATGGTATAGAAATAGTGTTGGAAATGTGAACATGATCATGATCACGGAGCAGGTAGGAAGCGAACAGATTGTTCCGAAGAATAGCGAAAAATGTGGAATGTAAAGAAGATCATGTGCTCTACACGTGGTTCTTGTTTTGGTTATCATTGATATGAGTCAGCAGGTTTGTGATTTTATATTCTCATATTTTTCTGCAATGTGAACAATTTCTAGAAGAATCTATCCTTCTAGAAATTGTTCATATTTCATCCTTCTTTGGATTTTTGTTTTGTTGTGATTGATCGTAGTACCTACAGTTTTCTTGGGATTCCATTAATACATATCTAGGAGCATGGAAGTCCACTAAAGCGTCCATCCGGAGCTCATGTCGCTCAACGAAACGAATACAACAACCGCATCTAATCCGTTCCCCTTGGGATATTTTTTGCAATCTTATTCTAGATGGTTGACCGATTTAAAAGGAATAAAAAACGATATTTGGTTGCAATAAGATGAAGAAAACAACAAAAACAAACGAACTAACAAAATCATAAAGATATTTTTTATGATTTTTTACTTGCAATTATAGGGACTATAAGGGTAGTTTAGGATTCGTGAATATAATAAATTGCACGACTGGATCGCACGTACTTGCTCATATGTGCGGTCACATCGTCGAATAAAATTTAAATAAAATGCACGACTGGGTCGCATGAACTTGTTATTATGCTAGATAATTGCTTAGTGGCGTGTGGTTTTCAAAAAGAAATAAAACGCATATAGTTTAATTTTATGGCCAAGAATCTAGCTATATTATAAATTATATTCTAAAAATTATTTCGGGGAAGTGGCCGCCGTGGCTGGCTCGAATAAATTCCAGCCAAGGCCCAATTTTCCCAATTTTGTGAAAATCGGGATCGGTGGCCATTTCGTTTTAAACCCATTCACCGAACGTGTGACGCGCTTGATGGGCGTTCGGCTTCAATTCTTGAACGAGTTGGATTTTGTAAGCGTGCAAACCAAGATCCTTCCGCGCATGATTGCGGATGGACTCATTTGGGTCTTCTTCGATACTCTGCTCCACCGAAACGAACCATTATTTTGGTAATAAATTTGCACAATTTGCAAACTTTGTTCAGGAGTAAGTCTATTCATTATGAAATCGCAAACCAAACTGAGCATAAATCAAGAGACAGCTGTCAAAAAGACCAACTCCAGATTGAAAACCACACGTCTATTAAATTAAAAAAATATTTTTTTTTAGAAAATTCTTTATTTTTTTTAAATTAGTTTCAGAGTTTTCTTGGAAAAACTAAGTATGCAATAAAATTTGAATACTAAATGTCTATCGAATAAAAAAAAATTGAAAATCGTTCGACCAGCTTTTTTAAAAAGTCGTTTTTTTTTTTAAACTTTTCGAAAAAATATTTTAATTTTTTTTTTTAGTATGTCATAAGGAAATGTGTAGTTTTCATCTGGGAAAATTATTTAAAAAAATTCAATCCACCAATTTTCAAAATATTTCGAAAACCATTTTTTTTTAAATTTTAAAAAATCGAAAAAAAAAACTTTTTGGAAAATTTTGAAATGGCGATATTAATTGAATTATAAATGACTTCCTGTGTGCAAAATTTTATTTAAATCGGGATAATAGTTTACGATTAAACCGCATTTGAAAAAAACCGGTTATATGAGAGGTACCGTTATAGAACAAATTTCGAAAAATTTATTTTAACTGAAAGATGTATTATTGTAAAAAAAATTAGCACCCTGAAAGTTTTATCAAAATCGTTAGAGCCGTTTTCGAGAAAATATAAATTTGTATTCAAAATTGTGTGGCAGGAAACGTTATTTTTCGACCTAGAGCAAAAATGAAGACCACCCCCTGAGATACTACCTAATACATACTAAATACCAAGTTTGAAGTAATTCGGCCCATCCGTTTAGGCTGTAGAGGAGCGAACAGACAGACAGACGGACGGAATTTCCGGACCCACTTTTTTCAATTTCTCTATTCTCGTAATGTCATGTTTTATTGTTAGATTTTTTTTGCACGAATCCATAACTTGCATTTTAGTACCTAAATCGCAAGTAAAAAAATGAGATAGCAATGAAACATGACATTACGATCATAGAGAAATCTAAAAAAGTGATCGACAAAAAATGTCTGTCTGTCTGTCAGTATGTATAACGAGCTGCAACCTAAACGGCTTAAGCGGTTATCTTCAAATTTGGTTTGTGTGATTCTTTTGGCATTTCCAGAGGGGAAATTGGAATTTTATTTATAGGCCTAAAAATGACGGTACCTGCCATATGACCGTTAAGGAAAAGATTATTTTTCTCTGAAACGGCTCCAACGATTTTTATGTACTTTTTTAAGAATTTTTTTGTTGGTATTGGCTATCACTTGATTAGAACCAAATTTTAGGGGTCTTCGGATTTCTGTCAAATTTTATATTTGATAAGATCTATGAACCCAAATTAATTTTGCATATCAACATTTTGAATAACTTTTGTTTCTAATTAAAATTAATTTTTGATTTTTTTTTTTGAAAAATCAATATTTTTAAAACTAATCAAAAAAAAATTATTTAAAATTTTATAATCACATGTATATTTATAAACTCTAAAAAACTGCGTACAAAAATTAAAAAAAAAATTCAGTCGTGCCCATTTTTTCATTTTCATTTCATTTTGATCTACCTATTGTACATTAAAGTTTACGTTAGTATAAAAATAGTCCCATCGGATTCAACCAAACATGAATTAATGAACCTTCATTGATTCAATGAAACATTTAATAAGCAACGAAGTTTTTCGTTGTGCCAATGAATTGTTCGTTTATTTAACGAAAAGGCAAATTAATGATTTTCGTAGGGCTAGATTTTTAAGTATGGATGTTTTTAATATTTATATTCTTGTTACAATAATTCAAACTAAAATGAAAGATAAATTAAGCGTTTTTATTGGGAATTGTCGACAAAAAAATTTCAACTGGACAAATATAAATTTCATCGACTGTTAAAATGCCGGCTAAAGTTTGATTGACAACATGCATGTGAACATAATTCACTCTACCACTGTCGGCTTTTAACGAGTTAAAATTTTCAAAATCGACTTTATAAGAGCCGACATTTTGATCAGTCGGCAGTTTTAGCAATCGACTTTTCGAAAGTCAATTTTTTTTTCTACGTCGATAGATAAAATAAATTGCACGACTGGATCACACCTACTTGCTCATATGTGCGGTCACATTGTAGAATAAAATTTAAGAAAATTAAAATTAACATCAAAACATTTATTCGATTTTTGTGACATTTGATTGTTCGAATAAATAAAGAACGTTTAATTTTAGTTCTTTAAGAAATGTAAAAAAGTGTGATTTTTTTTTTCAAAATTGTATGAGCGGTTTTTAAATAAAACGGTTTTTTTAACAACTTTTTTTTTTAATTAAAAAAAAATAATTCAAGAATACAAACTTAAGCACAAAAATAACACACATTTAAGAACAAAATTAAAAAAAATCACTTACGCGTTTTCAAAATATTGATTTTTTCAAAAAATTAAATAAAAATAAAAAAAAAGTTTTCGAAAAAAAAATTAATGCGAAATTACTTAGGCTACCTACATATTCTTGAATTTCAATTTTGATAGTAATCTCATCTCCAGTTTTCGAGAAAGTAAAAAAAAAATGCTGAGACCGATTTTTTTTATAAAAATGCTTGGAGCCGTTTTCGAGAAAAATAAGCTTTTACATAACGGTTATATGACAGGTACCGTTAATTTTTGAGCTAAAAAAATAATGGAAACAAATCCTCTGTAGAATGTCAGAATAACCTTAAGTTCTAAATTTGAAGAAGATTGGCTCAACCGTTTAGGCTACAGTGCAAAATACACCCGTCAGACAGACAGACAGACGGACAGAATTTTGCTAGTAACTCAAATATGTTTCACTATCATCGTAATGTCATGTTTGATTGTTTTCTCAAAAAAATTTTTTTGCACGAATGCATAACTTACATTATAGTACTTATAATCCCAAGTAAAAAGGTACCCCAACCCGTCAACAACGTCAGCTAGATGATCTCACACAAAAAACACTAACAGCCGTTTCGGAGCTTTGGGGTTGGAAGGTGAGCCCCCATCTCAATACGCCACTTGGAAGTCCTATTGAATAAACATGTTTGATACCTGAGAAACACCTGAAGAAACACAACTGATAGTAACTGATAGTAACTGATGTAAATCTGTGGGATACAAAACTAAGGAATAATTTTATAGGCCAATTCGGATACCTTTACTTTATGATTTTAACAATTAAACCATTTTTTCTTTCTTTTTTATAGTCCAAAGTATTTATTTTGATTAAATTATATATTAATTTCATCACTCAGAAGCGCTTTGAATTCTGGTTAACAATTTAACTTTTTTAAGGCTCAGCCAACAATTGATTTTAAGAGGATAAGAAACATTCTTCTTCTTAAGTTTAGCAAATTACTTTCCGCCTAAGTGCGGGAAACTTAAATAATAGCAGAGTTAACCTCTATATTGATAGTTTCGAAGTGATATTAAAAAAAAATTAAACAAAATGCATGTTTTTTTTAAATTTAAATATCATCTCACAACAAAGTTTTTCGTATACAATTTTGTAATACAAAACACACATTTAAACTTTTATTGTATGATAATTATTTATTCTAAAATCTTAAGTTATTCTTTTAATTTGTATTATAACTTGAAATTTGTTTTCTTTTAAATAGCTTAACGATTTCCTAACAGGTAAACAAGCTTTTATCCGAAAGAAGCAAAAACATCCATTTACGTATTTAAATATCTTACTTTAAAACGTAGTACCTACTATTAAAAGCGCCACGCTTATGATGACGGTAAATATATTCTTCCTAAATACATAAGTCTTTTTACCATCTAGTGACCACCCCGAAATATTTATTCCAAGCCCCAAACTTTTTTTTTTTTTTTTCAAGATGTTTACGGTGAATAACCCACAGATTCGAGGCCACATCTACTCTAGATTGTTCCATCTATAATAACATTGAAATTGAGACCAAAACAGAATATATGTTTTAAGGGTGAGGTTTATCAAGCTAGTTCATTGTACACCCGGATCAGCCTTGAAAGCTATTCAGGTGATTTACCCCAAGAAGAACAAGGAACATAAATTGTGCAGATTACAATATTTCTAAAAAACACATCAATAAAATTATAAAACACGTTAGAACTTTTCACGCACCAACCCGAAAAATATTTTCCAATTTATGTTAATTTCCAAGCAAATAATTTTACGCGTTTGATGTTAATTTATTCGCAACATATTTTTGAAAGGTGTGCAAAAATCGTAAGAACCTGAAAAGTTGTTATTGTCCAGTGATGGCTGTAGTCCATTCATTGCGTTATCTGTATTCTACCCTGTCTAAAGCCCGCCAATTTCCTTAATAAACCAAAATACCACCCCGCTGAGTGCTCCAGCACCATCCTCCATAACTCCGGAACGCGTGTCGGTCGATTTCTTTGGCTCCGAGCTGTCAAAGTCGATGGAACTCATTCGACCAGAAAGTGAGTTTGATTGTTCTTTGCGAAACTATCGCTTCTAGAACCAACACCTTGCGCACGCCTAGAGTTGATGACCACAGCAAGGAAGGCGGAGGAAGACACTGACTATATCCATATTCTCTTGCGAATGAATCTCCCATTGATTGGATGTGCTCGTAAAAATGCAAATGACGACGTCTTGTTTGCCAACGGATGGAAGGTAGCTCCTAGAGCTAGTATTTTAGCTGAACACGTTGTGGGATATAGTTTTTGTTTTGCCTAGCAGATTTAGTAAGCAAACACGATTGAGATCAACAGCCGACCTTCCGCAGTCTTAATTTAATGAGTGTGATTAATTTATATTTTATGTGTTTAAGGCAATGACCGAGAGTTGTGACGAAAGCGTAGAATCCAATGCGGAATCTAGATTTAAAATCTGCTTTATTATTACCTGAACAACGGCATGATGATTGTCTTTGGCTGAGCTTTTTTTGAAGTCAAGTTATGGTAACTTAACCTGACATTCTCACATTAAGCTTTTTCAATTGAAAACTGTGTTTTTTTATTTAAAGTCTTTTAAGCAAGTATAAAAGTTTTCTGATCCGTTTCCAAAATTAATGTTAAAAAGTCAAAAAATGTACTAGAAGAACAATTGTACATATTTGAACCATCTCTCCTGTTAAAATCCGTAATTTTTTTTAATTCGATATTATTGTTTCTACTCTTTTTACTTGCATTATAGGGCGGCATTGGTGCAGCAGATAACATGTTAGCTATAGCGATTACCTTCAAATTTGGGGTTAACAACCCTGCCATGGAAAAAAAGAAATTTGCGAAGCGACCAATAGCCTCTGAAAAGGACGGATTAACTGTTGACGACCAGGAAAAACGAATTAAGGACAACGACCTTCGGATTTGCACGTGGAATGTTTGAACTCTTAACAGACCACGTGCAGCCAAACAACTAGCAGAGGCCCTAGACTGATACAGATCAGGAATTACTGCCATCCAGGAGGTGCGAAGGATGGGCCGGGCAAAATGAGGATGAAAAACTGTGACGTGTACCTACTACGGTGATTGTGGAAGAAGGCCACAGCGTTTATTTGGGCACGGATTCGTCATAAGCGGTAGACTAAGGCAAGAAGTCTTGGGCTTTCGACACGTAAGTGAGCGATTTGTGACAATCCGTATCAAGGCTAAATTCGCCAACATTAGCCTCATATGCGCTCATGCCCCACAGAGGATAAAGAAGACGCCACCAAGGATGACTTCTACGAGCTCCTCGACAGAACTTATGAGCAATGCCCTTAATACGACGTTAACCCCTTACCGCATACGAAGCCATAAATGGTTTCCTAAAATTTTAAGCTTTTTTTTCGTGGTTGTTATCAATTTTTGTTTTGATTAACGTTCACTCTTAATAAAACATACATTTGTCTAACGGAATTCCGTTATTTTTGTCGATGCAACACACAACTTGTCAAATTAGTCGAGAATTTGTGAAGCGTGTTCGGAGTTTAAAGCAAAGATCAATTGAAGGTGATTTTAAAATTAAAAATACTATAGAAAACAGTGAGTAAAAACCAAACAAAAAATTATTATATATTGTGTGAATATTCAAGAACTGGCAATTATAATGGGTTTTGTGTTGGTGCTTTTTTTACTTGATTGTTGATAGTTTTATTAAACTTGCCATATTTGGCTTCGTATGCATTCCCCACAAAACCCGGCCGTTCACATATGGCTTTATATGCATTCAATGGTGCTTTGGTTGTTTACAGAAATGGACCCTTCTAGCTTTTATGGAAGTTCCAAGCTGGTTAATCCCATTCCAAAAAAACGATATTCTCGGCGAGAAAAAAAATACATAGATGTGGATACTCCGAAAGCTGTAGATATTTACAACAAGCTTGGCTACTATAGAATCCATCTGCGTTCCCGCCAATGGTACAAACGAATTTTTTTCCATTTCGTAGATATGAGCCTTGTAAATGTTTGGGTACTTTGGCGCCGAATCCACGAAAATGAATACATACCGTTGTTTACTTTCAAACTTTCAGTTTCCGAACATTTGCGTAAATCAGGAAAGGTTTTAATTATGGCCCGAAAACGTGGTCGTCCGGCCGGAACACCGACCTCCAGTACTCCAACAACAAGTCGAGCAGCTACTCCACACAGCTTGTCGAATTCACCTATACCCAACAAAATGCCACGTAAGACTCCATACAGACATCAAGACTTACCTCTTGATACGGTGCGATCCGACTGCTTGGATCATTTCCCAGAATGGAAGAAAAAACAACGTCAATTATGCCAAAATTGTAACAAATATCGATCCTTTATACAATGCCAAAAATGTGAAGTATTCCTATGCCTCAATGAAAAACGAAATTGCTTTAAGGATTTTCACGAGACATAATTTCCGGTTATCTTTAATTCATACGAAGCCAAATATGAACCTTTTGTTTTTTGCCACAATGCATACGAAGCCATAAATGGATTGTTTATAAAATTTAAAAAATAAAAAACATTAATTTTTTTTTCTACTATAATTTACTTAATAAAGTCTAATAAAAGAAGTTTTCACAAAAAAAAAAATTTTTTTTCTACGCTTTCATAATTCATGCAATAAGGGGTTGAGATCGTACTAGACGATTTTAAAGCCAAAATAGGTAAAGAGGAAATCATAGAAAACATAGCCTACACGACACAACGTCTGAAAACGGACTTAGGCTAATTGATTTCGCAGCGGCACACAACGTCACCATTGCAAGCACACGGTTTCCTCATCTCGATATACACAAAAGGACTTGGCGACACCCAGATCAAAGAGCCGTCAACCAGATTGATCACGTTGCGATCGATGCAAGACACGCCTCCAGTATTTTGGATGTTCGCACTTTCAGAGCAGCTAACATAGATTCGGATAACTACCTTGTTGCAGCAAAGGTAAGAATGCGAATAACCCGAACGCCACAATAACGGAATAATACTGTGAGGAAGTATATTATTGGAAAACTGCAACCGCAAGAGACCGCCACAACCTACGCCGATCGAATATCCCGTAACCTCTCAAGAAATCTATTACCGCCAGCATCAAGTGCCAAAGACCAGTGGCAACACTTTCAACAAGCCATCAGAGATGCTGCAACTAATTTGTTAGGTTTCACCAGACCACCACCACGAAACCTCTGGTTCGATGACGAATGTAGGCAGGCCCGTGCAGCCAAACAAGAGGCATATAAAGCGGAGCTGCAAAGAAGGACGAAAGCTGCCCGCGAGCTCTACGAACAGAAAAGACGGGAAGAACACCGGTTTCTCCAAAAGAAAAAGAGAGCATGAGAAGGGCGCGATCGAAGATATTGAGAGATGCTACTCCAGGAACAACGTGCGGAAGTTTTACCAGGTAAAAAGAATGCACAGGAGCCTGTAGAAATAGGAATGGAAACCTCGTAGTAGAGTCACAGTCGGAGCTGAGTACATGGAAGGACCATTTCTGCAGACTGTTAAACGGCGATGAAGACCAAAATCTTGCTGTAAAGTAGAATGAACCATTCAACATGGACGATGACAGACAAAACTTCCGTCCACCTGACCAAAATGAAATGAGGATAGCAATATCTAAACTAAAAAAACAACAAACCTTCTGGACCCGACGGACTACCCGCCGAACTTTTTAAAGCGGCCGGAGATGACCTGGTGGAGTGCATACACCAACTCATCTCTATAGTTTGGTTAGAAAAAAGTATGCATCGTTTGCCCGATCCACAAGAAGGGAGACGCTCTAAACTGCGCCAACTATAGAGGAATAAGTCTCCTGAATATCGCCTACAAGATCCTCTCTGGCGTACGGATGAAGACATCCTTAGTCTTTTCGAGCGTAAGATTCTTCGGAAGATTTTTGGCCCTATCTGCGTTAACGGGCTTTGGAAGAGAAGGTTCAACCAAGAACTATACAAGCTGTACAGCGACATTGACCTGGTAAAAAAAAATACGCATATCACGTTTAAGATGGCTAGGTCATGTAGAGCGAATTGACAACAATGCTCCGGCTCGCAGGAGCTTCGATTCCATCCCAAAGTGTAGACGTAGTCAAGGAAGACCTCGCCTTATGTGGCGCGCTCAAGTGAAGGACGACCTCAACCAACTTGGAGTGCGAAACCGGAGGCAGCTAGCCAAAGACCGAGCTAGCTGGAGGCCCAAGTTCGTCCCGAATTGTAGCGCCCCCTAAGTAGTAAGTATCTTTATTCATTCCTTAGAGAGGAAATTGAATTTTTTTTCTTGGGCTTACAACGTTTTGATGAACATTTTTGAGATTTTTTTTTTGTAGGTATAAGCTATGATTCTATAAAAACCAAATTTACGCGAAAATTTTATTCGGTACCTTTCATAAAACGTTTTCTTTTTTTTTTTTAATTTTCGACTTTCTCATATTTAAAGCAGCTAAATTATTTCTGTATACCAACATTTTGAATATTTATTTTGTATCTATTTAAAATTAATTTATGAAACTTTTTTTCAAAATTCAATATTTAAAAAAAAATATTTAAGACTTTATTTTTAGCTGCATAAAAATAAATTCTAAAAAACTGCATACCCAAATGTAAAAAAAAAAAATCAAAAAACTAAAAATAAAAAACTGGATTTTATCGAAATCCGTCCTACAATTTTCCAAATACTTTTTTCATAAATTCTTTGTTATTGAAGACGTATGATGGCGTACTTCGTTTTTACTAAACTGACACTTTACTACTTTGACACTCTTTTAGTTTCAGAACGTATGATTTTTGCCCATTTTTTGAATATCGTACAAGCATTAAGGATTTGAGGAAAGGTGTAAAAGAAGCTGCTGATTGCCATTGAAGTTTTGTATGTGAAAATGATGGTAAACACAGGAACGAGGCGTTCTACATTCGTTTGGTGCGACTAAAGAATGGTAGTACGTTCATCAAAGTTCCTCAAATGATGCGGGCGCAGAAGCAGCGATTGATATGCAAATATGCCGGAGCATATAGATCTACGCTCACACACAGAGACTCCGCAAAAGTTTCAACAGATATACCACAGGTTGTTTAACAGAGAGAACGTCAAGTATCGACCCGTATATTCCGAATTCCAACGCAGCAACACTATGTTCAACCACGAGCTGAAACAAGAAAATTAACCACCTCGTTGGGGAAAAAGATTCCAGATACCATAATGCATGGGCAACATTCTGCAACAAAACCAACCGAAAAAGCTGAGCATTTTGATTGCCCAGATAATTTGTTTTTTACACTTCAGATTCTTTGATGTAATAAGCTTAGAGCAAGCTTTTTACTACAATCAGAGGCTCATCATAAGTGCATGTGTTAGTTGTTAGTAAAATTAAAATAAAATAAAATAATGAAAGCCTAAGATTTTAATCCCACTTTACTTAAGTTAAAGTCTATAGAAGAAACGTTTAGATTAAAAAGACTGCTCATACGGTTTAGAGCTTCATGTATGCCATTAGTTTGTTCTAAGAAAGTCAACATGCAGAAGTTCCGATCCACGCAGGTGATAAGATCCTCCACGGTAATTTAACACAATACAGGCTAATAAAAAAGGAGCATCAATTTCACCCTTAATAAGTTGATGAAAAATATTAAATCATTATTAACTCGCCTTTGGTGAAGGGTTTGCATCTGCAGTGGCTGGATTCGCTGTTCATATGATGGCAGATTGAATGGATCGTTCCAAGGTAGACCTTTAAGGGCAAAACGAATGAAATTGTGATGGATTGCTTCAATACTATGAATTAGGTAATAAGGAGTCCATACCTGGTGAAGCATACTGAAGGTGGGGGCGTACGTAGCAATTGTACAAGGAAAGAGTCACATATGGATCACACATGGACTATAAGACAAGTTATGCATTCGTAAAAAAAAAAATCTAACAAATAAACATGTCAAAAAAGTGCGTCCGTCTGTCTGTCTGTCTGTCTGTAGCGATTCCTACACCCTAAACGGCTGGGCCGATTTGATTCAAACTTGGTAAATAGTATTTTTAGAGTACTCTACCCTACTGTTTTTCGAATTGGCATTCTAGCTACAAAACTAACGGTACCTGCCATATAACTTTTAATGAAAAACTTATTTTTCTCGAAAACGGATCCTACGATTTTCATAAAACTTTCAGAAAGGTGTTTTATGCAAAATCTATCTTTTAGTTTTAATGGATTTTTCAGGAAAAGTTTTATAACGGTACCTCCCATATGACCGTTTTTTTTTAAATCAGATTTTCTCGTTAACTAATTGATGGAATTTGATGAATTTTTTTAAAATATGTAGTGTTTTATAATTTAAATAATATTGTTTATTAAAATTTTCAAAAACATTTTTTTTTATTTTTTAATAATTTAAAAAAAAAATTATTTTGTTTTTTGAATATTTTGAAAATGGATCTATAGATTTTTTTTTAATTTTTCTCCTAGTATAAGCTTCATTAGATTGACATACTCAAAAAAATTTAAAACATTTTTTTGAAAAAAACTGGTCGAACTATTTTGAAATTAAAAATTCATAAAATAGAATTGAAATGAAAAATTCATAAAATAGAATTGAAATGAAAAATTCATAAAATAGAAAACAGCAAAAGAAATAAGATGGCTTACAACATTTTTGCCAAAAAACGTTATGAATGGTGTTCTTTTGATTTCATAAAAAATTTATTAGTTTAATATTTACCCCAAAATTTTATTTCATATTGCTCGGCTAAGCCCTAGTCATTAGTCAAATAAAAGAAGGTGAAAACTTACATGCATACCTACGTATTTTAAAGCATTTCATCATCATAAAAGCACACAGAATAAATAAGGAAGCCTATTATAAACACACGAAAACAACTAATAAATAAAAAAAATATTCGATTACTACTGAATGCAAAAATTTCAATCGAGAAAACAAAAGCTTACATACACCTGCCCTAAATAAACAAAACCACTGTGTTAACTTTTAATATTGTCTCTTTACCCATCGCTTAAAAGTAGTTGGAATGTGTATCTTAATTTTAGTACCTACCTTCCTTCCAACCTTATTATAGGTACCTGATATCCTTAATAAATTCCATTAATAACTACCCACACTATACGTTTATCGATCTACCAAACATAATTAAGCTATTTTAATTAATTTGATTTCAAAAAGTAAATTAATGTTATTGGGACCTATATAGGTCCCTATACCTAGCATTATTGCCATACTGCTGATTCCCACGAATCCTTATGCCAGTTGTTCAATTTTTTCCATAACAAAATGAAAACTAAACTGAAAAAAGTCTTTTATATCTTTCTATTAGCAAATTATATTAGAAACAGTAAACAACAAGTGGAAAGATAATACACTAAAAAACTGCAAAAGCTAACAATCCTATATATTTATGTGTTTATCCCTTTGTCGTGACGCATGTTCGTTCGAGCTTCAAACCACAACGATTCTAAAGAAGTTGCACATAAAAAAAACATTAAAAATAAATCTTTGTCAAAAAGACGCCTGTACCTAATAAGGATTAGCACACGGGAGCAAGTACGTGCGACCCAGTCGTGCCTTTTATTTTTTATGTTTGAGTAAATTCAAAGTTGGAGGTAAAATGGACACCTAAATCCGTAAAACTAAAGACGCCACAGAGTTTGTGCTGGGAAATATGATAATCGAACGCACTTACGATACGTTTTCTAGAAAAGTTAATCGTCTGGCATTTTACAGGGTTAAGCGATATACCACTTTTTCTGCACCAAATAATAAAGCTATCAATATCTGCCTGCAGAAGACTGTGGTCATCGCTAAACTTTATTGTCTTAAATATCTTCATGTCATCAGCGAATATAAGAATATCACTTGATTGTATGCATGAAATAACATCATTTATTGCCATAATTAATAGTAAAGCACCAATGTGGCTTCCTTGAGGTACGCCAGAGAGGGCCACGAAGGGATCTGAAAGACAATTTCTAAATTTTACTTGGTAGAATCTATTCTCTAGGTATGATTTGATCCAAAGCTAAGAAATAAGGAGGAAAACCAAGAGCTTTTAACTTGAACAAGATTATTTCGTGACTTAGTTGGTCAAATGCTTTTGAGAAGTCAGTGTAAATGCAGTCAACTTCATAACCTTTTTCTAATACATTTGAACATTTGTAGGAGAATGTTAGAAGATTTGTATTAGTTATATCTATGCTTCATAAATCCATGTAGGTACTCACAAATCGGATAATTTAGAATTTAGAACTTGGTAGGAACTGCCTGTAAGTCAAATGTCGTAGAAAAATATTTCACAGTGGTTCATGGAGAGGATGCCTAGTTTAATCGGTTTTATTCCACCTTGATGCAAGAGGTGTAAGAATGGCTTCCACCCTCAGCAAATAGTAGAGGAGATGCCATAACGTTTTGAATAATATTGCGACTAGAGTGCATAAGCTGCCCGAAGGACACTTGGTCACGCTTAATTTAACTTTATGTATCCATGAGATATCTTGCTTGATTCTTTCACTACTTGTTTCAAATGCTTAAATGGGAACGAGTACGATAACTTTGGCGCCAAGAATTGATAACGGTTTTTTATAGAGCGGTTAAATACAAGCACTTTTTTATTTTTCCATTACAGAAATTTTTTTTCGAAAATCGCCCCTACCTCCTAAACGGGGGAGATAGACCCCCCCTTCCATAGAAAAAAATGTTTGTTTTTAACCCCTCTATACAAAACCGTTATCAAATCTTGGCGCCAAAGTTTTCGTATTCTACCCCTTAAATGACACCACCACTGGCACCAATGGCATTAACTAAAGTGGTATTATAGCATATATATATATTTAAAATTTATATCAGATTAAACTTTAAACTGTGCTACGCATTTTTATGTTACATGTGTAAATGTATGTACGTGTATATATATTTATGATTCATAGCAAAGAGACCTCAATCCTGCCACAACACAAAATCCAATTATTATTTTTGTTTACTACTCCCACTATCGTCCTGAAATAAACTTAACCTACAAGCACCTACAATTACGAGGCACCCACATAGACCTAACAGGACAATGGTTATTTAAAAGAAAAGGACATAATTGAAACTTTAATAGCCCCATTAAAGATACACTTGAGTTTTGAAGGCTTGGACTGAAAACAGTTTCATAGCATACAACATTTCTAAACGAAAATAAATGAGTTGTGTTTTATTAATTTTCTTTTTTTAAATTAAAATTTACATGAAATGTACCACTAGCTGGCGCTGAACAGCTTTCATTTAAATTACGCACTGTATGTAGTGCTTAGAAATGTAGGTTAAACACTTTCCAGAACATAATTTGAAAATTAACGCAACGACCTTTCTATTAACAGCTAAAAAATGCCAAATAAGAACATTTGGTCAATAAAAACGTCCTAAAGCACATTTGAGTTAGATGTTTGTTTTCTTCATCCAGTAGCCAAGTGCGAAATATTTAATATTTATTATACCTGTACAAAATTACGAAAAGTAACTACTCTGGAAAAACTAGCTACTCAAATTAATTTCGTATACAGTAGAAAGATGTCTAATGTAAGTATAACTATCAAATACTTAGCTATTATTGTTTATCCTCAAGATTTAAAGTATATCGATGGATATTTTGAAAAAAAGACGTTATAAAATGCCTGAAGTCACATTGCAAAATTTGCTATGCAAACTTTGGACTTCTATAAGCAGTTAACATTTGTTTGTGTTAACTGTCAAAATCGAAAAAGGAATGTTATACACTTAATAAATAAAAAGATTGGAAACAAAGATTTCTGGAAAAAATACCAATTCGTATGTATTAAGTTGACAGCAAAGACATATTTAGTACAGAGTATTATCCTGATGTGCTTTATGTTGTCCTAAGAGTAGATCAATTAATGGGGGTTGGACACTATGAAACACATTTCATGGGAAATCGATACAAGTTTATTGCCTCTACAAATATTTCATTTATCAGTTTCGAACTTAAGAGTGAAAATAATCGTTTTCACAAGATATGTGGTGTGAGAAAATTTATTTTTCTTTAATTCGATGATATTAAGACCCATTTCCCATTTTGTATTAGCTTATTAATCAATGATTCTTTAATAGAATTCTTTAATAATTGTGGAATGACTATTAAGGTTAGCTTTCAGTAAGCTATTCAATCTTACTCGCTACACAGACATTTTATTCGATTCACAGAAAAAAACTGGTGTATGGGCTATACTGGTATGGATGTAACTTTTTGTTATGGTGCACACTGGGGCACTTGAAGCACAGTAGTTTCCTCTTGTCATAGGGTAGCTATGGATTTTATTTATTTTGTTTTATTCATTTATTTAGCTTTACTTAACAATCAAAATTTTACTTTTAGGGTTGAAATAACGGTACCTGCCATCTTACGGTTAAGGAAAACTTTTTTTTCTCGAAAACGGCTCCAACGATTTTGATTAACAAATTTTAGGATTTTTTGTGGGTACTAGCTAACATCTAATCAGAACCAAATTTACCAGAAAAGTCTATTAAAGGTACCTTTCATATAACGGTTTTTTCAATTTTCGACTTTCTCGGTAACGGCTCAATGGATTTCAATAAAATATATGTTATATTTGAAAAGATCTCAGTATTCAAATAAATTCTACACACAAAAAACTTGAATAAATATTTTTTTTCTATTTTTAATTAATTTTTGATTTTTTTTTTTTTTGAAAATTCAATAATTTTAAAACTTATCAAACAAAAACATTTAAAATTTTAAAATCAGGTGTTAATAAATAAATTCTAAGAAACTGCATAACAAAATTACAAACAAAAATTGTTTCTGTCAAAGATCTTGCTTTGCTTTCCAATGTAATTAGGCACATAAGAGCAAGTACGTGCTCATTTTTACTTGCGATTATAGATACTATAATGCAAGTTATGGACTCGTGAAAAAAAAATAACAATCAAACATGACATTACGATGACAGAGAAGTTGAAAAAAGCGGGTCCGGAAATTCCGTCCGTCTGTCTGTCTGTCTGTTCACGCCTCTACAGCCTAAACGGATTGGCCGATTTGCTTCAAACTTGGTATTTAGTATTTATTAGGTAGTATCTCGAAAAATAACGGTACCTGCCATAGAATTTTTAACAAAAAGTTTGATTTTCTCGAAAACAGCTCTAACGATTTTGATAAATCAGGGTGCTAATTTTTTACAGCAATACATCTTTTGTAAATTTAAAAAAAAAATTGGTTTTCGAATTATTTTGAAAATGGGTAGATTGAATTTTTTTAAATAATTTTTCCAGATGAAAATAACAGATTCCATTATAATGACATACTAGAAAAACATTTAAAATATTTTTTCGAAAAGTTTAAAAAAAAAAAACGACTTTTTAAAAAAACTGGTCGAACGATTTTCAAACTTTTTTTTCTTCGATAGGCATTTAGTTTTCAAATTTTATTGCATACTTAGTTTTTCCGAGAAAACTTATTAAAAAATGAAAGAATTTTCTAAAAAAAAAAATATATTTTTATTTTAATAGACGTGTGGTTTTCAACCTGGCAATAATTTTTTCGGAGTTGGTCTTTTTGACAGCTGTCTCTTGATTTATGCTCAGTTTGGTTTGCGATTTCATAATGAATAGACTTACTCCTGAACAAAGTTTGCAAATTGTGCAAATTTATTACCAAAATAATGGTTCGTTTCGGTGGAGCAGAGTATCGAAGAAGACCCAAATGAGTCCATCCGCCATCATGCGCGGAAGGATCTTGGTTTGCACGCTTACAAAATCCAACTCGTTCAAGAATTGCGTTTTATTTCTTCTTGAAAACCACACGCCACTAAGCAATTATCTAACATAAGAACAAGTTCATGCGACCCAGTCGTGCATTTTTTTAAATTTATGCGATGATGTGACTGCACATATGAGCAAGTAAGTGCGATCCAGTCGTGCAATTTATTTAGACTGCATCTCTTTATAGTCACAGAGAGACATACAGACAAGTTTTTTCACTAACTTTTTTAGGCTTCTCTATGATCTTTATGCCATGTTTAATTGATATCTTAACTTTGTTTATATTCACGGCTGGATTTCGGGCAGGATACTCGACCGTTGACCAAATTTTTGTGCTTAAAAGTGTTGCAGAGTCATTCCAGGTGAGAAATAAAAAGCTTTACACACTTTTTGTGGATTTTAATGCGGCATTCGATTCTATAGGACGAAATTCATTGTTTTACAAACTATCAGAATGGAATGCCACTAAAGTTTGGAAGGGTTCTTAAAAACTTGTATGTTGATACTCGGGCACCGGTATGGAATGGAGAAGAATTGTGTGAGTGGGCTCTGACAAGATCAGGAGTGAAATAGGGCTATTCACAGACCTCTTTTCGCTGTTCTTAAATGATTTACTGGAAGGATTACCTGGAGGTATGGAGGTCTAATGTTTGCGGACGATGTTGTTTCACTTGCCAGTTCCCCGTAATCCTTACAACTAATGATTACTGTAAACTCTGGAATCTAGGCGTAAATCTAGAAAAAAACAAAATAATCACTATATATAATAAAATTGAAAATGTATATGAAGCTGAATCTTCAATGGACAGATATATTTATAACCGCTTGAACCAAAATTTGTAGCAGACGAATAATTTCCACGATAAAAACAATGTGCAAGAAATCTCAATGATGATGAAGATTCGTGGAGAACTTTTAAAGCTTAACTACATGCCACATAGGGACGACCTGCCATGCTTGTGTGAATTGTGCAATTTAAGAGTACGTGAAGACGTTCTACACTTTATTGGAAGATATCCCATATTACATGAAACAAGACACCATATTTTTGAAAGCACTACCGGAAGGATGAAGAAAGTATGTTAAATGGCATTGATGTTGGTAAAATTGTTTAGCTTTTCCAAAACTGTTTTAGCTTATAGAAAAAAGGGTTGGTTGTCTGTAAAGTCGGTTTACGGACGATAGTTTTACGTGATAACGCCATAAGGAAACATTGATGGCAGCAACACCAACATACAGCCCTTTAAATCACACCCACAAACCCTCTCGTTAAATCCACACACACCCCAATATCTACATCTACTTTGTACTTTAACAACTCCGCCTATTTTATATTTCTTTTTCTCTTTTTATACTTTTTGAATTTGAGTGGAATTATTTTGTTAATTTGCGCGCCTTGTCTTTTTCATGTTCGCCTGTTGCTTGCGATCGATTTTGGTTGAAAGAACCACAGTATCGCGGTTAGCATGGGTATTACAGCATAAGTCATGTTATTTCGTACGTGTAGCCTGTCATCGATTTATAAGACGTTATCGCGGCAAAAAAAAATATTTTTTTCCCAATGGAACGCAAAAACTGGGGAAATCTGTGTTTTGACAGATCTAGATCAAAAATAAATTGATTATTATTCAATGGAGCAACGTCCAGTTGCATTATAAAAAACGGGCACGACTAGGTCGCACGTACTTGCTCTTATGTGCTTAATCATATTGGAAAGATTGGAAGATATTTGATGGAAACAAGTAACATTTACGTACAAACAAAAAAACTTATAAATAGTGTCAAAACCACAACCCTTAACGGTTTTTAGGAAAAAATGGAGTATTCTATCACACGTCCTGTATAATGAAGAATTTATGAAAAACGTATTTCGAATTGTAGGACGGATTTTGATAAAATCCTGTTTTTTTCTTTTTAGTTTTTTGTATCTTTTTTACTTGCGATTTATAGGGATTATAATGCAAGTTATGCATTCGTAAAAAAAAAAAATTCTAACAATCAAACATGCCATTACGATGATAGAGAAGTCAAAAAAAGTGGGTTAGGAAATTCCGTCCGTCTGTCTGTCTGTCTGTCTTTTTTTTTCTTTTTTTTTTTATAATTAACGCGCGCACAAGTGATTATGTGTTTCCCTTTTAATGTAGAACACACTGCGCGGGCATTACGAAGATAGAAAGGGGAGAGATAGGAGGTGCCGATTAACATTGGTTTTGAATGTTTGTAGATCAAAATGGCAAGGGAAAATCCCGCCGGGTAAACTATTCCAAATTCGTGTCGTTCGGCTAAAAAAAGAATCCCTATATTTCACGGTACGTCCGAAATTAGGCTCAAGGGTGAACTGATGAGCATTCCTTGCGAGACGAGTATTACGGGAGAAACTTTTAAAGGGAGGAATGCAACTGGCTACTTCGAGTGAACATTTTTTGTAATAGAAACGATAAAATAAGGAAAGACATGAAACATTGCGTCGGTGTTCGAGTGGGGCAATTGTTTCAGCGGCAGTTCTATTTCCTATCAATCTTAACGCTCGATTTTGTATTCTATCAAGCAGGTGATGCGATGTTTGCGAAGCACCTGCCCAGAGGTAGGAGTTATACTCGAGTTTAGGGCATATAAACGCTTTATAAATTGTAGCCAGATCAGATGGGGAAAAATACTTCTTACACCGATACAGAAAACCTAAGCACTTTGCAGCATTCTTAGCGATCTCAAATATATGGTCGTTCCAACGGAGGTCGTCGTTGACACACATACCGAGTACTGAGAGCTTTTCGGTTTCTTCGATGTAAGTGCCATTCATGGACAATGGCATTGGGGGAATGTTTAGCTTTAACGACAGAAGACAGCATTGAGTTTTCGAAGCATTAAACTCCACACGATTTCTATTACCCCATTTGACAATGCTGTATAAATCGGAGTTTAATGAGCTTGACATATGGTACCATTGCAATTGTATGTCCGAAGGCGAAGGACGTGAATTATCGAACGAATATGAAAAGCTGAGGGTAGAGTCGTCAGCAAAACAGTTAAGTGGATTAGAAGTAACAGACAGAAGATCGTTTATAAAAATCAAGAAAAGAGTCGGAGACAGAACAGAGCCCTGGGGCAAACCAGCCGTACTGACGGTCATGGAGAAGCTTTCGATCTTCGAGATATTCCTTAAGCTGACGGTTAATCAGTGTTTCCATGACCTTAGAAAGAAGGGATGTCAGTGCTATGGGTCGGTAGGCGGAGGGTGAGGATGGGTCACCTTTCTTAGGGACAGGCTGGACAAATGCTGTTTTCCATCTTCTAGGAAAGATTCCAGAAGAGTAGGAGCGATTTATTTATTTATTTATTTATTTATTTATTTGACTATAACTACAGATACATTATTGATCACAGTTATTTGGATTATACAAATAATATTACATTTACATAATTAGTGACGATTTAAATTGAATAAAAGTATAATTTGTTTAAATTTCAATGAAGTAAGATTAAAATCTACGAAGGAATTATAATTATTGAACTGTTTACATAAGAGAGAGAACTGTTCATTATTTAAGTAGTTTAAAGTAGTTTCATGTGTTCGCAAAATTTTATAATTTCGAATTGGACGGAATGGCATATTTAATTTTATTAAGGAAAGCAAATAAGGAGAATTTATATCACCGTTTAAAAGTTTAAATATGAATGCAGCATTGAGTGATGACCTCCTATCCTCGAGCGTATTAAGATCAATCAGTAAAAGTCGCGAACGATATGGTGGAAGATGGTGATGATTATCCCAGTTAAGATGACGGAGAGCAAATAATAGAAACTGTTTTTGAATTGATTCAATGCGGGCAATGTGACAGGAGTAATATGGGCACCAAACTTGGCAACCATATTCCAAGATCGAACGAACCAGTCCAACAAACAGGCTCTTTGTCACATAAGGGTCGTTGAATTCTTTTGACCATCGTTTAATCATTCCTAGATGAACAGAAGCTTTTGCAGTTATAGAGTCGATGTGCATTCTGAAGTCTAATTTTGAATCAAATATTACTCCCAAGTCTATAAAATAATTAACTCTTTCAAGTTTTGAATTATTTATAGAGTATTCATTAAAGAAAACATTTTTAACTCTAGCGAAGGTCATTACTTTGCATTTCTTAGAGTTCAGTGTGAGATCATTCTTATTACACCATTCCTGCAAATGATCAATATCAGATTGCAGTTGAAAGTAATCAGCATTATTTTTATATGAATATGAAATTTTCGCATCGTCAGCATAGAGATGTATATCACAGTATTTTATCACAGAGGGTAAATCATTTATAAAAATTACGAATAACAGGGGTCCCAGGTGGCTTCCTTGAGGCACGCCAGACTTGACATCTATTGCGTTGGATAAATGAGACTTGAACTTAACATATTGAGTACGAGATGATAAATAACTTGCAATCCATTGCACAAGTTTTGGGGACCAGCCGAAAATTGAAAGTTTTCTAACAAGCAGCTGATGATTAAGTTGATCGAAGGCTTTGGAGAAGTCAGTGTATATTACATCCGTTTGATGACCATTCATGAATCCTTTTGTTATGCATGATGTAATTTCCAACAGATTTGTAATGGTAGATTTGCCCTTGACGAATCCATGCTGTCTGTCCGATAGATGCGATTTTACACCATGTATCAACTCATGGACTATTATAGATTCCATCATCTTGGGAATAACGCTGAGTTTTGCTATACCTCGGTAGTCACGCATGTTACATCGGCTTCCTGATTTAAAAAGTGGAATTATAAATGAAGACTTCCAAGCGTGCGGGAAAACGGAAGACGACAAAGATAGGTTAAACAAATAACACAAAGCACTAGCCAAGGAATGACAGCAGTTTATTAAAACACAGGAAGGAACATTATCAGGTCCAGTAGAAAATGAATATGTTAACTTCTTTATTGCACTTGTCACATCGTTTTCTTGAATAAATGGCAAGTCATTTGTAATGCTCATGTTAGAGGTAATTTGATGCAGCCCAGCCAACCCATTATTACATTTGTAGATGCCTTTAAACATTTCTGCAAACATATCACAGATCATTACCCCATCATTTGAAGAAATTTGATCTAAATTCATATAGGACGGGAATTCAGCTATTTTTCTCTTATTTTTAACAAATTTCCAAAAAGATGAAGGATTCCATAATAGGTTAGCTTTCATAGATATTATGTAGTTTTTATATGCAGCCCTTGATTTGACTTGGAATTCTCTTCTTATTCTGCTGAACTCTTGAGCAGTGGAAACTGTAAACTTGAATTTGAGCTTGTTGTGGAGTTTGTTTTTTTTGTTTTTAAGCCTTTTAAGGAAAGGTGTGAGCCAAGGAACACAATTATCAACAATTTTGATGCGGCGACAAGGTATTGTTTTCAAAAAGCTGTTGTACAATATTTCATAGAAAGTATCAGTTGCTTTACTAGCATCCATATTAAAAAAGACACTATCCCAGTGAAATTGAGAAAGTTCCATATTGAGTTTTTCAAAATCAGTTTTCTTGAAGTCAAATTCATAGCCATGATCGTATTGACTAGCACAAACGGAGGTCGGCATTTCCATTAAAACTTCAAAGCAAGGGTGAAATCTAACATCATCCAATAAAGGGCATGATCTTTGCACCGTTAAGCCATTAACATCATCCGTAAACACGAGGTCGAGAAAATTAACTCTTTCATTTTTAAACGGGTTAACTTGATTTAAGGCTAAAGAGCACATTGAGTCCACAAAAGAAATACTCGTTTCTGATGTCAACGATGTAGGTGACAAAAATTTGTCATCTTCTTGAAGAACGTCCCATTCAATGTCTGGTAAATTAAAATCACCAACAAGTTGTAACCGGTCGTTGGGATTCATCAGGGAAACAATGTACTTAATGTTTATAACACATTGATCGTAAAGTTCACAATTCATTTTTGGTGGAATGTAGACACAGACTATAAAAAGTTGGAAAGTTTTGAGGAGAGTTATAACACATACCATTTCTACGCTTATTGAGGGCATAGAGACAATTTTACAGTTGTAGCAATTTCTAATGGCAATTAGAACTCCACCACCAGACTTTTTACTGCTAGTTAAGGAAGACCGATCTGACCGAAATATTTGATACGAACTACATAGTATTTCATTGTCCAAAATAGACTTATCTAACCATGTTTCAGTAAAAAGTATTGCATCATAGTTAAACCCAAGACTTGAAGCAAACATTGATTTTAGTTTTGTCTTCAATCCTCCAATATTTTGGTAGAACATTGAGAAATAACTCATTGAGTATTTCGTACATTTGACCTCTTTTTGGCTACAGTAGGTCGCTTCCGAAAAGGGTGAACTATTGAGTTTACCGGCCAGAATTTCTCATCATTTAATAATTTAAAAATATCATTATTACGCTTTACATCAATAATGAAGGAGGAGTAGTTCCGATCTACATTCAGCTTCATTTTGCGAATGTTAAGACAAGATGAGTCTAAATTTGGTGATTTTTTTAGTAAATAAGACCATATCATTGACTCACTAGTTGTTTGTGGAAAATTTGAAATAAAAATTGGCAAAGGCCTTTCCATAGCAACGAGATCAAATTTCTCTGCGGTTCTTTCTCCCCCCACTGCGGAAGTTGAGAGCAACAGTTCAATACCATCAGATAAGGATCCTGCCGGGTCAGAAATCCTCTCATCCGTAATGGAAGCTATTGAGGAAACCGGTGGGCCGCCAGTAAACTCATCATTGGATTGAACTGTTGGTTGTTTCTGAGGTTTTTTTGATACGGCTACCAATTTATCGTTCTCAGCTTGGGGTTTCGGACCTGAACGGAGAGTTCTAGGTTGCAACAAAGATGGTGACGACGAAGATTTCTCCAAGACTTGAGGTTTGGGTTGGCTATATATATATAGGGTTGGCTTTGTAAGATCGGAAACTTACTTCTTTGAGCCTGATAGCTTCTTTATACTCAGAATTAAACCAAGACTTTTCTTTAGGTTTGATGCTTTTTACTCTTTTAGGAATAAAAGCACGCATCCCTAGAAGAATCACATTTGTGATCATTTCAGCACTGGCACCAATGTCACTATCGAGGAAGCATAGTGAGTATTGCCAAACGGTCCTGGTGGGAAGTTTTTCTTTAACTGGATGGGTGGGGGATGAGAAATTAGCTGAAATGATACAATGGTCTGAAGTGCCAATTGGAGAAGTTACACTAATGGTATATTTATCAGGGTGAGAAGTAAGAAACAAGTCAAGAGTATGGGCGGCTTGCCCAGCAACATCCGGTATACGCGTTGGCACATCGATCAGTTGGGTAAGGTGGTGTAACCCGGCAAAGAGCTCGACATACCTTCCTTCGGGTGTTGTCTGACCAGAATAGCGGAGTCAGTTGGAATTGTGTACATTGAAATCGCCCGCAATAACGATTTCAGTGCGAGGACAAAGGGAAACAATTTTCAAGATGGAATCAGACAGTGCATCAAACTCGTTACAATTCGAATTACTTTCAAGATTTGGACTCCTGTAAATAAAACAATAATGAATGACATGCTTGTGGACAGTGAATTTGAGCCATAAGAAGTTAAAGTCCGTGTTGGAACATTGCCCATATTGGGGAAGGCTCTGGCAAGCAATATCATTCCTAACATAGACCACGAGACCATGATGGGAAAAGAGTAATGGCACCAAGCTATACCCATGTAGAGCAAATTCTGATAAATCAGTACTTACTCCAACCTGAGTTTCACTTAATGCCAAAACAGCTGGCCTGTGTTGAACAGTGTAGACGTACACGTGAAAGAAATTCTTTTTTTAAACCACGAACATTTGAATACACGACACAAAAATCACTTACCATTTAAAAATACTTACATACAAAAAACACAACTCTGATTAAGTCGAACTGCGCAGTGAAAATCCAAATTAACTTCTGTAATAATCAAACTGTCTTAGGTGTTATGCCCATAAGACAGCCTGTTTACAAAAAATCAATCTAAACATTCAGCACAATAGGACAAATTCAGATGCCCTTATCTATTTACCGCAAGCATTGTATGGTCATACGATGCCTACAGTAGATAAGAAAGAGGCAGTTAAGCACAAAGGCTTTGGGACAGATTAGAGGACAATTTGTTATGCGAATGCGTCTGTCTGTCTGTCTGTCTGTCTGTCCGTATCGATATCTACAGCCTAAACGGTTGGGCCGATTTGATTCAAACTTGGTATATAGTATTTTTAGAGTGCTCTACCCGACGGTTTTTGGAATTGGCATTCTAGCTCCAAAACTAACGGTACCTGCCATATAACTCTTAATGAAAAACTTATTTTTCTCGAAAACGGCTCCTACGATTTTGATAAAACTTTTAGAATGATGTTTTCTATATAAAATCTATCTTTTAGTTTGAATGGATTTTTCAGAAAAAAGTTTTATAACGGTTCCTCCCATATGACCGTTTTTTTAAATCAGACTTTCTCGTTAACTAATTGACGGATTTTGATGAAATTTTCAAGATATGTAGTGTTTTAATATTGAAATAATATTGCTTATTAAAACTTTCAAAAACATTTTTTTTTTAATTTTTAATATTTTTGTTTTTAAATAATATTTTGTTTTTTGAATATTTTGAAAGCGGATCTGTAGATTTTTTTTTTAAATTTTTCTCCTACTATAAACTATAGATTTCTTTAAATTGACATACTCGAAAAAATTTTAAAATATGTTTTCGAAAAGTTTTTCAAAAAAAACATTTTTTTGAAAAAACTGGTCGAACGATTTTGAAATGAAAAATTCATAAAATAGAAAACAGCAAAAGAAACAAGATGGCTTACAACATTTTTTCCAAAAAACGTTATGAATAGTGTTTTTTTGATTTCATACAAATTTTTCCCCAACATTTTATTTCATATTGCTCGGCTAAGTCCTAGCCTTTAGTCAAATAAAAGAAGGTGACAACCTACATACATACCTACGTATTTAAAAGAATTTTATCATCATAAAAGCACACAATATAAATAAGGAAGCCTATTTTTAACACACAAAAACAACTAACAAATAAAAAAACTATTAGATTACTACTGAATGCAAAACTTTCAATCGAGAAAACTAAAGTTTACACCTACCTATAAATAAACAAAATCACTATGTTAACTTTTAATATTTTCTCTATACCCACTCGGTTAACAATAGTTGGAATGTGTATCTTAATTTTAGCACCCACCTTCCTTCCAACCTTATTATATGTAGAGGTAACTAATATCCTTAGTAAATTCCATTAATACCTACCCACACCATACGTTTATCGATCCATCAAACATAATTACGCTATTTTAATTAATTTGATTTCAAAAAGTAAATTATTCTTATTGGGACTTATAAAGGTATCTATACCTAGCATTATTGCCCTACTGCTGATTCCCACGAATCTTTATGCCAGTTGTTCAAATTTTTCCATACCAAAATGAAAATTAAACTGAAAAAAGTCTTTCTATTAGCAAATTATATTATAAACAGTAAACAACAAGTGGAAAGATGATACACTAAAAAACTGCAAAAGCTAACAATCCTACATATTTATGTGTTTATCCCTTTGTCGTGACGCATGTTCGTTCGAGCTTCAAACCACAATGATTCTAAAGAAGTTGCACGTCAAAAAAACATTAAAACTAAATCTTTGTCAAAAAGACGCCTGCACTTAAAAAGGATTAGCACATAGAAGCAAGTACGTGCGACCCAGTCGTGCCTTTTATTTAATTTTGGTATGCATTTTTATTTAAAGTTAATTAATATACATGTGATTATAAAATTAAAATATTTATTTTTTAATTAGTTTTCAGAATATTGATTTTTTAAACAAAAAAAATTCTAAAATTAATTTTAATTAGAAAAAAGAAATATTCTTAATTTTGATATGCAGAAATAATTTAGATACATACAATTATTTTGAAGATAATCGCTTAAGCCCTTTAGGCTGCACCTCGTTATACATAGTGACAGACAGACTGACAGAAAGACAGACATTTTTTGCCATTAACTTTTTTAGACTTCTCTATGATCTTAATGTCATTGTTCAAACATTATTTGAACATATTAATTGTTTTGTTATCTGCCGGCTCAAATTCATAATATACGCAAAATGCTACAATAGATAAGATATCGACCCTCGGTTTCATGGGCATAATCTCCTTCTCCTTATCTCTATAAAGAATGAGTGTGAGTCTGAATTGGTGTGTATTGTCTTTAAGTTGCATTTTGGGTTATTTTTATTTATCTTGATATGTATAATTTAGATTACGGTTGTTAGATAGATAAGAAATTTGTATAAATAGATACGTTTAGTGAAAATAAAATTTAGTACCTTACAAGTACTCATTGATGTGCATTATTTTTGTAATAATAATTCGAGCGCGAATTATTATTATTAAAAGTTTTCTCCCATCAGAGGTAAGAAACTTAAAGTGATATAATAGAGCGACCTACATATATTATACAACTAAATAAAACAATTAGACATTAATTTTACGGTATAAAAACGTAAACAGTAGAACAATAACAAAAAATTGTATTGGTGTAAATCACGACCAAAACAGTGATATAAAGCGTAACCGAGGCTAAGACATCCGTTAAGTGTTTATACTGTGAAAAAAATATATACATATATTTAAAATGCCTAAATATAAAGACGTACTTTTTGTCAAACGAAAGGAAATTGGAAATGAATTGATGGCAGTAAAAAGAAAACTGCTAGAGAAAGGCTATAGAAAAGCTGCGAAGGAGGAAATAAATAAACATGTTGATACACTGTTTAATGAATTTCAACAAAAACATTTCAAACTTCTTGACAAAGGTGCTAACATTAATGACAAATATTTTTATGCCATAAGCAAATTGGAAATACAGGATTTGTTAAACAAAATAAATGAAGATGGCGGATCAAAAGAATTAACTCATCCACAAGCCCCTTCAAAAATACTAAATAAAAATCCTGTTATTAAAAGGTTCCTACAAAATGTTCAAATATTTAAGCAAATGCTAAATGAATATGAAGTGGAATGTGAACTTAGATCAAAATCAGAGCTGAGTTGTTTAAAATGTCACCTCGAATCCGAATTTCAAGTGACAATGGCAGCTTTAAACCAGATTTCACTTGAAATTTTACTGGAAGATGAGGAAGCAGATGTCGCGCGACAGGAATTGACACGAAATTACTATGTTGTGCTCAGAAAAATATCTAGACAAATAGAGTCACTAGAATCTCAATCACATCATAGACCATCTGCCAAACTAGAGGACATCAAAATTCCATAGGAGATTGGTCTTCATTTTATGATCTCTTCAAAAAGCTAGTCCATGAAAATGGGCAATCGTCGGATGCTGAAAAAATTCGATTAAAATCTCACGTAAAAGGTGATGCTGGAAGACTTATCCAACATCTTCAAGTTACAGATGCAAATTACCAAGCGGCGTGGGATCTTCCGAAACAAAGGGTACCAGAATCGTAGACGATTGTTCTCTACACAAGTAGACAGATTGCTGGTTCAACCGACAGCAAATAGTGATTCTGCAGCAAGCATCAAGCTTTTGGATACATCAAATGAATGTATTCATGCGCTAAGGGCACTTGACATAAAACTAGAAGATGCCGAGGCCATAATAGCTCAAATAATCGTCAGAAAACTAGACAAAGACGAGCTAAGATACTACGAACAAAATATTAAAAAACCTAAGGAAATACAAAACCTTCAAGATGTATTAGATTTTCTCAACCATCAATATCAAACGCTGGAAGCAGTAGGAACAAAAAAACAAGGAGGAACGATTTATCGAAAAGAACAGCAGAAGCCTTCAAGTTCGTCCTTTGCTATGAAGCCAAAATGCCTATATTGTAAAATGCAAGGGCACCTAACTCATAAATGTTTTTTTTTTTTATATAATTAACGCGCGCACAAGGGACTACTTGTTTCCCTTTTAATGTAACACACTGCGCGGGCATTCGGAAGATAGAGAGGGGAGAGATAGGAGGTGTCGATTAACATTTGTTTTGAATGTTTGCAGATCAAAATGGCAAGGGAAAATCTCGCCGGGTAAACTATTCCAAATTCGTGTCGTTCGGCTAAAAAAAGAATCCCTATATTTCACGGTACGAAATTGGACTCAAGGGTGAACTGATGAGCATTCCTTGCGAGACGAGTATTACGGGCGAAACTTTTAAGGGGAGGAATGCAACTGGCTCATTCGAGTGAACATTTTTTGTAAAAGAAACGATAAAAAAGGAAAGACATCAGACATTGCGTTGGTGTTCGAGAGGGGCAATTGATTCAGTGGCAGTTCTATTTCCTATCAATCTTAACGCTCTATTTTGTATTCTATCAAGCAGGTGAAGCGATGTTTGTGAAGCACCTGCCCAGAGGTGGGAGTTATACTCGAGTTTAGGGCGTATAAACGCTTTATAAATTGTAGCCAGATCAGATGGGGAAAAATACTTCTTACACCGATACAAAAAACCTAAGCACTTAGCAGCATTCTTAGCGATTTCAAATATATGGTCGCTCCAACGGAGGTCGTCGTTGACAAACATACCGAGTACTGAGAGATTTTCGGTTTCTTCGATGTAAGTGCCATTCATGGACAATGGCATTGGGAGTATGTTTAGCTTTAACGACAGAAGACAGCATTGAGTTTTCGAAGCATTAAACTCCACACGATTCCTATTACCCCATTTGACAATGCTGTATAAATCGGAGTTTAATGAGCTTGACATACGGCACCGTTGCAATTGTACGTCCGAAGGCGAAGGACGTGAATTATCGAACGAACATGAAAAGTTGAGGGTAGAATCGTCAGCAAAACAGTTAAGTGGATTAGAAGTAACAGACAGAAGATCATTTATAAAAATGAGGAATAGATTCGGAGACAGAATAGATAATTTCAATCGACGTTCGTGGATATATAAAACCAAATTGTGTAATGTCTGTCTGAACCACACGAAAGATATTAAATGCGCAAATAGTGAGCTAAAATGCAAAGAATGTGGGAAAGAACACAATACCTCCATTCACTGTAATTTTTCAAAAGAAGTAAAATTACAGCAAGAGCAAAAATTAGAAAAAACCTCTTCTATAATGACAAAAGAGGAGTACTTCTAGCAACAGCACAAGTTAATGTCAAGGCTGCGAGTGGAGAAATGATCCTTTTAAGAGCACTTATTGATCAAGGTTCACAGAAGACGACAACTTCCGAAGAAGCAGCACAAATATTGGCCTTGCCCCGAATGAAAACAAGGACAGAACTTCACGGTCTTGGAAGCATTATAGTTGGCATCTCAAAATCTTAAATAAACTTAGAAATCAAGCCTAGGTTTTTAAGTAACGAAAATTCAATTCGGAAGCTTTAGTTATCATGTGCACACTGCACATCCAGATAGTTAATTTAAATATGATCTTGAAAATTGGAATAACTACACACCAGCCGATCCTCGGTTCAACAAATCCGACAAAGTTGATATAGTGCTAGGAAGTGATATTTATCCAGAAATCTTTGAAGAAGGTGTCCGCAAAAATGGAAAAATGTTGGGACAATGCACCAAACTAGGGTGGATCCTATCTGGCATTCAGGAACAAGAACATCGTCACAGCCGTGGCAACCGGAATTGAAAAATTCTGGGAACTAGAAGAGATTGCAGAAAGTCCGCTTCGAGATGTTAATGACGTTTGCGTGCAGCGTTTCGAAAAAGATACCTCCAGAAGTCAGGATGGAAAATTTGTTGTCAGGTTGCCTTTCCAAGAAGTCAAAACACTGTATGACTCACGAAAACAAGCAATGGCGCGATTTTTTAATTTACTTAAAAAGAAGAAAACAACTTTTGGATACTTATCCGCCAAAGAACTCAACGAAGCTGTTTAAGTAATTTTACTTCAACAACAAACTGTCGAATTCCCAACGGAAATCAACACCATAAAGGAGATCGATGAACGAGGAAGAATTGGAAGCTTAAATCCTTTTTTGGACAAAGATGGAATATTGAGAGTGGGCGAAAGATAACGAAATTCTTTACTTCCGTTTTACCAAAATCATCCAGTCTTATAAGACAAATCTCGTTTAGCAGACCTGCTTGCTAAAAATACTCACTGTATGACATTGCATGGTGGAGCCCGAATAATGGAATCCTTGTTAAGGAGACGATTTTGGATAATTGGCTTAAAACATGTCTTAAAAAAATGTGTGCGAAATTGCCCGAAATGCATTCGCTTAAGTCAAACAACAGCAAATCAAATAATGGGAGATCTTCCTGAATACCGTGTCTCAGAATCTTTTCATTTACTTTTACGAGAGTAGATTATGCTGGTCCGATTCAAATAAGATGTTCCAAAGCCCGTGGACAAAAATTATTTAAAGGATACGTTGCAGTGTTTGTGTGTATGGCAACAAAAGCCATTCACGGGCGGCCAGTAGCCTTAAAAGGTGGAAATTATTACAAATAAAAGGCACGACTGGGTCGCACGTACTTGCTCTTATGTGCTAATCCTTTTTAAGTGCAGGCGTCTTTTTGACAAAGATTTTATTTTAATATTTATTGTATGACGTGCAACTTCCTTAGAATCGTTTTGGGGTGAAGCTCGAACGAACATGCGTCACGACAAAGGGATAAACACATAAATATATAGGATTGTTAGCTTTTGCAGTTTTTTAGTGTAGTATTATCTTTCAACTTGCTGCTTACTGTTTATAATATAATTTGCTAATAGAAAGATACAAAGGACTTTTTTCAGTTAAATTTTCATTTTGGTATGGAAAAATTTGAACAACTGGCATAAAGATTCGTCGGAATCAGCAGTATGGCAATAATGCTAGGTAAAGGGACCTTTATACGTCCCAATATGGGACCAATGGAATTTATAAAGGATTTAGGTACCTATAATAAGGTTGGAAGGAAGGTAGGTACTAAAATTAAGATACGTGTTCCAACTACTGTTAAGCCAGTAGGTATAGAGACAATATCAAAAGTTAACATAGTGGTTTTGTTTATTTATAGGAAGGTGTAAACTTTTGTTTTCTCGATTGAAATTTTTGCATTCAGTAGTAATCGAATAGTTTTTTTTATTTGTTAGTTGTTTTTGTGTGTTTATCAAAGGCTTCCTTATTTATTCTGTGCTTTTATGATGATGAAAAATACTTTAAAATACGTAAGTATGTATGTAATGTAGGTTGTCACTTTCTTTTATTTGACTAATGGTTTGGCTAGGGCTTAGCCGAGCAATATGAAATAAAATGTTGGGGAACAAAATTTATGAATTCAAAAAAACACTACTCATAACGTTTTTTGGAAAAAATGTTGTAAGCCATCTTATTTCTTTTGCTGTTTTCTATTTTATGAATTTTTCATTTCAAAATCGTTCGACCAGTTTTTTCCAAAAAATGTTTTTTTTTGAAAAACTTTTCGAAAACATATTTTAAAATATTTTAAGTTTTTTAATAAAAGTTATATGGCAGGTACCGTTAGTTTTGGAGATAGAATGCCAATTCCAAAAACCGTCGGGCAGAGCACTCTAAAAATACTATATACCAAGTTTGAATCAAATCGGCCCAACCGTTTAGGCTGTAGATATCGATACGGACAGACAGACAGACAGACAGACAGACAGACAGACAGACGGACGGAATTTCCGGACCCACTTTTTTTGATTTCTCTATCATCGTAATATCATGTTTGATTGTTAGATTTTTTTTTTTTTTACGAATGCATAACTTGCCTTATAGTCCCTATAATCGCAAGTAAAAATGAAAAATGACTTCTGGAAAAGATGGAAGGATGAATACCTCGTAACGTTACAACAAAGAAACAAATGGAAAAATCTGTGTCAAATCTCATGGAAAATCAAGTAATGATAATAAGGGATGGAACAACACACAGTAGGAGCGGTGACATTGAAAGTCCAAAACGTTGTGATCAAGCGCCCATGGACAAAATAGAGGAAAGACCTATTGAAAATGCAAATGTAAAATTAACCACAACATGTAATTGAAGATGGAAAGATCCTTTTAAAGAAAAAAATAATCACTTTAAAACTTTTTGGATCTTCTTTAAATAAAACAACAGAAGGCTGTATAGTTTGAGCTCACAAGTAATACGGCAATTTACGTGGATGCAATTGCAAAAATGGACGTTGTGACTTCAAAATGGAACCTGTTAATCTACTACAATTTAAACCCTTATTTCGAAGAAATGAATGGAATCGAAACATATATACTTCGTTTGAAAAAAAGAGTGCAAGTTACTGACGTATTTTGAAGAATCCTGCAGGCTAATAACATCCTTACTCAAAAAGCGATATTTAGTACTCAAATCAAATAACAATTTGTTTTTACTCACAAGAAATAGAAGTCAATCGAAAATTGAACAGTAGAAATGCGAGTATAAAGAAATTCAAGCAAGTAATTCTTGGACTGAGCTAAGCTCCGGCAATAGATGGCTGTACAAAATTTTCGAAACTGCTTCAATAAGTGCGGAAACGGGAAGACTATCTGGATGGAAATTCCTTCACAAGGAGTGCTACAACTTAAACCAGGATGTACAGCGAAATACGATGGAGTTACGATCTTAGCACCAGAGCAGTTCAATTCAAGAAAAGACAGAACTGGGGGAAATGTCTTGGGCAAGAAATATTGACGGAATCTCCGAGCATACGTAGAATAAAACCTTTCCATTCGGTAACGTTAAATAACACAAAAGATGTTTTATTATTAAAGGAGCAAATTAATGATTTAAAATCGCAAAACATTGATCTTAAAAAAGTCAATTACCAAAACGTTAGGGGACACATTTCAATAATTTTGTTATTTATTCTTATAGTAATTTTAATAATCCTATACTTAAGATCACGCAAGAGAAAAAATTTAAACATTGATTTCAATATGGCATCTGTTTAAATCCATGCAATAATTAAAATAATAAAATTTATAATCATTTTGGCCGGCAGAATGTTCAAACATTATTTGAACATACTAATTGTTTTGTTATCTGCCGGCTCAAATTCATAATATACGCAAAATGCTACAATAGATAAGATATCGACCTTCATGGGCATAATCTCCTTCTCCTTATCTCTATAAAGGATGAGTGTGAGTCTGAATTCGGGTGTATTGTCTTTAAGTTGCATTTTGGGTTATTTGTATTTATCTTGTATAATTTAGATTAAGGTTGTTAGATAGATAATAAATAGATACGTTTAGTGAAAATAAAATTTAGTATCTTATAAGTACTCATTGATGTGCATTATTTTTGTGCAGTCATGTTTGATTGTTATCTCAATTTTTTATATTTCCGAATCCTTAACTTGCCTTATATTCCCTATAATCACAAGTAAAAAGCAACGTGCCTAGCAGATTCATAGTTAAAGTAATATTACTATCTTCTACTCGAGATGTTTTTGGTGCGAAACGATTTTGTGATTGTAATTAAGTAAATTTAAATCAATGATTCGTACCACTATCGATCCAATTGCATATAGATACATACGTTTACAGTTCTTTTGATTACTTTGATCTTGTAATTTATTACATGTGATGATTCTGGATGGTTTACTGAGTTTTATTTAGTAGAGTAACTAACAATTGCACTAAATGATGGAATTCGGACCACAGATTGCACCTTTCTATATACTTTAATACTAACTATGGGAAGTGAAGCACTTTTAAGCAAAACAGTCATACTCTACACACCCACCCATTTCTACTATTTGAATATTCTACAGTCAAGGCCAATGTTAGCTTTCAAATAAGAAAATTAATTTATTCAGCAACGATCACCCCAAATGCATATTTCAAATGCCAAGATCCACATTACAATCACCACATATAAATCCTATACATCATCCCATCAGATCCAATGAACCCAATTCAGTTCATGAACTCTAGCATTGAAATTATTAAAACAATATCAAAATCGTACTATAATTTGGAGTAAAACTCATCTCTATGTCATTAGCATTTATAAATTCTTATTTTTAGACCATAAGCCTGAAATCAAAGGCTTATGAACTATCAGAAGGCCATATCCCCGGTAGATCAACATTGCGAAACTTATCATATCATCAAATCACACTGACGGAGCGCCACTAGCACTGGTAAAGCTATAGATAAACCGCGCGTTACTCTCGCACAAAATTATGAAAACATTAGGCCATAAAACACGATTGGCTTGTCAACGGCTTAGGCTTAGAGTATCCACAAGCACGCTTATATTTACTACGTACACTCTGTGAGTTTGTAAATATTTGCCAAGCATTCATAACGATTTGTATTTAATTCTGACAAACATTAAGTAATATCGCACGCCACATCGTAATCGGGGTTTTCTGATGATTTATTATTATCAGATACGGCAACGCCATCATGGCCGCCAATATTTACGATGATGTTTTACTTGTGGGATCATAGGGGGAAGAAGAGACTGCAAATAATAGGAAACCGCTTTGATCGTGTTTTGATAATCGCAAGCAGCAGCAGGTGATATGATCTGATAAGATCTATATGATTTATTCTAACCCATAAGACACAACAATCTCTCTTAGATCTTGTCTGTGAATACTTTTCTCTTCATATGAAGCACATGTCAACACTCTCTTTGTTGTATTTTTGTGAATGAAATAAATCCGTTGATCGTAAAACTTCTTATGTTATCAACCTTTGAGGGCGCAAAAGAGTACCTGTATTTCCCCACTTTTACGATCTAAGAAACTCCCACCATATACAAATTGGAAATTCACTCTCTTCAACCGATTGGTTTGATGTTCTCTTCGCCCCCATCGCTATGGTAAGTAAGCAAGAGGCTAGCAATAGCTGCCCCAATGGCTGACAATTCAATCTGAGCTTGGACAGGCTCCACGATCGAATGTGCTTGATTTTCGTCGTCAAACACCGGTGGTTTTGGGGTAAAACAAAAATGTATCTCGAATTTATTTCGTTGTCGCATTGCCCTTGTCTTCGGCAGAACGGTTTTTGTAACTTTTATGGAAATAAGAGAAAAACAAATAAAGAAGTTGGTGCGCGCGTGAAACTGAGAAGAGACGCAACGAAAGAGTATATTTTTTTTGTTAAATTCTTTAACAATCTTTTGCCATACGGTTGCCGTTGGATTGGAACTGCTATTCCCATGTATACAAACGAGCGCACAAAACTTGCATTTGTATTGGTGGTTTAAATCACACTTTATGGGTCTTAGCTCTCAATAAAAGTATCTCAACACAGAATTTACCTACGATTTTCATCTTTAGCCGTGTGTGGATCGTTTGTTTATGCGCCCCCTCTACGAAAGCCGTCGATCATCGCGCAAGTAGTGAGTGCGCCGGTTGTTATAAAAGTAGCAAGGACATATGAACTGAACATTAGTCGAAATCTATTATTAACGCAGCGCACAGTTTCGACGGTAGAGCTTAAATACGCTGTTTTGTAGTTAAATTTGTTTAATATCATAAAAGTTTAATAGCGATAACACTGTGTTATAACACTGCGATTATTTTATTATTTTTTATTAAATAAAAAAAGAAAAAAATATTTTTTGTTAAGTTGAGAACAAAAAAAAATTGTATTTTATAAATACGTTCAAAAAACAATTAAAACAAAAAAATGCTTAAAGAATCAGTTTTGGTAAAATTACTGCTAAAGCAGTTTAAGACGAACGATTTGCAGCACACACTGTTGGTCTTCCTTAGCATAATAACAGTGATAAAATTCATTCAGTGGCTATTCAGTTTGTACAAAGAATTAAAGTCCTTGCCACCAGGACCCTGGGGTTTGCCTGTAATTGGATATTTGGCCTTTATGGGCAATGAAAAACACACTAGATTCATGGAGTTGGCCAAACGTTATGGAACTCTTTTTTCGACGCGCCTCGGTACCCAGTTAACTGTTGTGATGAGTGATTATAAATTGATAAGGGAGTGTTTTCGACGCGAAGAATTCACAGGACGTCCGGATACTCCATTTATGCAGACTTTAAATGGATTCGGTAAGTTTGATTTGTTGCAGTTCTTTTCTGAACTAGTGACATATATAAAATAAAAAAAAGAAAATATTGACGATGCATTTTTGTCGACAAAGAGTGGTCATATGTAAAATAAATAACAAATTGTTACTAGTTGCAGTCTTTTAGTAGTTACAAAATTGGTAAAGTACGCATATGTGTCATTTTTTTTTAGTCAACCAACGTGCTTTCTTTGGTTTTTCTTCTTTTTAAGTATAATGTAGGCCAGTAGGGTATTTTAAAATAAATATTATGTTGGCTTTTATGATAGTTTTTTTAAGATTTATATTGTCTCGTTGTTGGCCTGCGAGATACATTTTTTTTCAATATTAGATGATAACTTTTTTTTTTTTAATTAAAATCTTTTGTAATTTTTTTTTTAAATATTTGGAAAGATTTAATAATATATATATATAATAATAAACGAAAATTGTAAAAAACATGAGGAGCTTATATTAAAATTGCAAAATGTCTGCCGCATATTCCTAATTTTTTTTTTTAATAATTTATTTTAGGTATTGTCAATAGTACTGGTAAATTGTGGAAAGACCAACGTCGATTCTTGCACGAGAAGCTTCGTCACTTAGGCATGACTTACATGGGAAATGGCAAGCAAATGATGGAGCAAAGAATAATGGTGAGTAAATTGTTAAAGCATTTTTGTATATAAAAAGATTAAGAGATAAGAAAGGAAAAAAAAAGTTGTATAAACAATTTATTTTTGCTTAGACTATTTATTTAGTTAAACAAACATTTTTCCAAAATTAATTAATTACCTATACAAATTGAAACATAAAACATTTTGTTATTTTGTATGCTCTGGGCAGACATTATAAGTCATAAAGTAATTTTTCCAATAATTTCTCAATTTTGCAAGATTTTTTGGCACTTAAACATAATAAATTTTGAAAATTCTAAGAGGGTAATAAATTTAAAAATAAATTAAAACAAAATAACAAATTTGTAAAAATAAAAAAAATCTAGCTTTTCCACATACATATTTACATACTCAATATATATGCAACTCTATTCTTCCAGACTGAAGTCCATGAGTATATCCACAACTTGCATATTTCCGAAGGCCAGCCCATGGACATGGCCCCAGCAATTTCGGTAGCAGTCAGCAATGTCATTTGTGGCATCATGATGTCCGTTCGTTTTTCCATCGATGATCCAAAATTTCGCCGTTTTAATTTCCTCATCGAAGAAGGAATGCGTTTGTTTGGTGAAATTCACACCGTCGATTACATACCTACTGTTCAATATTTTCCCGGAGTTCTGAATGCTAAAAATAAGATTGCCAAAAACCGCGAAGAAATGCAACAATTCTATCGTGATGTCATCGATGATCACAAAGGATCCTATGATGCTGATAATATTCGCGACCTTATTGATGTTTATATTGCTGAAATTGAAAAAGCCAAACTAGAGGGTCGTGATGGTGAATTATTTGATGGAAAAGATCACGGTAAGTTATGTTCGAAAAAAAAGAAAACATTGACACAATTCTATGGACCTTTGCCAGACATGACTTTGCTTAGGTCTTTCTAATATAAACAGGATACTAATGAGAGATTATCCTCTTCATTTTTATTTCATTTCTTCCAAACATAGAAGAACAAATCGTACAAGTCATCATTGATTTATTCTCAGCCGGCATGGAAACGATCAAGACCACATTGCTATGGATCAATGTGTTTATGCTGCGCAACCCTGAAGAAATGCGTCGAGTTCAAGAAGAGTTGGATCAGGTTGTTGGCCGCCATCGATTGCCATCGATTGAGGATTTGCAATATTTGCCCGTGACTGAGTCAACAATATTGGAATCAATGCGCCGCTCAAGCATTGTACCATTGGCTACAACACACTCTCCAACAAGGTAAGACACATTTTTATATATCTTTGTATCTTTGTTCGTTTGTCTCCATATATTTTACTTGAGCTGCTCCCACTGCTGCTGGGAACATAGAAATCTCTTAATCTCAAAATAAACGAACTTGTGTGTACACTTGATCACCATCACGTGCAAATGTGCGGTGGCGTGGCGCTGGCTGCCTCTATGGCTGCACTGCGGCTCTGCAGCACACTCCTATTGCCAATTATAATTGGTCGTATATGTACGTGCCGGCTTTATTGTCACTATTGCTACTCCAACTGCGGGATGCCTTTCGAAATGCTTTTCAAGAGTTTAATGAACTGCCTTGCCATAGAAGTTGTATTTTCGTTTTCTTTCTTTTTTTTACTTTTTACGTATGGAGCATTCATACGACGTTTTGGATGTGTGAAAACCAGGCCAATACTTAGAAAACTATAGGTCGCAAGAATTGTTAAAACAAGACGAGAAATAATTACGTAAACAAGCCAGACAAACCACTTGAACATGAGCAGTGCAATGTGTAATTGGCCTGCAAATTAAGTGTGAATAGCCGGTTTTGTGGTAGAATAGGTAAATGTTGCTTAAAGTAAATTTGTGAAGAGGGAAAAAAGTGTATTTGATGATCTCAGAATAGAATGCTTCACAGAATTTTACTGATAGAAAGATATTCGCTTGTAAGTCTTTAGGTTAAGATGTTTTTTTTTATAGATTAAAGTGAGAGTTGAGTTTCAATACGAACTGCTAGATTCATAAAGATATACTGGAAAAAGCAAACTTAACATATTTAAATGCATCCAAGAGTAATATATAAATCCTTGTTCCAATCATTGTTTGTTTTTCAAAAATCGATTCAATTTTAATCGTTTACAAAAAATGTTCTTTTTTTACTTGCGATTATAGGGACTATAAGGCAAGTTTAGGATTCGTGAATATTAAAAAAATTGAGATAACAATCAAACATGACATTACGATCATAGAGAAGTCTAAAAAAGTGATCGAGAAAAAATATCTGTCTGTCTGTCTGTCTGTCAGTATGTATAACGAGCTGCAGCCTAAACGGCTAAAGCGATTATCTTCAAACTTGGTGTGTGTGATTATTTTGGCATTCCCCAGAGGAAAAATTGAAATTTTATTTTTAGCCCTAAAAATAACGGTACCTGCCATATGACCGTTTAGGAAAATTGAACGATTTTAATGAAATTTTTTGAGAATTTTTTTGTTGATATTGGCTATAATTTGATAAGAACCTCATATACGGGAAAAGTCTATTAACGGGACCTTTCATATAACGGTTTTTTTAATTTTTGGCTTTCTCAGTAACGGCTTAATGGATTTCTTTCAAGTTTTATATTTAAGAAGATCTAGGTAGCCAAATTAATTCTGCATATCAAAATTTTGAATAACTTTTTTATTCTAATTAAAATAAATTTTTGAAATTTTTTTTTTTGAAAAAGCAATATTTATAATCACATGTATTTTAATAAATTCTAAAAAACTGCATACCAAAATTTAAAAAAAAAATTTCTTTCAAAAAACTAAAAATAAAAAACAGGATTTTATCAAAACCGGTCCTACAATTTTCGAAATACATTTTCATAAATTCCTTGTTATTTAAGACGTGTGATGGCATACTTCATTTTTACTAAAAACGTTTAAGTATTCTGGTTTTTCATACTTTTTATAAGTTCAAACTGTGTTATTTTCAACGCAAATGTTACTTGTTTCTGCCAAAGACTTTGCTTTCCAATGTAATTAGGCACACAAGAGCAAGTATGTGTGACCCATTCATGCTCATTTTTTTCTTTCGTCTTCCTTCTTTTCCTGTTTTATTGCTTAATATAGTTTTTAAATGACACACTTTGTTTAAAAAGAAAGCAATTTTCATTAATGAAAATGTATCCCTCAAAAGCGTGAGAATCAACAAGAACACACTTTTTCTTTTATACATCGTAGGGTGTAAAAATACATCTCCTAACAGTTTAGTTTGATAAAAGCAGTAATTTATATGCCACGTTTATCAATCAATTGAAAATATTTGAACTTTTTATTAAACTTGAAGTGGTCTTATTAATTAAATAATTGAGATATTTCCTTAGAAAGAAAAAAACATAATTTCTTATTGAATAGCATTTTAATAATGAAAAATACAATATTTATTTTCTTTCAGGGATGTTGAAGTAAATGGCTACAAAATACCAGCTGGATCCCATGTTATTCCCCTAATCAATTCAGTGCATATGGACCCCAACCTCTGGGACAAACCAGAAGAGTTTAATCCTCGACGATTTATTGACAGTGCGGGCAAAGTTTACAAACCAGAATTTTTCATTCCATTCGGAGTTGGTCGTCGCATGTGCCTCGGAGATGTGCTTGCTCGCATGGAGCTTTTTCTCTTCTTTTCATCATTCATGCATTGCTTTACCATTAGTTTACCTGAAGGTAAACCACTGCCCAGTCTAAAGGGAAATGTCGGGGTTACAATTACACCAGAATCCTTTAGAGTTTGCTTGACGCGTAGACCCCTTACGCTTGCTAGTCCTGAGGCACTTCATCAGAGGAATGTCGGTTCATATTGATTCATCAGCATAACGTAGGCATTCTGGAAATCCAATAAGAAATGTGGATGCTGCGGCTGTGTAGTAGCACAAAGCAATCCATTTTCAAGTTTAGGCGATCATAGTGCCTTCGTAATTCCAGAGCACGGTTTTGTTCCTACAATTCATTTCACACATTTATATATACAATATGCATTCAAAACAATATACTGGCTCATTTCTTTAGACAAAAAGCACGACTGCTGAGGAAAATGAAAAAACCAAGATTATAAAATGAAAAAAAAAATTATAAACATTTGTTGATCTATAGACTTTGAAAGGCTTCTAAGTCATTACGTTCAAGAGATGTCAAAACATCCCCAAGTTGGCGGGCTTATATGACCAAAACAACATGTTCGAAATACACAAAATATGAGGGCATTTACAAACCGTCTAACAATTTTCTCCACCCCGAGCTGTGTTCAGTTTATTTTTAAACAAACAACAACAAAAAAACAAAAACAAAATTCTGTGGTTCTAGCTTGTAGAAAATTATTATATAATCACTCATTATACAAAAAAACATTAATATTTTATAAAAAAAAAAAAACATTTAACATAGAAATTGATTTAATACTTTTAATTTTAAAAACATATTCAAATCCTTTTATGCAAAATCGATTTAAATAAAAAAAAATGTATACATCATACATACGTACAAAAAACATGTACCTTTTAATTTTCTTATAAACTAATTGAATAAAATACAAATTCTGAGTGCCAATTAAAAAAGAATCCGTTGTACAATAATTAATATAATAACATTCTTTTTGTGTTCATTTAGTTGCAAAACAAATATATGTATTTTTAAGTTTATTACATTGTTTTAGATTATTGTTATAACTTTTTTTTAAATAATAAAATAAAAGAAATATGATTAAACAAAAAACATCCTCTATTTTGAATTATTTTATTTTTGAATTGGATTGAAAATCAATGAATGACGAGGGGGTGTTAGTGTAATTCCACATTCACCTTCCATGTTTATATCTTCGTTTGGTGGTAAGGATATTTCGAAGTTCAACAAAGTCAAGCCAACAAAAAGAAATATCAACATCTTGGCCATTTCTTCACCGGGGCACATTCGCTTACCTAGAAAATATAACGTTTTCTATAATTTGTTAAAATAATCAAACAATATTTCCTTACCTGATTGAAATGGTATGAAATGTGTTGGACTGAAGTATTTGCCTTCAGATGTAATAAATCGAAATGGATCGTATTCTTCGGGATTTGGCCATAGATCTGGGTTCATGTTAGTTGCCCATAACAGGGCAATGACCATTGTGTTCTTTGGAATCTTGTAACCATTGACCATCATGTCCTTGAAAGAAGAAAATATTTTTTTTTGAATATATCTTCAAGAAAAAAAATATGGCCACGACTGGGTCGCACGTACTTGTTCTTATTAGCAAAATCACATTGGAAGGCAAGGTTTTTGACAAAAACAAGTAACATTTAAGCTGAAAAATAACTCAGTATGAACTTATGTATAAAAAGTGTTAAAACCACAAAATTTAACGGTTTTTAGTTAAAATGGAGTACGCCATCACACTTTTTAATGAAATTACGAAAAAAGTATTTCGAAAATTGTAGCACTGGTTTTGATAAAATAGTGTTTTTTAATTTTAGTTAAAAAATTAATTTTAAGTAGAAAATAAATTGCACGACTTGCTCATATGTGCGGTCACATCGTCGAATAAAATTTAAATAAAATGCACGAACTTGTTCTTGTGCTAGATAATTGCTTAGTGGCTGCATGCGTATGTAGGTAAATATTAAAATAAAAAAATAATTTTTATTCGAAAATTCTTTTATTTTTTTTAATTAGTTTAAGAGTTTTCTCGACAGTAAAATTTTAAAACTTAATATTGAAAAACTTTTCGAAAAAATATTTTAGATTTTTTTAGTATGTCATAAGAAAAAATGTGTAGTTTTCACATGTGAAAATTATTTAAAAAAAATCTAATATTTTGAAAACCATTTTTTTAGAAAATTTAAAAAATTCGAAAAAAAAGTTTTTGAAAATTTTGAAATGCAATATTAATTAATTTATAAATTAATTCCTGGTGCAAAATATTATTGAAATTGCGATTATGGTTTACGATAAAAGAGGATTGTGAGAAACCGTTTCTATGAGAGGTACCGTTATATAACAAATTTCGAAAAATTCATTGTAAGCGAAAGATGTACTGTTGTAAAAAGAATAGCACCCTAAAAGTTTTAATTTTTCCGGTAAATTCGGTTATGATAGGCATGGGCTAGCCTTCAAAAATTCGTTGGAGCCGTTTTGGAGAAAAATAAGCTTATTCTTAACGGTTATATGCCAGGTACCTTTATAGGTAGCCGCCCTATAGTACCTAATAATCACAATTAAAACGGAGGTTAAGTAAATAATAGAATAATAATAATAATAAGCGTTTTATTTGCTTTTGGAAATTTATTTAATTCTGTAATATTTGCTCAAAACTCTTTGATTGGAATACTTCGTTAAGCATTTAAAACACCAACACGAAAACTCAAAATTTTAATCTTATCTTACCTTCACAGTTCCATGTGGTATTCCTAGTGGAACTACCGCCCGTACGCGCTCTACTTCCGATACACATGCTTTCATAAGATCTATGCTCTCAATGTCATCCAAACATATGCAGTCCTTGTTAAATACAGACAGTTCCTAAAAAAAAACATACATAGTCTCAAGCATCGACAAATTAAGTGTTTCACATTAATTTACTTTTCTTAACATATTTTGATACTTAGGATACTTAGCCAGATATAACAAAAGCCATCGCAATGTTGTCAAAGTGGTGTCTACACCTGCACCAAACAAATCTGCCAGCAAATGACGCAACTGATCATCGCTGTACAATTCTGAACTAGGATCATTAGCCTCAAATCTTTTTTTCTTCTCTCTCAAAAAACATTCTAAGATGCTCACATGTCCTTCGTCTGAATGCTTCCCCAGGTTCTGGCCGCAATCATCAATTATACGATCATAAATTTTATGGGTCTTACGCTTGCCTTCCAACAAAAAGTTAATTGTTTTCCTATTCGACGGCAAGAATCTGGAGGAGATAGGCAAAAAGTTTATATATTATGGCAGTTGGCTTTATTTATGGGGTTTGAGTTTTATTGCATCATATCCGGTGGGAAGAGTCTCTATAACGAACAGTCATACCTAAGGAACGGAAGGAAATTAACCACACCAGACACCCCTATGTGTTTGACTCCTTCTTCTGCAAGCTCCTGCAGGTATAGCCAAGTGACATCATGCTTTGGGTATGTGATGCCAAAAACCAGATCATTCACAATGTTGCCCATTGAATGGAGTAGCGCATGCATGGGATTGATTTCTAAGCATTTAGAAGACTCATCGTGCAAGGTCTGTGCAAAATAAAGAAACAGAAAGTGGAATTAGTCAGAATACAAAAGAAAAAAAATCATCTCTTAGAAGGGAAGATGACTAACGTCTTACTGATGTCCGACTAACCTTAACAAAATCTTCAACGCCGATGCGAATTCTTTTTTCTAGAAACGTCCGAGAAGGACCGAATTTGACCATACCTATTCGTTTAAGCCAGTCAATAACTTGGCGACGCTGGTCTTTCCAAAGAGGCCCTTCCGCACATATAATGCCTTCAAAAAAATATGTATATGTGATGAGTATTTTTCGCAATGAAGTTTTATGTTCAGCTCTTTCGTTTTGTTAATCTGATTTTTTTTATCTTACCGTATCCACCCATGATGCCATGAGTGACAAAAAGCGGTGCTCTTGCTGTGAATTCTTCACGACGGAAGAAATCACGAACAATTGATGCCTCGGAAAGAACTACAGTATTTATATTGCCCAATGAGAGACAGTAAGTTGAACCATATTTTCTTGAAAGTTTTTCAAGAGTTTTATAGGGAGCTCGAGGATTTAAAAATGGTAAGTAACCAAGTATTGGAACGCCTAGTGGTCCTGGTGGGTAGTTTCGTGTCTTATAAAACTTCCAAATGAGTACTGCTGTTAAGACAACTAGAATCTATAGAAAATAAAAAAAGAATGAAATGCAAACGCAAAAGAAATATTAATTTTTGTATGTGAGTTACAGAAGGAACAATTTCCCTTGGTGATATTCATTTGATTGGAACTATCAACATCAAAATTAAATCATGTCTTAATATCCTTGTATCAACTTCAATATATTTTCATAAGATTACAAAATTTTATTCTTGAATATTTTATTTAATAAAAAAAAATATATCAAAGAGGTGACATGATGTGGACACTCAATTTGTGAGATGTGATCTAGTTAGACATCAAGTCACAAAGGACCTGCGCTTTCAAAATCAAGTCTGTCAGTCCGTCAGTCTGTCAGTCTGTCCGTCTGTCAGTCTGTCTGTCTTTTTTTTTTTATAAATAACGCGCGTGTTATGAATGTGGTCAATGACACCACCAATTTGAAAACTAAGAGTGACATTAACATCGTCACACCTTGTGTAATACCAAAAACCAGCCAATTTTAAATAAATGTTAAAATGGGAACGGAAACGAATCAAATAACATTTCATTTCCTTTCCCATCAAATTGCTGATTTTGTATAAAGTAGTTGTTAAGCGAAATGAATAAAAAAAAGATTCATTCATTAATTGACCAGCAAAAAGCAAAGTGTTTCATTTTTATTGAAGAACCTTGATTGCGGTTTGATCGAGAATCGACATAAAGTATAAGAACTAAACTGGCGCAGTCTACGAACCTACATAAAAAAAAAAAAAAAAAAGTCTCAAAAAGTGGATACGTAGTGTTGTAGTGAACATTTAAGAACAACACGAAGAAACGAAACTTAAGAAACATTGATTTTTTTTTTTTTTAAACAAAAATATAATTGTGAGCTAAAAATCAGCCACAACAAAATAACATTTTTTTAAAAGACATTAAAAGACAGTGTTTGGTTGTTAACCGTCCACAAACCCTCCACCACCCTAAAAAGATAAATAAAGTTAAGTGAAGTGAAGTAAGATTTTAAAAATAAATTGTGTTTGCCATCCACAACCCCACCTCATCCCGTGAATTAATAAATAAATAAATAAAAAAAAAATAAACAAACATTGATTTAAAGTGTGATACCTACTCGTATAAAAAAAAAAAAAAAAAAAAAAGATAAAAAAAAAACAGTGAAAGACAAAAACAATGACTCCGGAAGAGATCAAGCAACAACAGCAAAAAATGCAGCAATGCATTACGATGCTAACTCAGTTGGTAGTCCAAAGCACTAGAGCAGCAACCAGTATGCAGAAGGAATTGGATTACATACCAATGTTCAAAGGGAAACTGGGACGCTACCATCGTTCATCGATATAGTAAATAAAAAGATGAACGAATACAGTAGGGAAGAGGAGAAAAAAGCAGCGTTCGAAATTATCTACAATTGGAAAATTTCTGGCCCAGCGAAAAGTCTACTGAGGGTAAATCCGCCCCAATATTGGTCGGAATGTGAAGAAAGGCTGAGAACCCATTTCAGACCGAGGAAGGACCAGCTGACAATCACCAATGAAATAATGAATTTAAAAGTAAGTTCTATTTTAGAATTAAGCAATAAATTAAGTTCATTAGTAGAAGACATTGTAGAATATGCTGCATTTTATAAAGAAGGTACCACAATGGCAGATATTTTTAGTGGAATAGCTATACAAAGGGTTAAGGCTTTAACATCAGGAGCCCTAGCTTATTGTATTATGGATAAAACTAACTTGTCAGACATTAGAAATACCATAGATAGTTTCATAGGTCAAGATAGTTCAAATCTAAGAAATGTTAGTAAACAAACAGAAACATTTAGAAAGATTGGACGAGATAGGGAATTCCATAGAAATAGTCATAGGGATAATGGTTTTCATAGTTTGAAGCAACCAGATTCATATAATCCAGGCAATAGAGATTCAGATTACAATTCGAGACCTAGTACAAGTCAGAATTATAGGAATAATGTGTGGAAACCAAGGTCGAATAACTTTAGACAGCAGAGTAATAGCAACTCACAACAAATGCGACCTGCAACAAGTAGTCAAAGTAAAAAAAAATAAAGAATCGGATCATATGTCTGTAGACGCGATGAGCGACGAAGTTAATGCTATAAATGATACATTTTTTATAAATTAGCCTCGGAGAATAAAATAATGCTGACCTTGACATTACAAAAACATAAATATATAGCTTTGTTAGACACCGAGTCTACAATAAGCTTATTAAATACAAATAATTGCCAAGAGTTAGAGTATAGAATAATGAGTGAGGAACCAACGATAATAAAAACAATACAAGGTGAAGTAGATAAACCCAATAGAATTGTAGCTACGGTATGCCCAGATGAATTTAAGTGTCCGGTAAATGCAAGAATGAAATGGATTGCTATAGGAATAGATAAGTCGTTTAATTTTATTTTAGGTATGGATTGGATAAACAAAAATGTAAAGGAAATTAACATAGAAAAAGAAGAAGTGATCATGAATAATGGGGTGAGCCTTCCATTCTTGACAAAGACTTTAGAAGAAGTTAATGTACTTGAAGTAAGCGAAGTGCAAAATATACCATTAGATCATTTAAATGAAATGGAAAGAAGGGGAATAGAACCTTTAATTAGAGAATTTAAAAGTCTTTTGTATCGGGAAAGAGATATTTTAACAAATACCGATACTATTGTTCATGAAATAAAAACAACGACAGACGAACAGATTAATTCAAAGCTATATCGTTATCCAAAAATACATGAGATAGAAGTGCGAAAGCAAATGGACGAAATGGAAAAGAATGGGATTATAAGAAAAAGCAAAAGTAGGTACAGCTCACCGATTATAGTAGTACCCAAGAAAAAAGATCAGTCAGGTATCCAGAAGTTTAGAATTGTTGTCGATTATAGAAGGTTAAATCAGTTTACTATAGATGATAAGTACCCGACACCAAACATTGATAGTATACTTGATAAACTAGGAAAATCACAATATTTTAGCACTAAAGACCTAGCAAAAGGATATCACCAGATTATGGTAGCTGAAAAAGATATAGAGAAAACAGCATTTGTTACTCCTGGTGGTCTTTACGAATTTATAAGGATGCCTTTTGGCTTGAAGAATGCTTCAGCCACATTCCAAAGGATGTTGAATGAAATTCTCCGCGAATATATCAATACGATTTGTGTGGTTTATATCGATGATATTCTAATTTTTTCAACTTCCTTAGAAGAACATATATTATCGCTTAGAACGATTTTTACTAGGTTACGAAGACATAACTTAAAAATCTAAGCAGATAAGTGTAGTTTCCTCAAGAAAGAAACAGAATTTCTGGTTCATGTTTTAACTAAAAACGGGATGTTGCCAAACCCAGATAAGATAAAAGTTATTCAAGAAATTGATATACCGAAAACTGAAAAGCAGTTAAAAGGATTTTTAGGAACAACAGGATTTTATAGGAAGTTTATCAAGGATTATTCGAAGATTGCGTATCCTATGATAAAATAATTAAAAAAAGGTGCCAAAATTAATGCAAATGATCCGCAGTATATATCAGCTTTTGAAAATTTGAAAAGTTTGATTTTGTAACATCCAATTTTAAGATATCCAGATTATGACCAACAATTTGTTGTAACAACAGATGCCAGTGATTATGCAATCGGAGCAGTGCTATCACAGCAAGGTCATCCAGTGTGTTTCATTTCAAGAACACTCAATAAACACGAACAAAACTATAGCACCACAGATAAAGAATTTTTAGCAATTGTTTATTCAGTCAGCTACTTTAGACCTTATCTGTATGGAAAGAAATTTAAGATTGTGACAGACCATGCACCGATCAAATATTTGAATAGCAAATATAAGGGGAAAGAGTTTTCCCAACGACACCAAAGGTGGATACTAAAGCTTCAAGAATTTAACTATGAGATTGAGTATTTGCAAGGTAGTGAGAACAAGGTTGCAGATTACCTAAGTAGATTAGAAAATTCTCAAAAGATAAATGAAAATAATGATGAAGAGTCAAATTTAGAAATATCCGATGGTGAAACTCAACATTCAGTTGATGAACAAAGATTGGATCACATTAGTATAAAGGAAGATATTATAAATAAATATAGAACACAGATTTTACTAACATACAGTCCAGAACATGAGGTTCAAACACTTCATAAAAGAACAGTTATAGAATTAAACCCGTTAGAAAGCGAGAATTTTATAAAGGATATGTTAAGAAGATATATAAAGAGAGGGCAAATTGGAATTTACTCTGAAGTAAATGACTCAGATTACAATAAGATACAGCTTATACTGATATCAATGTTTTCATCAGACAACAATATAAAATTAATACGATGTTCGAAAAGAGCTCAAGAAATAAAGACAGAGGCTGAATTACACAAGCAATTGTCACTTTACCATACTAAAGATTCAATGCATAGTGGAATGAATGAATGTTATCATAGCCTTAAAGATAAAATATATTTCCCTAAGTTGAGAGATCATATTCATCTTATAATAAGTAATTGCAGTAAATGTAGAGAAATAAAATATGATAGGAAACCGATTAAAGCAAAATTTAAAATCACAGAAACCCCTTTAGACAAAAATGAAGTTATTCATCTCGACATATTTCATTTTAAAAAACATGCTTTTGTAACTACAATAGACAAACTAACTAAATTTTCAGCAGCTTATCAGATTGCTGACCGTAACTGGAGAGCGAAAAAGACATTAATAATTGAGCAGTTTGCTAAATTTGGTAAGCCAAAAAAAATTATAATGGACAATGAATTTAGAGCAGAACAATTAATTGAATTCTTAAATGCCGAGGGCGTTGAAGTTCATCTTACAAAACCAAATAACCATACAGGTAATGCAGACATAGAGCGGCTTCACTCAACTTTATTAGAAATAATAACGGGAATAGAGGGAAGTGAGCTCTCAATTGAAATGAAGATTCAGGTGGCTATGGGAAACTATAACGATCGGTATCACTCCACAGTAAAATGTTCACCTAGACAAGTAGGGAAAATTACAATGAAAATAGAGATATAGGACATATAAGGAATTATAAGAGACTCAGACATAAAGATGAGCCTTATTACAGATTAAACCCTTTAAAGAATGTACATGTACAAATTGATCAACGTGATAATCTTGTTAATAGTAACACCAGCAGTACAGGGGCTACTACAGGTAACTCCAATTCATGAAGAGATAGGATACACTACCATCAGGATCAAAGAAGTTGAAATCGTCAGACCACAACCATCCTCCACTTAATAAATGCAAACGACATGGACAATCGACTTTCCCAGATTGAGACTAATATAAAGAATTTTGAGATAAAAAAAAAAAAAAAAAAAAAAAAAAAAAAAAAAAAAAAATCCTAGGAATTATATTAAAGTACATTATAAGCTAATTTTTCCTCTACCAAACTCGGAATTCTTTGAGATTGATGAAAAAGAAACATATTTTGTAACAATTAATAATAAGAACCTTGAATTCCAAGAAAACAAACTGTTAAAAGAATTAAAAGTAAGTAAGAACTGCATTTGGAAAATGCATGTACATATGTGAATGAATGTAGACTTAAGTTTAATAATAAAACAGTTGTTAGAAATATCGATGACGATACAGTAGTAATTTTGAATGCAGTTCAAGAAAAACTATTTCAAAATTGCGATGATCGAACTATAATATTAAGCAAAAATAATTTAATAAATTTTTATAACTGCAGTATTGAAATTTGCAAGAACAATTTAACAAAGTAATAAAAATTCACACCTTGTGTAATACCAAAAACCAGCCAATTTTAAATAAATGTTACAATGGGAACGGAAACGAATCAAATAACATTTCATTTCCTTTCCCATCAAATTGCTGATTTTGTATAAAGTAGTTGTTAAGCGAAATGAATAAAAAAAAGATTCATTCATTAATTGACCAGCAAAAAGCAAAGTGTTTCATTTTTATTGAAGAACCTTGATTGCGGTTTGATCGAGAATCGACAAAAGTATAAGAACTTAACTCGCGCACAAGGGACTATTTGTTTCCCTTTTAATGTAAGACACTGCGCGGGCATTAGGAAGATAAGGAGTGGAGAGATAGGAGGTGTCGATTAACATTGGTTTTGAATGTTTGCAAATTGAAATGGCAAGGGAAAATCTCGCCGGGTAAACCATTCCAAAGTCGTGTTGTACGGCCAAAAAAAGAATCTCTATATTTCACGGTACGTCCGATATTGGGCTCAAGGGTGAACTAATTGGCATTCCTAGCAAGACGAGTATTACGGGCGAAACTTTTAAGGGGAGGAATGCAGCTGGCTACCTCGAGTGAACATTTTTTATAAAAGAAACGATAAAATAAGGAAAGACATGAAACATTGCGTCGGTGTTCGAGAGGGGCAATTGTTTCAGCGGCAGTTCTATTTCCTATCAATCTTAACGCTCTATTTTGTATTCTATCAAGCAAGTTAAGCGATGTTTGTGAAGCACCTGCCCAGAGGTGGGAGTTATACTCGAGTTTAGGGCGTATAAACGCTTTATAAATTGTAGCAAGATCAGATGGAGAAAAATACTTCTTACACCGATACAGAAAACCTAAGCACTTAGCAGCATTCTTAGCGATTTCAAATATATGGTCATTCCAACGGAGGTCGTCGTTGACACACATACCGCGTACTGAGAGCTTTTCGGTTTCTTCGATGTAAGTGCCATTCATGGACAATGGCATTGCGGGTATGTTAAGCTTTAACGACAGAAGACAGCATTGAGTTTTCGAAGCATTAAACTCCACACGATTCCTATTACCCCATTTGACAATGCTATATAAATCGGAGGTTAATGAGCTTGACATACGGCACCGTTGCAATTGTACGTCCGAAGGCGAAGGACGTGAATTATCGAACGAATATGAAAAGCTGAGGGTAGTGTCGTCAAGAAAACAGTTAAGTGGATTAGAAGTAACAGACAGAAGATCATTTATAAAAATGAGGAAAAGAGTCGGAGACAGAACAGAGCCTTGGGGCACACCAGCATTTATTATATGGGAATCAGACTTGAATCCGTCCAATACAACTTGTATTGAACGGTCGAGAAGATAGCTTCTAATCCAACGAACAAGAGTATTATCGATCCCAAAAGCACGCATTTTCGATAAGAGAGCTTCATGCCAAACTCTATCAAATGACTTGGAGATATCAAGAGCAATAATCTTACTCTCACCAAAGCGATGTAAAGATGTGTTCCACTGTTCGGTGAAATATGCCATCAGATCACCAGTGGAACGGTTGCTGCGGAAGCCATACTGACGGTCATGGAGAAGCTTTCGATCTTCGAGATATTCCTTAAGCTGACGGTTAATCAGTGTTTCCATGACCTTAGAAAAAAGGGATGTCAGTGCTATGGGTCGGTAGGAGGAGGGGGAGGATGGGTCACCTTTCTTAGGGACAGGCTGGACAAATGCTGTTTTCCATCTTCTAGGAAAGATAGAAGAGTAGGAGCGATGGAAAAGCTTACGCAGTGGCTTTGCCAGTGTGGAAGAACACCTCTTCAGAAAAATCGGGAGTATACCATCCGGGCCAGCGGATTTGTGTATAACGAGATCTTTTAGAACTCTTGCTACTGTACGAGTGCGGAAAAAAATCTGTCCCATGGAAAAATTTACATTTTCAAGTACCGAAGATGGCCAGACGAAAATTGACCACCATGAGAGTACTATAGATAATGTATATACAATGGTTCTGATAATGCCTCGGATTAACAAATCAATAAAGTTATAAAGTTGAAGTTGTACTTAAAAAAAAAATACAAAACACCAAGGCCAGCACCAGGCACTATCTTTAAAAAATCAACGCAGTTACTTGATTTTGCTGACGACATTGATGTGATAGGAGAAATAAGCGGGCAGTAACCGATGCTTTCACTTCCATGGAGTCAGGAGACGCCATCTTTCTGTCTGAAAAAAGTTTACTAATTACAATTAATTTTTGATTTTTTTTTTTTTGAAAAATCAATATTTTTAAAACTAATAAAAAAAAATTATTTCCGGGTAATCTCGGGAACGGCTGCACCGATTTTGATGGGACTGTCACTGGCAAATTGCTGATGGTTAGGGAGTAACTTAGGCTATTAAAATTTCTCACTAGGTGGCGCTGGTGTTTTGTTTTTGAAAATTCTATTTATGAACTTATTTTGACGGGATTTCCACATGCAGAAAGCAGATATTGTAAGGATTAAGTAAGGCTAATTTAATAACCCCTACGTGGAGCTGGAGTTTTTTTTATTCTTAATTATGCCCCGATTTTGACCGACCTATCACAGGCAGAAAGATGATGTTATAAGGTGTAACTAAGGCTATTTTAATCACCGCTGGTGCCGCTCAGGTCAATTTACAAGCAGATAGCTTATCTTGTAAGAAGTAATTATGGCTATTTTGATTACTAGGTGGCGCCACCCGGGATTCGTTTTTCGAAAATCTACGGTATACCCTAGCAACGCCAAGAGTGTAGGCTAACAAATAAATAAATTTACTGGCGCGACAGCTCCTTAGGAAGCCAAGGCCTAGAGACTTATATTCTTAACCATTCCTGTGTGTGTGTTGTTAATCTGCAAGAATGGAAGGGACCTACAGTTTACCACCGAGTCCAAACGGCTACAAGAGATGCACTTTTTCGAGACAAATTTTACTCTTGGAGATTTTGGCAGTTCCTCGTAAGAGGATATAAGCGGTGCGTAAGCTAGTTCTCTAATAAATCGAAAGTCATCATTTAATAACGAAAACAAAATTATCATGTTTTAAGTGATCTTTTAATACATGATACTGTACGCGCCACCCGTATGGGGTTCTTGTGCTCGGATGCACATAGAAAAACTAAAAATTTCGCAAAACAAGGTATAAAAAATGATTTTAAATATTTCGTAGTTTTATTCGACCTTCGAATTTGATAAAAAAGCTAATGTACTTCCCATTAAAAAAAATAATGAAAAATTCTTCGAAAAAAATTATTTATCTGAAAATCTTTTAATAAGGTCTCTGTGAATATAATACTTTAATGATAATATATGTTATTTTATTAAAATTATTTATTTCGTGTGTAACTATTAATATTTTTCTGATATTTATTTATTTTTATTTATTTCTTAATTTATTTATTTATTTTTTTTCGATTTATTTATTTTTTTATTTATTTTTTGCTTTATTAATTAATGTATTTATTTTTTGTTTCTTACATGTTCACATATTTATTATTTATATAATAATCTGTTTATTTATTTTTCATAGTTATTAATTTATTCACTGATTAATTTATTTTGTACACCTCTATTGCTTTTGCTCGTAAACGAGGATAAATATTAATGAATTGTATTTGATTTCTCTCCGCAAATCCTGTGATATTAGTATCTATATAAGCATCTTATTTCTTAAACATTAATATTTACTGCTAATATTTGTTCTTTTTCTATTTTTTATATGAAGGTGTTTACAAATAGTTTTCCTTCAAATAAATTAAATTTTCATTTTATATTTTGCAATTCATTTTCAATATTTTTTTCCAGTAGTAAGACTACTGTATCTCTGTACAAACTGTGCTAAAACACAATATGTAAACCAACAGAATTGTGTTATATATTAAATAAATATCTATCTATCTACTCGTAAAAATCATCATTTTATACTGATATGGGAATTAAATATTTTGTTTTTGAAAAGTAAAAAAAGTTGGTTGTATGTAAAGTCGGTTTACGGAAGATAGTTTTACGTGATAAGGTCATAAGAAAACATTGATGAAACCAACACCAACATACAATGTACAATTGCGCTTATCAAGTAAAAAAATAGTACTAAATCTACTGTTAAGTACTAAATCTAGTACCAAAAATACAATTGTACTAAATTCTAGTACTAAATACTAAAAATCTTGTACCAAAAATACTATTAAAATCCGTTGGGCGGTTTAGAAGTAAATACTCGACATACATACATCTTATGTTCGTCTGGTGCTCAGAATACGTTTGCGATCGTATCGTTATCACGTCAAAAATAAAATTTTAAAATTAGCGTTTTGTTACTTACATTATAGTTTAAAATTTTGAGGCTGCTTTTACAACGTTCTTGTCTTGTAATGTCATATTCGATTAGGGATACATACAATAATTATATACTAAGATCCGTAAGTTAAAAAGAAACATATGTCTGGGAAAAACGTCTGCCTGTCCATTCTCAATTTTAATGCAAATGATATTTGAATCGATTTGAAAAACCCTATTGCAAACTAAACAAAACACAAGCACTCACAATCTGCGATCAGACTTGAAACTGAGAATACGATAATAACCTTGAAAATCCGAACGTGTAGCGTATACATGCATAGGTATTTTTTTTCTTTTAAATCTACAAACAGCAGACAAGAGATCACTGCAGAGGCATGTGAATTCCTGATCTGATGCCCGACAGTATCGAATTAAGTATTCTTGGCTCATCATCGGTTTGTGTTTTGGTTTCCATTCCGAAATCAGGCAACTAAGTTGTTTGTGTGAAACTCGTATCTAAAGGAACCTTTTTCTGACTAACGATAGAACCTAGGGCTTTGTCGATTATGTTCTTATCAATAAAAAAATAAACTTTTCTAAACAATAAATTTATAAAAGTAACTTACCAGTGCTAAGCACATTTTTTTATATATATTTATAAAATCCTGCAAAAAACTAAAGCACTTGATGTACTACTAATTGAGTGGGTGCAAAAACGAATCAACAGGAAAAGAAATAGAGAAAGATTTGAGCAAAACGCTGTCCGCGGAACTGCCTTGAACACAGTCTGCTGGATACTGAAAACTGAATTGAGAATATCAAGAGATAAGGTATTAAATAACGAAAATAGAATTTAAAACGCTTGACGGAACAGCGTGGACGCAGCCTAAAAAGATACCTTCCTGGACGTTTGTATTGTAACCTTTTCTGGACTCTTTGTCGCCTTTTTTCATACTGAGAAACAGTGAAGTTAAAATATTTATTAAAACAATTGAATTTCAATTGTTGCGTCTTTGAAAAGAGCAGTTTGTTTAGGGAATGATTTTTATAGAGAAGAAATGAAAAAAATGCAAAACATACAAAAACATTTATTTACTTAAACTGTTTTTGAATAAGTGCGGCTAGATGTTGAAATGGAATGAATCAAGCTGTGTGTGAGGTGAGGTATTAAAAAATTCTATTTTATTTAAAAGGGTTATGTATGCCATTAATGTCTGCCGCGGCTTCTGGCGATGGCACGAATTCGAGTGGTAAAATTTTCAATGACTCTTCTTCAAAGATCCAGCTGAATTTAAGCGATTTCTTTGTGCTATGTTCCCTTAAAGGGCGTCGGTCGTTTGTGGTTTCTTCGAGTCAAAAAGGCCAAATCGCATGATCACCACTTCACGTCACTTCTGCTAGAGAAAACCTTACCCTTAAATCTTTCATGCAGAATGTCAATTTTGGCACACAGAGCCTTTCCCCCTTTCTCCTATACGATAATTTTGCTTCTTAATACATTCTGAACGTGATTTTTCGGTCAAAATTGGGTCGCCCTCCAACGCTCCGATACCCATTTGAATATGATCATGAACTTTGAGCTTCTGGTGCAGTTCGATCTTGTGTAGACTCAAGTTCAGACTTAAAACTCGCCAAGTATATAGAGGGCCAGCACATCTACCGTGAAATAAAATGAATGAAAAAGAACACTCATTTAAACTAATTAAATCTGACACCATCATCCCCTATAAATAATGCTACAAATAAATTAAAAAATGTGAAAAACCTTTATTCTATACATATAAATCGAATCTCCTGAGTATCAATTCTGTAAAAATCTGTTAATTCACATTTTGTAATAAAATCTCATAAGAACTAATGTAAGACCTATATTTCATTTCTTTTCATTAATTCAAAAAAAACATACATAACCTTCATCAGCAGCCATAAGTCATACACCTGATTCCATCTCAGAAATTGTTTCCCTTCGTCCTCACACTAAAATCGTTATTGCGGGCGATTTCAATGTACACAATTCCAGACAACAGCCGAAGGAAGGTATGTCGAGCTCTTTGCCGGGTTAAATCACCTTACCCAACTGATTGATGTGCCAACGCGTATACCGGATGTTTCTGGGCAAGCTCAAAGAAGTAAGTTTCCGATTTTACAAAGCGAACTCTACAGAGGAAAATCAAAAAAAGCACAAAAAAAGCAAAGAACTCATGCAACTGGATGAACAAAAATTACGGTAAAAAATTCTGCAATGTCCCATCAAAGGCAGTAAATTATGTTGGTCATTTGTAAAAAATATTAAAAACTCCTCAACATCCTCGGTTCCAACGCTCAACGCTGCCTTACAGCAACTTTGCCCCTCCTGTACTTGAGAATGTAAATTTTTCCATGGGACAGATTTTTTTCCGCACTCGTACGCTAGCAAGAGTTCTCAAAGATCTCGTTATACACAAATCCGATGGCCCGGATGGTATACCCCAATCAAAGATAATATAACAAGTTATAACTTGTTATATTATCTTTGCCCCAATTCTTTTGAAAAAGGTGTTCTTCCACACTGGCAAAGTCACTGCGTAAGCTTTTTTATCGCTCCTATTCTTCTGGAATCTTTCCTAGAAGATGGAAAACAGCATTTGTCCAGCCTGTCCCTAAGAAAGGTGACCCATAGTCGCCCTCCTCCTACCGACCCATAGCACTGACATCCCTTTTTTCTAAGGTCATGGAAACACTGATTAACCGTCAGCTTAAGGAATATCTCGAAGATCGAAAGCTTCTCCATGACCGTCAGTACGGCTTTCGCAGCAACCGTTCCACTGGTGATCTGATGGCATATCTCACAGAACAGTGGAACAAATCTTTACACACGAATTTGGAATAGTTTGCCCGGCGAGATTTTCACTTTTATATAAAACCATTTAAAACCAATGTTAATCGAAACCTTCTGTCCTTCCCCTCCGTATTATCCTCATGCTCGCGCAGTTTATTTAAATACATTAAAAGGGAAACAAATAGTGCCTTGTGCGAGCGTTAATTATATATATAAACAAAATCAGAGTGGAAAAGTGTGTTCTTGCTGATTCTCATTTTGTCAAGGCTCCAATAGTATGTGATAGCAATAACAAACTCAGATTGCAAGCAATAGCAAACAATTTTTAAATAATTTATTCAGCCAAAAATGTTAAGATACAGACTCAATGTATTTTGTTGAATTTATTAAATTTCCAAAAAATAATTATCCTTGTTTCAGCTCAATCTAAAAACATACAAAGGTATATTTCATTGGATTTTCAAAATTTAAATCAAGCAACTAATAAAGACTTGGTTTTTTTTAATATGTTGACTTTTTTGCCATTACTTGTTGATCCTTAAAACCAGAGATATGCTATAACTTTTATTTATGATTTCTTCATTACTTATATTACATAACTTATCTTAGCCAATATCTAAATCACTTTAATATCTTACTACGCATATTTACTTGAAAGTTGATAAATTAAATCGCGGCATTCCTTGTCGACTTGTGCCAATATGATACATAAAAGCAAATCACCAATATTTGTCCATTCACCTGCGTTACCTTTGCGCAGCACATTTTACCAACCACCACAGACCCACTAAGTTCAATGGCTTTTCTTAGGCTTTATAATAACTCTTTGCTACCAGCTACATGAAAGAAGTCAACCACCGCTGCAACAGGCCGGGTAAAAGAACCTTGCGCCTGACGCAAGTCAATGACCTGCTAGTTGCATTGCCCACGCCACAATACGACAGCAGTAAAATGAACAAATTGCTATACGTATATGGGAAAATGAACAAAATCACGGAACCACTCTAGAAAAGTTGCCTAATCACAGAGTCTATCTGCTGTTACAGTTCAAAGGCCTGTATGAATGTAAAAAATGTGAATTTGCCCCAAGAATAGTTATACCCTGGTTTAACAATCGTGCGGCAAGATCGAATTTTATTACTTCTTAAAGTTCAGGTTAAGAAACTATCAAGGAAAACCTAGTTCCTCTGTTGCATGCCCCGTTGGTCCAGTGACTGGCAAGTGCATGTAAATAAATGAAAACGAAAACGAAACTGAGAACCGCGTGCACCGACCATTTCGCTTAATCTTTGTCGTAGAGCAAACTACTTTGCATGTTGATGAGGAAAGAAGTTACTGGGGTAGGTTGTATGAGCAAAAACAGCTACACATCTATAGATCGCAAAATCCAGTGGTTCCATTCCATGGAGTTCTTCGAACTTTTTTACGAGTTCGCTGGCATTAGTGACGAAGATTGTCTACGGTAACATTTGAAATAAAAGGCACGACTGGGTCGCACGTACTTGCTCTTATGTGCTAATCCTTTTTAAGTGCAGGCGTCTTTTTGACAAAGATTTTATTTTAATATTTTTTGTATGACGTGCAACTTCCTTAGAATCGTTTTGGGGTGAAGCTCGAACGAACATGCGTCACGACAAAGGGATAAACACATAAATATATAGGATTGTTAGCTTTTGCAGTTTTTTAGTGTAGTATTATCTTTCCACTTGCTGCTTACTGTTTATAATATAATTTGCTAATAGAAAGATACAAAGGACTTTTTTCAGTTAAATTTTCATTTTGGTGTGGAAAAATTTGAACAACTGGCATAAAGATTCGTCGGAATCAGCAGTATGGCAATAATGCTAGGTAATATTGGGACCTTTATACGTCCCAATATGGGACCAATGGAATTTATAAAGGATTTAGGTACCTATAATAAGGTTGGAAGGAAGGTAGGTACTAAAATTAAGATACGTGTTCCAACTACTGTTAAGCCAGTAGGTATAGAGACAATATTAAAAGTTAACACAGTGGTTTTGTTTATTTATAGGAAGGTGTAAACTTTTGTTTTCTCGATTGAAATTTTTCCATTCAGTAGTAATCGAATAGTTTTTTTTATTTGTTAGTTGTTTTTGTGTGTTTATCAAAAGCTTCCTTATTTATTCTGTGCTTTTATGATGATGAAAAATACTTTAAAATACGTAAGTATGTATGTAATGTAGGTTGTCACTTTCTTTTATTTGACTAATGGCTAGGGCTTAGCCGAGCAATATGAAATAAAATGTTGGGGAAAAAAATTTATGAATTCAAAAAAACACTACTCATAACGTTTTTTGGAAAAAATTTTCTTTTGCTGTTTTCTATTTTATGAATTTTTCATTTCAAAATCGTTCGACCAGTTTTTTCAAAAAAATGTTTTTTTTGAAAAACTTTTCGAAAACATATTTTAAAATTTTTTTTAGTATGTCAATTTTAAGAAATCTATAGTTTATACTAGGAGAAAAATTTAAAAAAAATCTATAGATCCGTTTTCAAAATATTCAAAAAACAAAATATTTTTTTAAAAAAATTATTAAAATTTAAAAAAAAAATGTTTTTGAAAATTTTGATAAGCAATATTATTTAAATCATAAAACACTACATATTTTGAAAATTTCATCAAAATCCGTCAATTAGTTAACGAGAAAGTCTGATTTTAAAAAACCGGTTATATGGGAGGTACCGTTATAAAACTTTTTCTGAAAAATCCATTAAAATTAAAAGATAGATTTTGCACAGAAAACATCATTTTGAAAGTTTAATCAAAATCGTAGGAGCCGTTTTCGAGAAAAATAAGTTTTTTAATAAAAGTTATATGGCAGGTACCGTTAGTTGGAGCTAGAATGCCAATTCCAAAAACTGTCAGGTAGAGCACTCTAAAAATACTATATACCAAGTTTGAATCAAATCGGTCCAACCGTTTAGGCTGTAGATATCGATACGGACAGACAGACAGACAGACAGACAGACGGACGGAATTTCCGGACCCACTTTTTTTGACTTCTCTATCATCGTAATATCATGTTTGATTGTTAGAATTTTTTTTTTTTTTTACGAATGCATAACTTGCCTTATAGTCCCTATAATCGCAAGTAAAAACGACGCACGATGATGACGACGACTTAACGCTGCCAGTGCAGAGATGGTGCTGATGACGTTGATGGCTCCACTTTGTGTTCTTTTCGGACTGTAGTAGTAGTAGTAGTAGATGATTTTTTTATTTTTTATTTTTTATTTTCATACATATTTTAAATTTTTTTATTATTCAATTTAAAGTAAATAAAAATTCAAAAAAAAAAAAAAAAAAACTTTACGACAATGACATAAAAGTCGTTTATCGGGTAATTGATAACTTCTATTGATATTATTGTTTTGTACTTTTTTCGTATTGAAGTAATTAATTTATCTTTTACTTTATTTACATAAGAAGCGTAAAAAGCAAGTCTAATTCTATTTTTATATAATTGAATTCTGTTATAAGTTGTTTTCTATAGGATATTGCCACAATGATATAATTGGCTAATCTGTTCCAATTTGTCACGTTTCCACCATTAAGAATTGTTATTAGTTCGTTGTCATTCAACACTGTCTTTTCAAAGTATCGTTATCTGAATTCCCTAAGGACGGGGCATCTTCCGAAGAAATGTTGAATGTTTTCTTCTTCCATCATATTACACATGCTGCATAAAGATGACTCCTGTCCTCCAAATCTTTTTCCGTTGAGGTGAATGAGATCGCATCCAGCCTTAAAAATCCAAGTTTACTTAGGTTTAAATCTCCATTGATATAATTTTGACCTTGCGAGTAATCTAAGGACTTGTACATTTTTATGCTACTTTCCCTAGCTCTCCGTTCTATTCCGTGGCGAACCTCTATCGAGAAGTTGTAAGTTCTTATTGTTCCAGTCTGTTTCACATATGGTCTGGTCTCAGTGTACGCCGAATCTGTTTCCCATATTATTTATTTTTTTCACCCAAAAGAATTGTTTTTCCAAAAGAATTAGACTGAGTTGATGTGGTAGCCTGGTACTGCTGTATTTAAACATTGTTTTTTTGACATATCTAAAGTGTATTTCCAGTGTGAAAAAATGTCAATCATCTGCTCCAGTCTCATAGGAGTGTTTGACGGCAATTTAATTTTTTTTTTAAGGAAATATCCTTGTAGCTTATCGACCTCTTCAAACATTCCAAATCCCCAGACCTGAGCGCTATAAGTTTGAATAGCTCTGCATACTGCCAAGAAGAGTTTCCACTTTGCGCTAAGGGTTATATTCCTTTTGTAAAGAAAAAATTTCCATGTGGCGTTGATACTACTCTTTGCTGCTGTGTGCTTTTCTGTACATGTTTTGCAAAACTTATTTTTGGCGTCAGAAGAACACCGTCACAATACGAATTTCCTCTCTTTTGAAGATCCACTTTTCTCGATTTAATAACCGACCACCCTTTCGGAAAACCATCATTTCTGATTTTAAAAGTTTAACTTCCAGACTCCATTTATCGCAGTACTCTTCAAGACGAACTATCATCGACGATATTGAAGTTATTCAACAAACTTCAATATCGTCTGCTAAGATTACCATGTCGTCAGCATGCAGCAAAATTCGTATCGTTAATTGTTCAACATTTAGTCCTCCTCCTATGTGCTCATGTAAGTCGTTGACATAAAGTGCAAAAAGAAGTGACATCTCCTTTCCTGTCCACACTGCAGATTATGTGTTAGAATATACACTCTCCATCAGATTTACAAATTTTGTGGAAACTCCCATTTCACGTTGCTTAAACATTAATAATTGCCTCGAGATTTTGTCAAAAGCTGCCTTTAAATCTACAAAGAATGCGTACACTTTCCTTTTTTTGCGAACTTGATGTGATCTATTGAAGCCAAGTTATAAATATTGTCCATTGTAGAGTATTGTTTTCTGAATCCAGCCTGGTACTCGGTAAGGGTATAATTTCTTTCAACCCAGATGTATAACCTTTCATTTAGTACCCCCATCATGGTTTTTGCTATGCAATTCATGAAAGAAATGCCTCTATAGTTGCTGGGATCCATACAATCACCTTTTTTTAAAAATCGGGCAAATTATCGACTTCGTAAAAGATTCTTCCACCCTGCATTCAGCCAACATTGTGTTATAAATTTTTGCGAGATCCTCAAGAAATTCATCGCTTGCATTTGCAATAAATTCATACGTTATTCTATCTTCTGCAGGTGCTTTGTTCAGTTTTACGTTATTCAGCATATGCTTAAGCTCATCTAAAGAAAACGGTCTGTCCAAATTCGGGTTCTCAACAAAGTTAGGCACATATAAAATGTAAGTGGCTACTTGATTTGGATTTAGAAGATTTTTTTTTATCATAACATATGCGGCTATAGAATGTTGGCCTTAAGCACTTAAACGAAGCTGCAGAGGCTTCACAGGCCAGTAGCGTTAAACATTATAATCGGAAATAATTCAGTCAAAAGAATTTCTTGTTGCAATGGCTAGCAAAATGTACCCCAAAAATAGGTACTAATATGCCTCTCCAGCCAGCTCGGTCTTTGGCTAGCTGCCTCCATTTTCGCACTCCAAGTTGGTTGAGGTCGTCCTCCACTTGACCGCGCCACCTAAGGCTAGGTCTTCCTTGTTTGCGTCTACCCTCTGGGATTGAATCAAAGATCCTGCGAGCCGCAGCATTGTTGTCCATTCGCTCTACATGACCTAGCCATCAAGGTCATGCGTATTTTTGACTAGGTCAATGTCGCTATGCAGCTCCTATCGTTCTTGGTTGAACTTTCTCCTCCAAAGTCCGTTAAAGCAGGTAGGGCCAAAAAATTTTCAAAGAATCTTGTGCTCGAAACGGCTTACGATATCTTCATTCGCTATAGATAAAATCCATGCCTCAGCGCGATTGAACAGGATTGGAATGATTAATGTCTTATACAGAGTCTCCTTTGTCTTTCGAGACTACAATTAACTTGCGAGTTTCTTATTAATTTTTTCAAGTATTAAAAATTAAATAAATTTCTTGGCACGACAGCTCCTTAAGGAGCCAAGGCCTAGTGACTTATACTTTCAACCATTCCAGTGTGTGTGTTGCATGAAAGGGACCTACAGTTTACCGCCGAGTCTGAACGGCTAGACGAAATGCACTTATTCGAGAAAAAAATTTACTCTTGGAGGTTTTATCAGTTCCTCGTAAGAAACAGTACCCCAGAAAAGAAGGTGGCTACGAGCGGTATTCGAACCCAGGCTCATTCGCTTAGCAGTCCAGCACACTAACCACTAAGCCACGGTAGACTACTTTTCAAGTTTTAAATTGAAGAAATCGAACGATAGCGCATCACCTTGCCGAAATCCTTTTTTGACGTCAAACGCTTCTGTGAGGTCAGTAACCACATTGACGGAGCAGCGAGAGTTCTCCATCGTCATTCTGCACAGTCAGAAGAATTTTGTATAGGGATGTCAAAACCAGACAGGGCTTGGTATAGCTCGTCTCTATAAATGCTATCGTACTAAGGCATCTTCAAAATTGATAGTGATAGATAGAGAAATGTTCTCCAACAGCTACACGGTGTGTTCTATTGCATAAGTAGCTTCACATAAGACAAACAGCGTAATCTTAAAAACCAAAATAATGCTTTAATTTTTCACAGAGCACATGCATATCGTCAACTTTGTCAAAGAGAAATCCAAAAGACACAGTATTGTTACAACGTCCTTATCATATTGGAGCCTAATGTACTCTAAAATCTTAACCATCGCAGTGGAGCAGGAGTAGTTAGCTTCATATAAATCCAGATTAAAAGGGGGAAAACAATCTTTTGGATGTGAAATGGTCAATCATTTGCCTCGTAAGAATTTTTTTCAAGGACTTTTGACATGCATGTTAAAATGCTTATTGGCCGTTAATCAGCGGGTACCATTGGTGTTGATTTTTTTCGAACAGTTACAATTTCGAAATGAAAAGAGGCCGGTTGCTCATAAAGCAAAGCATCTTTGGGATAAAAGCTAGTAGGAATTTGGATGATCTGGGTAAATTGGTTGTTTAGGTCATTGGGATCTAGCTTACATATGGTATTTTGTTTTTTTCCTACACCAATCTCGCGAAGATTATTCCAAAGCTGCTTTAAAGAGAGATCTGTGCTAAGTTTTAACGAGAAAAAAACTTTTTTTGCTAGCACGAATGATTGAAGTTGCTTGATTACGGAAGAAACAGTATTGGGATTTTGTAAACTCCTCCACTTGCGTAAGGTAAAATTTTCTACGGTTTTTAATGGCATTGCTGGATTTAACTGTGTACCAAGAACACTTTTTATTCTATAAACGTTTCGCCTTTAAGGGACGTGTTTTTCAGGGGAGCGGCTCATAATTCCGGTTGTCAAAATTCTGTATGACCAGAATTCTGTTTTTTTATTTTTTGAAAATACTGTACGTACAAAATTCTGTATTTCATAATTCTGTTTTTCAAAATTCTGTTTGCCCAAATGCTGTATGGAAAAATTCTGTTTTTTTTTTTTTAATTCTGATTATGTCCGCTCGCCCAAAAAAAATTAATAACCGTCGACAATTAATTTTTCTTTTCCTTTATTGGACATGGCAACTGAGATGTTCATATTGAATTAGTTACAACAAAATAACAATCAACAAATATTTAAACACAACAGATTTATTACAATTATTTTCTTGCTTTGCACGTGCGGGTACAGGAAGAATTTTTTGCAATTACTTGTGCAATGGCTCATTTAAGAATGATAACTGATTTAGGCATGCAAAGAACAAGTAAAAAATATTTATGAGAGAAAGAGACGTATTTGTAAGCTAATTTGTTCTGTCTACGTATCCATATCGAAACATGACCAAATCAAATATTTTATATATTGGGGTTAAAGTTCAGTAAAATTTTTATGACCATGTAGCTGTGGCTGTTGTTTTTGTTGTTGTTGATGTTACCTTACCTTACCTTAGGTGGCCCTACAGTCCGGGTGGACCTGGGCCTCAACCAACAAGCTTCTCCAGCCAGCTCGGTTCCTACCTAGCTGTCTCCAGTTTCGCACGTGGAGTCGGTTGAGGTCCTCTTCCACTTGTCTCGGTCTTCCTCTACTGCGCCGTCCCTCTGGGGTGGATTCGAAGATTTTCCGGGCCGGAGCATTGATGTCCATCCGCTCTATGTGACCCAGCCATTTGAGACGTTGAATTTTTACTCTTTTGGCTAGGTCTGTGTCGCTGTGCAGCCGGTAAAGTTCTTCATTGTATCTTCTTCTCCACTTTCCGTTTATGCATACGGGACCAAAAATCACTCGGAGAATCTTTCTCTCGAAACAGCCTAAAGTGTCCTCATCCGCTTTTGACAGCGTTCATGCGTCTGCACCATAGAGCAGGACTGAGATGATGAGGGTCTTATAAAGGGACAGTTTAGTTGCCCGAGAGAGGGCTTTGCTAATCAATTGCATTCTAAGCCCGAAGAAGCAACGATTGGCAAGAGTTATTATTCGTTTGATTTCAGCGCTGGTGTTGTTGTCTGAGTTAATAGCGGAGCCCAGGTAGACAAAGTCCCTAACTACCTCCAAGTTATAGCTGTCTATAGTGATGTTTTGTCCAAGACGTCGATGTTGGGTATCTCTTCTTGATGACATCATATACTTGGTTTTGCCCTCATTTACTGCTAAACCCATCTTCGCCGCTTCCGTCTCAATACTCACAAAAGCGCTACTGACATCACGCTGCGTTCTTCCGATTATGTCAATATCGGCGTATGCGAGTAATTGGACAGACTTTTGAAAGATCGTGCCTCTGGTGTTGCTGTGAGAGTTCTGCACTATTCTTTCAAGTATGATGTTGAAAAAGTCGCATGACAGCGCATCGCCTTGTCTAAAGCCTTTTATGACTTCAAAGGTGTCGGTGAGGTCTTTGCCGACCTTGACGGAACCGCGTGAGTTTTCCATCGTCATTTTATACAGGTAGACGAGTTTGGCAGGGATGTTAAAACTGCACATTGCTCAATATAAGTCGTCTCTATAAATGCTGTCGTACGCGGCTTTGTAATCGATGAAAAGGTGGTGGGTATCGATTTGAAGTTCTGAGTTTTTTTCCTAGATCTGCCGTTGACCATACAGTATTTTGACCCCAACCCGTTTTTCAGATAACCTTTTAATATGGTTATAAATGAAATCAAGGTTATTGTCTATATGTGAAGAATGTTAAGGCATTCTCCTCAGCCGGCACTATGAGCATCAGTGAAGAGGTTTTCAGTATTGAGTAATTTTAAATTTCTAGAGGAAAAGGTAAATGGAACTTAAAAATGTGTGAAATCATTGAGTGCAGAATATTAAGTGGTGATCTGATATTCCCTGCAAAGATAATCGATCATTAAGTAAAATATTACTTGGTTTAGATACAATAATTAGATGAAGGAGACTAGGATGACAATTCGGAGAATATCTTGTTGGGTATGAGTATTAATAACATCGAGGCCTGAAGCAGCAATAATATGCAGAAGTTGAAAACTAATATGGTCCCTTTTGAGGAGATCAACATTAAAGTCACCAAGATTAATGATGGGCTCATCTTCTTACTTCTATATGTATATAAATTAAAGTTTAGATTTGTATACGTTCGCTAACTAGCCAAACCAGTTGAAATATAAAAAAATAAGGAAATAGGTTAAAAAAAGAAATGACATTTCAATTATTTTCTCATGCAAAATTACTATGGAGAGTCGCGGGAATCTGTGTAACTTCCGTGATTTTTGCACACAAGGCACGATAGGCTTAACATCTAAAATATAAAAAGTATTAGAATCAAATAAACTTATTTGCAAAGCTACTTAAGACAAACAAAATCTTTTTTTTCAACACATTCGCTGCAATTCAAAATGCATGGCCTAAACCAATATTTTGGTGAGGAAACGACAAGCAATGCAGCGCCAAATATATGTTTATATTTTTTTATATTTTTTTTATCAAATTATTGCAAAAAAATAGTTATTTCATTTACAGTTTCTTTTACTTAAATTTTTGAAAAATTATATTTTTTGCATTTTTACGACAAAAATAATCAAAATCACGCACACATAGATATATCCAGAAATTGCTACTAGTTGGCTAAATGGAATATTCGTTTTTCCTTCCGCATTCTCTTTTTTTATATGCAATTATAGGGACTATAACGCAAGTTTAGGATTCGTGAATATTAAAATAAAAGGCACGACTGGGTCGCACGTACTTGCTCTTATGTGCTAATCCTTTTTAAGTGCAGGCGTCTTTTTGACAAAGATTTTATTTTAATATTTTTTGTATGACGTGCAACATCCTTAGAATCGTTTTGGGGTGAAGCTCGAACGAACATGCGTCACGACAAAGGGATAAACACATAAATATATAGGATTGTTAGCTTTTGCAGTTTTTTAGTGTAGTATTATCTTTCCACTTGCTGCTTACTGTTTATAATATAATTTGCTAATAGAAAGATACAAAGGACTTTTTTCAGTTAAATTTTCATTTTGGTATGGAAAAATTTGAACAACTGGCATAAAGATTCGTCGGAATCAGCAGTATGGCAATAATGCTAGGTAATATTGGGACCTTTATACGTCCCAATATGGGACCAATGGAATTTATAAAGGATTTAGGTACCTATAATAAGGTTGGAAGGAAGGTAGGTACTAAAATTAAGATACGTGTTCCAACTACTGTTAAGCCAGTAGGTATAGAGACAATATTAAAAGTTAACACAGTGGTTTTGTTTATTTATAGGAAGGTGTAAACTTTTGTTTTATCGATTGAAATTTTTGCATTCAGTAGTAATCGAATAGTTTTTTTTATTTGTTAGTTGTTTTTGTGTGTTTATCAAAGGCTTCCTTATTTATTCTGTGCTTTTATGATGATGAAAAATACTTTAAAATACGTAAGTATGTATGTAATGTAGGTTGTCACTTTCTTTTATTTGACTAATGGCTTGGCTAGGGCTTAGCCGAGCAATATGAAATAAAATGTTGGGGAAAAAAATTTATGAATTCAAAAAAACACTACTCATAACGTTTTTTGGAAAAAATGTTGTAAGCCATATTATTTCTTTTGCTGTTTTCTATTTTATGAATTTTTCATTTCAAAATCGTTCGACCAGTTTTTTCAAAAAAATGTTTTTTTTGAAAAACTTTTCGAAAACATATTTTAAATTTTTTTTTAGTATGTCAATTTTAGGAAATCTATAGTTTATACTAGGAGTAAAATTTAAAAAAAATCTATAAATCCGTTTTCAAAATATTCAGAAAACAAAATATTTTTTTAAAAAAATTACTAAAATTTAAAAAAACATGTTTTTGAAAATTTTGATAAGCAATATTATTTAAATCATAAAACACTACATATTTTGAAAATTTCATCAAAATCCGTCAATTAGTTAACGAGAAAGTCTGATTTTAAAAAACCGGTCATATGGGAGGTACCGTTATAAAACTTTTTCTGAAAAATCCATTAAAATTAAAAGATAGATTTTGCACAGAAAACATCATTCTGAAAGTTTAATCAAAATCGTAGGAGCCGTTTTCGAGAAAAATAAGTTTTTTAATAAAAGTTATATGGCAGGTACCGTTAGTTTTAGAGCTAGAATGCCAATTCCAAAAACCGTCGGGTAGAGCACTCTAAAAATACTATATACCAAGTTTGAATCAAATCGGCCCAACCGTTTAGGCTGTAGATATCGATACGGACAGACAGACAGACAGACGGACGGAATTTCCGGACCCACTTTTTTTGATTTCTCTATCATCGTAATACCATGTTTGATTGTTAGAAATTTTTTTTTTTTTTTTTACGAATGCATAACTTGCCTTATAGTCCCTATAATCGCAAGTAAAATAAAAGGCACGACTGTGTCGCACGTACTTGCTCTTATGTGCTAATCCTTTTTAATTGCAGGCGTCTTTTTGACAAAGATTTTATTATAATATTTTTTGTATGACGTGCAACTTCTTTAGAATCGTTTTGGGGTGAAGCTCGAACGAACATGCGTCACGACAAAGGGATAAACACATAAATATATAGGATTGTTAGCTTTTGCAGTTTTTTAGTGTAGTATTATCTTTCCACTTGCTGCTTACTGTTTATAATATAATTTGCTAATAGAAAGATACAAAGGACTTTTTTCAGTTAAATTTTCATTTTGGTATGGAAAAATTTGAACAACTGGCATAAAGATTCGTCGGAATCAGCAGTATGGCAATAATGCTAGGTAATATTGGGACCTTTATACGTCCCAATATGGGACCAATGGAATTTATAAAGGATTTAGGTACCTATAATAAGGTTGGAAGGAAGGTAGGTACTAAAATTAAGATACGTGTTCCAACTACTGTTAAGCCAGTAGGTATAGAGACAATATTAAAAGTTAACACAGTGGTTTTGTTTATTTATAGGAAGGTGTAAACTTTTGTTTTATCGATTGAAATTTTTGCATTCAGTAGTAATCGAATAGTTTTTTTTATTTGTTAGTTGTTTTTGTGTGTTTATCAAAGGCTTCCTTATTTATTTTGTGCTTTTATGATGATGAAAAATACTTTAAAATACGTAAGTATGTATGTAATGTAGGTTGTCACTTTCTTTTATTTGACTAATGGCTTGGCTAGGGCTTAGCCGAGCAATATGAAATAAAATGTTGGGGAAAAAAATTTATGAATTCAAAAAAACACTACTCATAACGTTTTTTGGAAAAAATGTTGTAAGCCATATTATTTCTTTTGCTGTTTTCTATTTTATGAATTTTTCATTTCAAAATCGTTCGACCAGTTTTTTCAAAAAAATGTTTTTTTTGAAAAACTTTTCGAAAACATATTTTAAATTTTTTTTTAGTATGTCAATTTTAGGAAATCTATAGTTTATACTAGGAGTAAAATTTAAAAAAAATCTATAAATCCGTTTTCAAAATATTCAGAAAACAAAATATTTTTTTAAAAAAATTACTAAAATTTAAAAAAACATGTTTTTGAAAATTTTGATAAGCAATATTATTTAAATCATAAAACACTACATATTTTGAAAATTTCATCAAAATCCGTCAATTAGTTAACGAGAAAGTCTGATTTTAAAAAACCGGTCATATGGGAGGTACCGTTATAAAACTTTTTCTGAAAAATCCATTAAAATTAAAAGATAGATTTTGCACAGAAAACATCATTCTGAAAGTTTAATCAAAATCGTAGGAGCCGTTTTCGAGAAAAATAAGTTTTTTAATAAAAGTTATATGGCAGGTACCGTTAGTTTTAGAGCTAGAATGCCAATTCCAAAAACCGTCGGGTAGAGCACTCTAAAAATACTATATACCAAGTTTGAATCAAATCGGCCCAACCGTTTAGGCTGAAGATATCGATACGGACAGACAGACAGACAGACAGACAGACAGACAGACAGACAGACAGACAGACGGACGGAATTTCCGGACCCACTTTTTTTGACTTCTCTATCATCGTAATATCATGTTTGATTGTTAGAATTTTTTTTTTTTTTTTTACGAATGCATAACTTGCCTTATAGTCCCTATAATCGCAAGTAAAATGAGAAAAGCAATCAAACATGACATTACGATCATAGAGAAGTCCAAAAAAGTGATCGAAAAAAATGTCTGTCTGTCTGTCAGTATAAGAGTATAAGTCACTAGGCCTTGGCTCCTTAAGGAGCTGTCGCGCCAATAAATGTAATGTATGTCCGTCAGTATGTATAACGAGCTGCAGCCTAAACGGCTTAAGCTATTATCTTCAAACTTGTTGTTTGCGATTCTTTTGCCTTTCCCCAGAGGGGAAATTGAAATTTTATTTTTAGGCCTAAAAATAATGGTACCTGCCATATGGCCGTTTAGGAAAATCTTATTTTTCTCGAAAACGGCTTCAACGATTTTGATGAAAATTTTTGAGAATTTTTTTTTGTTACTATTGGCAATTATTTGATCGGAACCACATATACGGAAAAAGTCTATTAACGGAACCTTTCATATAACGGTTTTTTAAAATTTTGGATTTGTTGGTAACGGCTCTATGAATTTCTGTCAAATTTTATATTCGAAAAGATCTAGGAAGCAAAATTAATTCTGCATATCAAAATAACTGTTTTTTGTAATAAAAATTAATTTTTGATTTTTTTTTTTTTTAAATACAATTTTTAAAACTAAACAAAAAATATTATTTAAAATCTTATAATTACATTTATATTAATAAACTCTAAGAAACTGCATACCAAAATTTCAAAACAATTTTTTTTTTTAAATACTAAAAACACAAAACAGGATTTTATCAAAACCGGTCCTACAATTTTTGAAATACTTTTTTCATAAATTCTTGTTCATTTAAAACGTGTGAGGGCGTACTTCATTTTCACTAAAAACCGTTAAGTGTTAAGTTATATTTTATAAGTTTAAACTGTGTTATTTTCAACGTAAATGTTAAAATCTTGCTTTCCAATGTAATAAGGCACATAAGAGCAAATACGTGCGAACCAGTCGTGCCCATATTTTCTTTTTATGTAGCAAACAAAAGATTTTGTTATGCATAATTTTTATAATTAATTTGCGCTTTACTGCGCAATCTCTGTTATATAAAAATAAGTTTCAATTTTGTCTGTGACCTCTAGGGCCCGGCTGGGTGGATTTCTATAAAAAAAATTTTAATAAATTTGTAAATGGTTTAGAAACAAACAAAATTAAAATGAATCCTTTGGAAGTCGAAGTTTTCTTTGCCAATTTTACAACTTGATTCTGTTAAGGTTTTCGTTCCCATTTTTTTTAATTTCATTACAAATTTTCCAAAAAAAACAAAATTATTTAACCATAAAAAGGAGATGTTCTCGAGAACGCCTGCTCCAATTTTTTATATATATATAGCACGTGTTTTATCGAATAACTTGGACCATTTAAATTATCCACCAGGTGGTGCTGAGGTCGTTTTTTTTTCGAAAATTCTTATTTTTATGGGACTTTATGGGATTTTCACAAGCATATAGCTGATGCTGTAAGGAGTATCTAAAACCATTGCCCCTAGGTGACGTTGGGGTCACCATTTTTCATTCAAATAAAAATAAAAAAAGCCTTTAGCAAATTGTTTTATTGCAAATTAAATGAGCCACAGCAACCCGTAGCCGGGTCTGCTAGTATAATGATATGAAAGGTTCTAATGTTGTAAAAAAGGAGTTGTTGAAAAGGTTCTATTTTGGTTATAGACACAAGCTAACATACATTTGACACTGGAATCTGAAATTTCTATAATAATAAATTCTACTACATTATTTTATGATTTGGCTTATATCTTGCATTTCAGTCCAGATCGAAAATGTTTGTTTATTTTTTGGAAGCAAAGTCTGAGGCTTTTCAAAGATTTATAGATTTCAAAAAATTTGCTAGGAGGGAAACTAGCAAAAAAATTTAAATCTTCCGAACGGATAACCGCGTTGATTGATGGGTTGATAAGCTGGTCAAGGAATTCGACATCATATAACTGCTCTTACATATTTCCAGTGGAGTGTAAATCAGTGGGAGATGGTGGTGACAACAAAGAAGAACGAACCGAAATTTCACACTTAATTGCAAAGAGAAACACAAACTCAACTTAAAAATAATTAGACGATAGCACTGCTGAGGCTTATTACACCGACGATGATGATTTCAAAGAGAACGTATAAAGTGATTCAAATTATTTAGCATTCAGATCATTTGGTGAATATAGCGTAGATCATGAAACCCGACACAGAAATAGCTAGTCCCAAACTCACCAAATTCAACAACTATACGATGCTATAGTAAAAGTGCTATGAATTTGGCTCTTACCAGTATGTTAAAACGGAAAACATGATCCATGTACAGCATATACAGTCGAGAAGAATTTTGTATAGGGATGTCAAAACCAGACAGGGCTTGGTATAGCTCGTCTCTATAAATGCTATCGTACTAAGGCATCTTCAAAATTGATAGTGATAGATAGAGAAATGTTCTCCAACAGCTACACGGTGTGTTCTATTGCATAAGTAGCTTCACATAAGACAAACAGCGTAATCTTAAAAACCAAAATAATGCTTTAATTTTTCACAGAGCACATGGTCATAGAGTAAATATATTATATAATAATATCTATATATATATAATATAATAATATAATATATTTACTCTATGCATATCGTCAACTTTGTCAAAGAGAAATCCAAAAGGCACAGTATTGTTACAACGTCCTTATCATATTGGAGCCTAATGTACTCTAAAATCTTAACCATCGCAGTGGAGCAGGAGTGGTTAGCTTCATATAAATCCAGATTAAAAGGGGGAAAACAATCTTTTGGATGTGAAATGGTCAATCATTTGCCTCGTAAGAATTTTTTTCAAGGACTTTTGACATGCATGTTAAAAAGCTTATTGGCCGTTAATCAGCGGGTACCATTGGTGTTGATTTTTTTCGAACAGTTACAATTTCGAAATGAAAAGAGGCCGGTTGCTCATAAAGCAAAGCATCTTTTGGATAAAAGCTAGTAGGAATTTGGATGATCTGGGTAAATTGGTTGTTTAGGTCATTGGGATCTAGCTTACATATGGTATTTTGTTTTTTTCCTACACCAATCTCGCGAAGATTATTCCAAAGCTGCTTTGAAGAGAGATCTGTGCTAAGTTTTAACGAGAAAAAAACTTTTTTTGCTAGCACGAATGATTGAAGTAGCTTGATTACGGAAGAAACAGTATTGGGATTTTGTAAACTCCTCCACTTGCGTAAGGTAAAATTTTCTACGGTTTTTAATGGCATTGCTGGATTTAACTGTGTACCAAGAACACTTTTTATTCTATAAACTTTTCGCCTTTAAGGGACGTGTTTTTCAGGGGAGCGGCTCATAATTCCGGTTGTCAAAATTCTGTATGACCAGAATTCTGTTTTTTTATTTTTTGAAAATACTGTACGTACAAAATTCTGTATTTCATAATTCTGTTTTTCAAAATTCTGTTTGCCCAAATGCTGTATGGAAAAATTCTGTTTTTTTTTTTTAATTCTGATTATGTCCGCTCGCCCAAAAAAAATGAATAACCGTCGACAATTAATTTTTCTTTTCCTTTATTGGACATGGCAACTGAGATGTTCATATTGAATTAGTTACAACAAAATAACAATCAACAAATATTTAAACACAACAGATTTATTACAATTATTTTCTTGCTTTGCACGTGCGGGTACAGGAAGAATTTTTTGCAATTACTTGTGCAATGGCTCATTTAAGAATGATAACTGATTTAGGCATGCAAAGAACAAGTAAAAAATATTTATGAGAGAAAGAGACGTATTTGTAAAGTAATTTGTTCTGTCTATGTATCCATATCGAGAGAGAGGGCTTTGCTACTCAATTGCATTCTAAGCCCGAAGGAGCAACGATTGGCAAGAGTTATTCTTCGTTTGATTTCAGCGCTGGTGTTGTTGTCTGAGTTAATAGCGGAGCCCAGGTAGACAAAGTCCCTAACTACCTCCAAGTTATAGCTGTCTATGGTGATGTTTTGTCCAAGACGTCGATGTTGGGTATCTCTTATTGATGACATCATATACTTGGTTTTGCCCTCATTTACTGCTAAACCCATCTTCGCCGCTTCCGTCTCAATACTCACAAAAGCGCTACTGACATCACGCTGCGTTCTTCCGATTATGTCAATATCGGCGTATGCGAGTAATTGGACAGACTTTTGAAAGATCGTGCCTCTGGTGTTGCTGTGAGAGTTCTGCACTATTCTTTCAAGTATGATGTTGAAAAAGTCGCATGACAGCGCATCGCCTTGTCTAAAGCCTTTTATGACTTCAAAGGTGTCGGTGAGGTCTTTACCGACCTTGACGGAACCGCGTGAGTTTTCCATCGTCATTTTATACAGGTAGACGAGTTTGGCAGGGATGTTAAAACTGCACATTGCTCAATATAAGTCGTCTCTATAAATGCTGTCGTACGCGGCTTTGTAATCGATGAAAAGGTGGTGGGTATCGATTTGAAGTTCTGAGTTTTTTTCCTAGATCTGCCGTTGACCATACAGTATTTTGACCCCAACCCGTTTTTCAGATAACCTTTTAATATGGTTATAAATGAAATCAAGGTAATTGTCTATATGTGAAGAATGTTAAGGCATTCTCCTCAGCCGGCACTATGAGCATCAGTGAAGAGGTTTTCAGTATTGAGTAATTTAAAATTTCTAGAGGAAAAGGTAAATGGAACTTGAAAATGTGTGAAATCATTGAGTGCAGAATATTAAGTGGTGATCTGATATTCCCTGCAAAGATAATTGATCATTAAGTAAAATATTACTTGGTTTAGATACAATAATTAGATGAAGGAGACTAGGATGACAATTCGGAGAATATCTTGTTGGGTATGAGTATTAATAACATCGAGGCCTGAAGCAGCAATAATATGCAGAAGTTGAAAACTAATATGGTCCCTTTTTAGGAGATCAACATTAAAGTCACCAAGATTAATGATGGGCTCATCTTCTTACTTCTATATGTATATAAATTAAAGTTTAGATTTGTATACGTTCGCTAACTAGCCAAACCAGTTGAAATATAAAAAAAATAAGGAAATAGGTTAAAAAAAGAAATGACATTTCAATTATTTTCTCATGCAAAATTACTATGGAGAGTCGCGGGAATCTGTGTAACTTCCGTGATTTTTGCACACAAGGCACGATAGGTTTAACATCTAAAATATAAAAAGTATTAGAATCAAATAAACTTATTTGCAAAGCTACTTAAGACAAACAAAATCTTTTTTTTCAACACATTCGCTGCAATTCAAAATGCATGGCCTAAACCAATATTTTGGTGAGGAAACGACAAGCAATGCAGCGCCAAATATATGTTTATATTTTTTTATATTTTTTTTATCAAATTATTGCAAAAAAATAGTTATTTCATTTACAGTTTCTTTTGCTTAAATTTTTGAAAAATTGTATTTTTTGCATTTTTACGATAAAAATAATCAAAATCACGCACACATAGATATATCCAGAAATTGCTACTAGTTGGCTAAATGGAATATTCGTTTTTCCTTCCGCATTCTCATTTTTTACTTGCAATTATAGGGACTATAACGCAAGTTTAGGATTCGTGAATATTAAAAAAAATGAGAAAAACAATCAAACATGACATTACGATCATAGAGAAGTCCAAAAAAGTGATCGAAAAAAATGTCTGTCTGTCTGTCAGTATAAGAGTATAAGTCACTAGGCCTTGGCTCCTTAAGGATCTGTCGCGCCAATAAATGTAATGTATGTCCGTCAGTATGTATAACGAGCTGCAGCCTTAACGGCTTAAGCGGTTATCTTCAAACTTGTTGTGTGCGATTCTTTTGCCATTCCCCAGAGGGGAAATTGAAATTTTATTTTTAGGCCTAAAAATAATGGTACCTGCCATATGGCCGTTTAGGAAAATCTTATTTTTCTCGAAAACGGCTTCAACGAGTTTGATGAAAATTTTTGAGAATTTTTTTTTGTTACTATTGGCTATTATTTGATCGGAACCACATATACGGAAAAAGTCTATTAACGAAACATTTCATATAACGGTTTTTTAAAATTTTGGATTTGTTGGTAACGGCTCTATGAATTTCTGTCAAATTTTATATTCGAAAAGATCTAGGAAGCAAAATTAATTCTGCATATCATCATATTTTGTAATAAAAATTAATTTTTGATTTTTTTTTTTTTTTTTAAATACAATTTTTAAAACTAAACAAAAAATATTATTTAAAATCTTATAATTACATTTATATTAATAAACTCTAAGAAACTGCATACCAAAATTTCAAAACAAATTTTTTTTTTTAAATACTAAAAACACAAAACAGGACTTTATCAAAACCGGTCCTACAATTTTTGAAATACTTTTTTCATAAATTCTTGTTCATTTAAAACGTGTGAGGGCGTACTTCATTTTCACTAAAAACCGTTAAGTGTTAAGTTATATTTTATAAGTTTAAACTGTGTTATTTTCAACGTAAATGTTAAAATCTTGCTTTCCAATGTAATAAGGCACATAAGAGCAAATACGTGCGAACCAGTCGTGCCCATATTTTCTTTTTATGTAGCAAACAAAAGATTTTGTTATGCTTAATTTTTATAATTAATTTGCGCTTTACTGCGCAATCTCTGTTATATAAAAATAAGTTTCAATTTTGTCTGTGACCTCTAGGGCCCGGCTGGGTGGATTTCTATAAAAAAATTTTTAATAAATTTGTAAATGGTTTAGAAACAAACAAAATTAAAATGAATCCTTTGGAAGTCGAAGTTTTCTTTGCCAATTTTACAACTTGATTCTGTTAAGGTTTTCGTTCCCATTTTTTTTAATTTCATTACAAATTTTCCAAAAAAAACAAAATTATTTAACCATAAAAAGGAGATGTTCTCGAGAACGCCTGCTCCAATTTTTTATATATATATAGCACGTGTTTTATCGAATAACTTGGACCATTTAAATTATCCACCAGGTGGTGCTGAGGTCGTTTTTTTTTCGAAAATTCTTATTTTTATGGCACTTTATGGGATTTTCACAAGCATATAGCTGATGCTGTAAGGAGTATCTAAAACCATTGCCCCTAGGTGACGTTGGGGTCACCATTTTTCATTCAAATAAAAATAAAAAAAGCCTTTAGCAAATTGTTTTATTGCAAATTAAATGAGCCACAGCAACCCGTAGCCGGGTCTGCTAGTATAATGATATGAAAGGTTCTAATGTTGTAAAAAAGGAGTTGTTGAAAAGGTTCTATTTTGGTTATAGACACAAGCTAACATACATTTGACACTGGAATCTGAAATTTCTATAATAATAAATTCTACTACATTATTTTATGATTTGGCTTATATCTTGCATTTCAGTCCAGATCGAAAATGTTTGTTTATTTTTTGGAAGCAAAGTCTGAGGCTTTTCAAAGATTTATAGATTTCAAAAAATTTGCTAGGAGGGAAACTAGCAAAAAAATTTAAATCTTCCGAACGGATAACCGCGTTGATTGATGGGTTGATAAGCTGGTCAAGGAATTCGACATCATATAACTGCTCTTACATATTTCCAGTGGAGTGTAAATCAGTGGGAGATGGTGGTGACAACAAAGAAGAACGAACCGAAATTTCACACTTAATTGCAAAGAGAAACACAAACTCAACTTAAAAATAATTAGACGATAGCACTGCTGAGGCTTATTACACCGACGATGATGATTTCAAAGAGAACGTATAAAGTGATTCAAATTATTTAGCATTCAGATCATTTGGTGAATATAGCGTAGATCATGAAACCCGACACAGAAATAGCTAGTCCCAAACTCACCAAATTCAACAACTATACGATGCTATAGTAAAAGTGCTATGAATTTGGCTCTTACCAGTATGTTAAAACGGAAAACATGATCCATGTACAGCATATACAGTCGAGAAGAATTTTGTATAGGGATGTCAAAACCAGACAGGGCTTGGTATAGCTCGTCTCTATAAATGCTATCGTACTAAGGCATCTTCAAAATTGATAGTGATAGATAGAGAAATGTTCTCCAACAGCTACACGGTGTGTTCTATTGCATAAGTAGCTTCACATAAGACAAACAGCGTAATCTTAAAAACCAAAATAATGCTTTAATTTTTCACAGAGCACATGGTCATAGAGTAAATATATTATATAATAATATCTATATATATATAATATAATAATATAATATATTTACTCTATGCATATCGTCAACTTTGTCAAAGAGAAATCCAAAAGGCACAGTACTGTTACAACGTCCTTATCATATTGGAGCCTAATGTACTCTAAAATCTTAACCATCGCAGTGGAGCAGGAGTGGTTAGCTTCATATAAATCCAGATTAAAAGGGGAAAAACAATCTTTTGGATGTGAAATGGTCAATCATTTGCCTCGTAAGAATTTTTTTCAAGGACTTTTGACATGCATGTTAAAAAGCTTATTGGCCGTTAATCAGCGGGTACCATTGGTGTTGATTTTTTTCGAACAGTTACAATTTCGAAATGAAAAGAGGCCGGTTGCTCATAAAGCAAAGCATCTTTTGGATAAAAGCTAGTAGGAATTTGGATGATCGGGGTAAATTGGTTGTTTAGGTCATTGGGATCTAGCTTACATATGGTATTTTGTTTTTTTCCTACACCAATCTCGCGAAGATTATTCCAAAGCTGCTTTGAAGAGAGATCTGTGCTAAGTTTTACGAGAAAAAAACTTTTTTTGCTAGCACGAATGATTGAAGTAGCTTGATTACGGAAGAAACAGTATTGGGATTTTGTAAACTCCTCCACTTGCATAAGGTAAAATTTTCTACGGTTTTTAATGGCATTGCTGGATTTAACTGTGTACCAAGAACACTTTTTATTCTATAAACTTTTCGCCTTTAAGGGACGTGTTTTTCAGGGGAGCGGCTCATAATTCCGGTTGTCAAAATTCTGTATGACCAGAATTCTGTTTTTTTATTTTTTGAAAATACTGTACGTACAAAATTCTGTATTTCATAATTCTGTTTTTCAAAATTCTGTTTGCCCAAATGCTGTATGGAAAAATTCTGTTTTTTTTTTTAATTCTGATTATGTCCGCTCGCCCAAAAAAAATGAATAACCGTCGACAATTAATTTTTCTTTTCCTTTATTGGACATGGCAACTGAGATGTTCATATTGAATTAGTTACAACAAAATAACAATCAACAAATATTTAAACACAACAGATTTATTACAATTATTTTCTTGCTTTGCACGTGCGGGTACAGGAAGAATTTTTTGCAATTACTTGTGCAATGGCTCATTTAAGAATGATAACTGATTTAGGCATGCAAAGAACAAGTAAAAAATATTTATGAGAGAAAGAGACGTATTTGTAAGCTAATTTGTTCTGTCTATGTATCCATATCGAGAGAGAGGGCTTTGCTACTCAATTGCATTCTAAGCCCGAAGGAGCAACGATTGGCAAGAGTTATTCTTCGTTTGATTTCAGCGCTGGTGTTGTTGTCTGAGTTAATAGCGGAGCCCAGGTAGACAAAGTCCCTAACTACCTCCAAGTTATAGCTGTCTATGGTGATGTTTTGTCCAAGACGTCGATGTTGGGTATCTCTTATTGATGACATCATATACTTGGTTTTGCCCTCATTTACTGCTAAACCCATCTTCGCCGCTTCCGTCTCAATACTCACAAAAGCGCTACTGACATCACGCTGCGTTCTTCCGATTATGTCAATATCGGCGTATGCGAGTAATTGGACAGACTTTTGAAAGATCGTGCCTCTGGTGTTGCTGTGAGAGTTCTGCACTATTCTTTCAAGTATGATGTTGAAAAAGTCGCATGACAGCGCATCGCCTTGTCTAAAGCCTTTTATGACTTCAAAGGTGTCGGTGAGGTCTTTACCGACCTTGACGGAACCGCGTGAGTTTTCCATCGTCATTTTATACAGGTAGACGAGTTTGGCAGGGATGTTAAAACTGCACATTGCTCAATATAAGTCGTCTCTATAAATGCTGTCGTACGCGGCTTTGTAATCGATGAAAAGGTGGTGGGTATCGATTTGAAGTTCTGAGTTTTTTTCCTAGATCTGCCGTTGACCATACAGTATTTTGACCCCAACCCGTTTTTCAGATAACCTTTTAATATGGTTATAAATGAAATCAAGGTAATTGTCTATATGTGAAGAATGTTAAGGCATTCTCCTCAGCCGGCACTATGAGCATCAGTGAAGAGGTTTTCAGTATTGAGTAATTTTAAATTTCTAGAGGAAAAGGTAAATGGAACTTAAAAATGTGTGAAATCATTGAGTGCAGAATATTAAGTGGTGATCTGATATTCCCTGCAAAGATAATCGATCATTAAGTAAAATATTACTTGGTTTAGATACAATAATTAGATGAAGGAGACTAGGATGACAATTCGGAGAATATCTTGTTGGGTATGAGTATTAATAACATCGAGGCCTGAAGCAGCAATAATATGCAGAAGTTGAAAACTAATATGGTCCCTTTTGAGGAGATCAACATTAAAGTCACCAAGATTAATGATGGGCTCATCTTCTTACTTCTATATGTATATAAATTAAAGTTTAGATTTGTATACGTTCGCTAACTAGCCAAACCAGTTGAAATATAAAAAAATAAGGAAATAGGTTAAAAAAAGAAATGACATTTCAATTATTTTCTCATGCAAAATTACTATGGAGAGTCGCGGGAATCTGTGTAACTTCCGTGATTTTTGCACACAAGGCACGATAGGTTTAACATCTAAAATATAAAAAGTATTAGAATCAAATAAACTTATTTGCAAAGCTACTTAAGACAAACAAAATCTTTTTTTTCAACACATTCGCTGCAATTCAAAATGCATGGCCTAAACCAATATTTTGGTGAGGAAACGACAAGCAATGCAGCGCCAAATATATGTTTATATTTTTTTTTATTTTTTTTATCAAATTATTGCAAAAAAATAGTTATTTCATTTACAGTTTCTTTTGCTTAAATTTTTGAAAAATTGTATTTTTTGCATTTTTACGATAAAAATAATCAAAATCACGCACACATAGATATATCCAGAAATTGCTACTAGTTGGCTAAATGGAATATTCGTTTTTCCTTCCGCATTCTCATTTTTTACTTGCAATTATAGGGACTATAACGCAAGTTTAGGATTCGTGAATATTAAAAAAAATGAGAAAAACAATCAAACATGACATTACGATCATAGAGAAGTCAAAAAAAGTGATCGAAAAAAATGTCTGTCTGTCTGTCAGTATAAGAGTACAAGTTACTAGGCCTTGGCTCCTTAAGGAGCTGTCGCGCCAATAAATGTAATGTATGTCCGTCAGTATGTATAACGAGCTGCAGCCTAAACGGCTTAAGCGATTATCTTCAAACTTGTTGTGTGCGATTCTTTTGCCATTCCCCAGAGGGGAAATTGAAATTTTATTTTTAGGCCTAAAAATAATGGTACCTGCCATATGGCCGTTTAGGAAAATCTTATTTTTCTCGAAAACGGCTTCAACGAGTTTGATGAAAATTTTTGAGAATTTTTTTTTTGTTACTATTGGCTATTATTTGATCGGAACCACATATACGGAAAAAGTCTATTAACGAAACATTTCATATAACGGTTTTTTAAAATTTTGGATTTGTTGGTAACGGCTCTATGAATTTCTGTCAAATTTTATATTCGAAAAGATCTAGGAAGCAAAATTAATTCTGCATATCAAAATAACTGTTTTTTGTAATAAAAATTAATTTTTGATTTTTTTTTTTTTTTTTTAAATACAATTTTTAAAACTAAACAAAAAATATTATTTAAAATCTTATAATTACATTTATATTAATAAACTCTAAGAAACTGCATACCAAAATTTCAAAACAAATTTTTTTTTTTAAATACTAAAAACACAAAACAGGACTTTATCAAAACCGGTCCTACAATTTTTGAAATACTTTTTTCATAAATTCTTGTTCATTTAAAACGTGTGAGGGCGTACTTCATTTTCACTAAAAACCGTTAAGTGTTAAGTTATATTTTATAAGTTTAAACTGTGTTATTTTCAACGTAAATGTTAAAATCTTGCTTTCCAATGTAATAAGGCACATAAGAGCAAATACGTGCGAACCAGTCGTGCCCATATTTTCTTTTTATGTAGCAAACAAAAGATTTTGTTATGCTTAATTTTTATAATTAATTTGCGCTTTACTGCGCAATCTCTGTTATATAAAAATAAGTTTCAATTTTGTCTGTGACCTCTAGGGCCCGGCTGGGTGGATTTCTATAAAAAAAATTTTAATAAATTTGTAAATGGTTTAGAAACAAACAAAATTAAAATGAACCCTTTGGAAGTCGAAGTTTTCTTAGCCAATTTTACAACTTGATTTTGTTAAGGTTTTCGTTCCCATTTTTTTTAAGTTCATTACAAATTTTCAAAAAAAACCAAAATTACTTATCCATAAAAAGGAGATGTTCTCGAGAACGCCTGCTCCAATTTTTTATATATATATAGCACGTGTTTTATCGAATAACTTGGACCATTTAAATTATCCACCAGGTGGTGCTGAGGTCGTTTTTTTCGAAAATTCTTATTTTTATGGCACTTTATGGGATTTTCACAAGCATATAGCTGATGCTGTAAGGAGTATCTAAGACCATTGCCCCTAGGTGACGTTGGGGTCACCATTTTTCATTCAAATAAAAATAAAAAAAGCCTTTAGCAAATTGTTTTCTTGCAAATTAAATGAGCCACAGCAACCCGTAGCCGGGTCTGCTAGTATAATGATATGAAAGGTTCTAATGTTGTAAAAAAGGAGTGGTTGAAAAGGTTCTATTTTGGTTATAGACACAAGCTAACATACATTTGACACTGGAATCTGAAATTTCTATAATAATAAATTCTACTACATTATTTTATGATTTGGCTTATATCTTGCATTTCAGTCCAGATCGAAAATGTTTGTTTATTTTTTGGAAGCAAAGTCTGAGGCTTTTCAAAGATTTATAGATTTCAAAAAATTTGCTAGGAGGGAAACTAGCAAAAAAATTTAAATCTTCCGAACGGATAACCGCGTTGATTGATGGGTTGATAAGCTGGTCAACATCGACATCATATAACTGCTCTTACATATTTCCAGTGGAGTGTAAATCAGTGGGAGATGGTGGTGACAACAAAGAAGAACGAACCGAAATTTCACACTTAATTGCAAAGAGAAACACAAACTCAACTTAAAAATAATTAGACGATAGCACTGCTGAGGCTTATTACACCGACGATGATGATTTCAAAGAGAACGTATAAAGTGATTCAAATTATTTAGCATTCAGATCATTTGGTGAATATAGCGTAGATCATGAAACCCGACACAGAAATAGCTAGTCCCAAACTCACCAAATTCAACAACTATACGATGCTATAGTAAAAGTGCTATGAATTTGGCTCTTACCAGTATGTTAAAACGGAAAACATGATACATGTACAGCATATACAGTCGAGAATTATTAACATAGATTTCAAATCATTTAAGCCCTCTTAATTAGGTAACTTTGGATTATATTAAAATTGCTGGAAAAAAATTGTTTAAATAATCTATTGAGAAAAATCATGACTACCTTATATAAGAACTGGAATGTTGTTATTACCAAGTCAATCTACTAATTTAGAAATATATTTGTTGCCAGATTGTGAAAATGCCCTTCTTCGAATAATTTCTTATGCTCAAGCATAGATAATCTTTTAAACCTTCAGTGAATACAATCAATGTATGTATGTATCTTTTGTTGATGGCCTTTTCGGGTCTTTAACCTGGCACTTTAATAGGCACTTTAATTATAAAGGGCTAGCATTTATGAACTCATAACTAACTATAAAACCTTGTTTTGATGAGATATCTTCAAGAGTATCAACTAACAATTTATTTGACCCAACACGTCTAATACATATATTCAACATTCATTGAAAATAAGCTGCTTTTTTAAATATTGTGCCCTTTGTCAAGTTTATAATATTTTCGATTTTCATAAGAAACCTTGAATATTTTTGTTTCATTATAACCTTCGATTTTTTTAATATGTTTCTTAAGAATTAGGAATAAAGTTAAAATTATAAGATTGAAGGTTATAGAGTTAGTAAAAGAGATTTTTTAATCAACACGTCCGTTGTACCCGATTACCTTCGTTCTCATATTTATAGTTTTTTTAGTTTTTCTGAAGAGACACAGAGTAAACATTTTGGCAATGAAAAGAAAAATGAGATAGATATATTTGCCGTACATACCAAGAAAAAAATGAGGCTGGAAAGTAACAGAAATATTTACATTTCTTGAGGACCGTCGATATTTTTTCGATAATTCTATAAACATTGCTCTAGCGAAATAACTAGCTGCATTGTTCTCTGAAACGGTTCAACAGAATACTCGCACCACAGGGAATGCCCATTAGTCAAAAGTGAAATATAGATTCTTTCTTAACCTGTACCACACGAGTATGGAATGCCTTGTTGGGCTCTGCTTTTTCCTCCCATTTTTAGATGCAGAACAAACATAGACCGGGACATACCCTAACATTCTTCCAAACCTTTTATCCGGGCTTATTATATCTACAAATCATCACAGACACCATACCTGGAGAGAATTGAAAAATCAGTAATATTCAAATGTTCAGTTGTAATTTACAAAGCTTTTTTCCTAGATCACGAGTTATGTACCTAAAATTTATCTACAAATTGGTAGTTTTGCTTTTAAATCGATTCAAATTGCAACATTTTTAAAGTCACAAGTTACGAATAAAAGTCACAATTCAATCTTGCACCTTTAATTGTAAAATACAACTCTTCTGGCGTAATTTGCTACTTCAAATGAATAATCAACCTCTACATATTATGAATCTTGAATTGAGAAATTTTTTTAGTGATTTACAACACTGAACGTTAAAATTAATAGAATTGATTAATGATCTGAGATTTAACACTAACATCATTTTACGATCGAAAGCAATTAAAACTACTTTTAAATATAATTTCTAACATTTCTTTAATTTTTTTGATTCACTTAGCTTATATTAAAAAATTGGAAACTTATATAAAAGGTATGTTTGAAATTTAAAATTTATAATGCAACAAGCGTCTTTATATTTTTCGTGCGTTTCCAATTATTTAACAAGGTTCAATTAAGACAGTTAAGGTAGATTAAGATAGTTTTTAAGGAAAACAAAAAATTGATCAGATGCCTAGTTTTACAATGTTTGGTTAAGAGATGCAAACATTACATACACTATTCACTGGTCCTTGGCTTTTTTTATGCAGCTGTAGTGTCAGCTATGTCTCCTAACAGTATATACAAATTAAACCACGCCAATGATTTCAAAATTATATTTGTGAATTACAATAAAGGTTCTTATCATACGACAAAATGTTTTTGAATTAAGATGGAAATGCTTCAAAAATGCCAGTAAATTAATATTTACGATTGAAAAATCTTTAATTATGTCTCTTATTTCGTAAACCAATATTAATTATTAAAAATAGTATGCAAACTGTGAAAAATAAATAGCATGATGGGATAACACGTACTTGCTCATGTGTGCGGTCACATTTTCGAATAAAATTTAAATAAAATGCACAACTGGGTCGCACGAACTTGTTCCTATGCTAGATAATTGTTTAGTGGCTACATAAGTATGTATATATTAAAATAAAAAAAATTATTTTTTTTTTCGAAAATTCTTTCATTTTTTTAATTAGTTTAAGAAATTTCTCGAAAAAACTAAGTATGCAATAAAATTTGAAAACTAAATGTCTATCGAGGAAAATATTGAAAATCGTTCGACCAGTTTTTTTTTAAGTTTTTTTTTAACTTTTCGAAAAAAATATTTTAATTTTTTATAATGACACATAAGAAAACTGTAGTTTTCATTTTTTTTATTACAATTTTTTCGTGAAATGGTTAACCGATTACAACCAAAATTGATATTCAGGAAGATATAGGTAGCCTTAGTAAAACCAATTTAAAATATTTTCGAAAACTTTTTTTTGTATTTTTAATATTTTTTTTTAATTTTCTTTTTGAAAAATTTATATTTTGAAAACGCGTTACTTTTTTTTGTAATTTTTTTTTTTTTTAATGAAGGTAATTTTTGTGTTAAGGCTTGCATTATTTAATATTTTTTTATGAATAAAATTTGTTAAATAAAAACCGTTTTATTTAAGAAGCGTTCCTACAATTTTGAAAAATAAATCACACTGTTTTACATTTTTCATAGAAATAAAATGGCGTTTAAATTTTTTCGCTGAAAGATCTTTTACATACTTTTTTCAAACAATCAAAACTTTGAAATTCTTCTTATAAATACTTATCAAATTTAATTTGACGCTGTGACCGCACATATGAGCAAGTACGTGCGATAAAGTCGTGCAATATATTTTTTCCTCGATAGACATTTAGTTTTCAAATTGTATTGTATACTTAGTTTTTTTTCGAGAAATTTTTTAAACTAATTAAAATAAATAAAAACGACTGGATCGCACGTACTTGCTCATATGTGCGGTCACATCGTCGAATAAAATTTAAATAAAATGCACGACTGGGTCGCATGAACTAGTTCTTATGCTAGATAATTGCTTAGCGGCTGCATATGTGTGTACAATAAAGGGTGTTTTTTTAGACGTGTGGTTTTCAAGAAGAAATAAAACGCATATAGTTTAATGTTATATCCAAGAATCTAGCTTTATTATAAAGATAAGGGTTTGCAATATCTTCTAAAAATGATATCGGCGTAGTGGCTGGCTCGAATAAATTCCAGCCGAAGCCCAATTTTCCCAATTTTGTGAAAATCGGGATCGGTGGCCATTTCGTTTTGGGCCCATTCACCGAACGTGTGACGCGCTTGATGGGCGTTCGGCTCTAATTCTTGAACGAGTTGGATTTTGTAAGCTTGCAAAACAAGATCCTCCCGCGCGCCATGGCATGGACTCATTTGGGTCTTCTTCGATACTCTGCTCCACCGAAACGAACCATTATTTTGGTAATAAATTTGCACAATTTGCAAACTTTGTTCAGGAGTAAGTCTATTCATTATTAAATTGCAAACCAAACTGAGCATAAATCAAAAGACAGCTGTCAAAAAGACCAACTCCGAAGAAAGTATTGCCAGATTGAAAACCACACGTCTATTAAAATAAAAAAATATTTTTTTTAGAAAATTCTTTATTTTTTTTAACTAGTTTCAGAGTTTTCTTGGAAAAACTAAGTATGCAATAGAATTTGGAAACTAAATGTCTATCTAAAAAAAAAATTGAAAATCGTTCGACTAGTTTTTTTAAAACGTCTTTTTTTTTGAAAAACTTTTCGAAAAAATATTTTAAATTTTTTCTAGTATATCATTATAAGGCAATCTGTAGTTTTTCATCAGGGAAACTTATTTAAAAAAATTTAATCCACCCATTTTCAAAATATCTAGAAAAACAAATTTCGAAAAATGTATTCTAACTGAAAGATGTATTATTGTAAAAAAATTAGCACCCTAAAAGTTTTATCAAAATCTTTGGAGCCGTTTTCGAAAAAATCTAACTTTTTGTTCAAAATTGTGTGGTAGGTACCGTTATTTTTCGACCTAGAGCAAAAATGAAAAACACCCCCGAAATACTACCTAATACATACTAAATAAATATGTCATTATTTTTCTCGAAAAAGGCTTCAAGATTTTTTATAAAAAAAAAATCCGTGTACTACTGTAGGTAAGCATTATATGTTCGTGAAAAAAAATTATTATGGTGGGCTAAAAACGGTACCTCCTATAGGGCCGGTTTTTTTTTCTTTGACTTTCTCGAAAACTGGTGATCCGAATTCAATCAAAATTAATATTCAAGTAGATGTAGGTAGCCTAAGTAATTTTGCATTACATGACAAATAAAATATAATTTTCATTAATAGTAAAAATATTTAAAATCAAAATTATTAAGCCCAGTGCTTAAGGTCCAAAGTGAATATACGAAATCATTGTATCATGAAGCTGAAAAAAAAACAAAACAAAGCACTCCCAGACTCTACGCCCATTAAGAAACATAAAAGCTTATAACCAAAGATTAACAGACACAAGTGGCACCCATATAGTGTGAATGCAGTGGGCACCATTAAACTGCACATTGCACTCACAAAATTGGCCTTAAAAAACTAAATGGTTAAATTGCAATTGCAACGCGGCACATAAACATGTAGTAAAGCAAAGCATCATCACAGTCGTTGTGTCCACTCTCAAAACGTATGCATCAAATTATTGCTCACACCGACTAAGGAAAAGATTGTCCAAACAACAACAATGTCATCGACATGGTGGGCCAGCTCGGCGGCGTTCGTTGACCGCACGCAAAATTTTGTTGCTTTAAAAGTTGAATCAGAAAAATCAACAAAATAATCAACTTTGGACGTTGTTGTGCGTTGAAAAGTCCAATATGCATTAACTCGTCCCATTTGGAATACTTGAGAGCTCAAACTGAGTGGATGGCGTTCGAGAAATTATTTTCACATAATTGTGGGACTGCATACTCGAGTGTCGTATAATAAATGTTGAGTGAAGAACTTGAAGTACCCGTTACCCTAGTTTGGTTGAGCAAGAGCAATGACGTTCCCGAAACTGAACCAATTGTTCCAAACATAACATAATTATTATAGTCATAGAATTAAGTTCATTTCCATGGTTATGTTCTTCTTTTCAATGATCATTTGAAGCTTCTATGTATAAAAGAACACTTATGCTTATTGATCTTCTTATTATCTGCTACAAAGTCATGTTACGAATATAGTTCCATCAATAAAAAAAACAATTATAAAGTTACAATTTTGATAATTTGAAACATGGGTTTATGGAAAAGGATTTTGCCAGTTGTCCCATTAAGTACGTGAAGCGCCTTTCGTCTCGAAAAGTACGATATGTGCCAAAGAAATCTCCTCACTGCCTTAAGTATCGGAAATGGTTTTATAAAAAGTACGGAAGCAGGTCATTCTTATGCATACATAAGAGAAGTTCTTTTTTTTCCATTGCACGCTAGTGATAGTGGTATTTAGTCAAAACCAAAGAATACGATATCGTTTGCAAGGTTTGACTTCCTTATATCTTTGTATATAAAATCTATAGTACTATCATGAAGACGATTTTTTTAATTTGAACTCAGCTACAGTAGCCTAAGTGGATTGTAGTGGAAATGAGTAGAGAAGCAAAAAAGTAAGAGCAAGAAATATATATTGGGTAAGAGAGTGTTTTTTTGGAGGATGTGGCTTGCAGATACATTTGATCAAGTTCAGTAAGTTACATACATAGTTGTTTTGGTTTTGTTTTTTTTTTCTTAGGAATATGCAGTAAGATACAAGTCTACCGATATAGGTAAACAAATGTGTGTTTACTACTGAAACTGAAAGTATTCTTACGTTGCTATGTTAATATGAATCCTTTATTTTGGATTCAATAAAGGGATCGCAGACAGAAAATTCAGAGGGAGAAACATAGATACATAAATATCCTTAGATATTGATGTTGTTGACCTTGTTTTGTGTACTTTTTTTACCTTCACTATTCACTTGCCTACATTTTAAATGTTGAATTTTTTGTGTTATCGTTGATTTAACACACACATTCTTATAATTAACTACAAAGTTTTATGTTTGCTGTGAGAAAAAATATGTGTTGGTATTTTTGTTGGAATTTGGTAACTTGTGAATGATTTCAAGGCAGGTATTTTGTAACTTGTGAATGAGTTCAAATTTGTGTACCTATCTAGCAATTTAATTAAAAGTCAACCTAAGGTATTTGAATAGTATAGGTAAAGGTACCTAAGTATGTTTAAGTATTAAGGTTTTTTTTTCCGAAGGCGCTTAAATAGGTATAATAATTTTGGACTTTTTGAATTTTTTTTCAGATTTTGGAAAGCAGTCTTATAATTTGCAGATAGATGTTAAATAAAATTAATTGATAAGTTTTACAAAAAATACTTAAAATTAAAAAAAAATAATCTATAATTAGTTAGGTAGGTGTAGGTATACCAAGATATAAGTTAGAAGAAAAAAATATTCAAAATGTTGGTAAAACTTATTAGAAATTCAAAGAGTCGTTACAGAGAAAGGGGGAAAGACGAGTTTTATTCGTAGTGGGAAACATACAAACAAAAATCCATCATTAAGGGCAATATTTAGGAGAATTATGAAAATCGATAACTTTGGCACCGCAAATTAATAACGGAATTTTGTAGAGGGACTAGATACAAACATTTTATACTAAAGAAAAGAAAAAGTTCTGCTTCAGCTCTATAGAGGGACTACACAAAAAATCTCCCCATGATAGTACTATAGATTTTATATACAAAGCCACAGGTTCCAGATGGTATATCTGGAACCTGTGGGAAAGGTTTTAAGAAGATCTACACTCTACTGTGTTATTTTGTGTACTTTCCGATGACTTATGTAAGCCGAAATACCCGTTAGGGGAATAGATATAAGCTTTGTATATAAAATCTATAGTACTATCATGGGGAGATTTTTTGTGTAGTCCCTCTATAGAGCTGAAGCAGAACTAATTTCCTCAACTTGTGGAATGTAAGAGAATGAAGAGGCATGTTGTACCAAGAGAAAATATAAGTGAATATCACATTAAGAGGGTGAAGAAGGCATTTAATTTACTAAGGTTAGGGGTGGAAATATGGTATATGCTTTTAATGTTTGGTAGGTAATATATGAATATATCCTTGGAACATGTTTTGCTGTCACGTTTTGAATTGTTGGTAGACGAATAAGGTAGGGGTGGAAAAATAGTATTTGCTGATATTGCTTGAATATTTAGATGTATTGATACATTCTTGGGAGAAGTATTGAGTAAGGTAAGGAAATTATCGAGACGATCGTATATGCTTATATTGCTTGGTAGGTAATATATGAATACATCCTTGGTACATGTTTTGCTGCCACGTTTTGAAGTGATGGTAGTATTGTACGATAAGGTGTATTTTCAGATATTGTATAATAAGAATACAATCTTGAAAAATGTATCGTGTAAGGTAAGAAAATTATAAAGGGACCTTGAGTAAAACAAGACGTTGTCACTTTTTCAAATGATGGTAGTAAAATAATGTCGTTAAATGCTTTAAGATATTTTTACTTATTACTATTATTGTGTTTAATTGTGAAGTATAAGGTAAAAATGTAAAAGTTTGTGAAGTGTTTGTAAATGCATAGTGTTATTTGATTTAATTGTAAAGGAAAAGATAAAAAAAGATTACATATATTGTTTATGCAGTTTGAGAAAATTGTAAAGAAGAACAAAATTAAGATTTTATTAAATTAGAAAAATAATTTTAAAGCAAAAGAATTGTTAAGTAAAAAATACACTAAAGTGTATGAAAATTGTAAAGAAGAAAATAAAAGAAATGTTTTCACTATTGGATTAGGGGTAGGTGCGTATGCATAGTGTTTTTTTTTTTTGAGTTTGAAGTTATTTTTTTTTTTTTTTCAAAAAACTGTTAATTAATTTAAAAACTAAAATTAAGTGCAAATTTCTATCTCTCAGAAAAAGTATAACTTTTAATTTTAACTCTTATCGTTCTTTTACAATTTTATTAAAAATTACTTTTAATGAAAAAAAAATCATTAAAAGTAATTTTTAATAAAATTAACCCGCCTAAAAGGTGGGTTATAGACCCGCCACTCATAGCAAAAAATACTTGTATTTAGTCCCTCTACTAGAATCTTTTATTATTTTGCAGCGCTAAAGTTATTGTACCTACTCCACCCGAAATGTGTAGAGGGAAGACCACTTAAATACCAAACAAATTATAAAACAGTGGGTTTGCTAAATTTCAACTTTCTCGAACACTAGAATACATAATATCATCTCGTTTTCAGTGTTCAATTAAGAATTAATAGGAGTAATATTAAATATTAAAAGCAAATTTAGTACTTTTTTTTCAATTTCGAAAAAAAATCAATATGAAATATTTATTTTTAATTTTTTTCTGAAATTTTGAGTTTGAAATAAGTTTTTACAAAAGTTTTTATAGATATTTAAAGATTTAGAAAACCTTTATAATAGAACAGACTTTGAGCTTTAAAAAACGACTTAGCACATAATTGTATGTAATGCAGTTATTTTTGAATATATTTTTTTCTAATGCAAGTGCTTTTTTAGAAAATTGCACCTCCTGCATAAACGCGAGGAGATAGACCCCTTTTTCTTTAGTATAAAATGTTTGTATCTAGTCCCTCTACAAAATTCCGTTATTAATTTGCGGTGCCAAAGTTATCGATTTTCATAATTCTCCTAAATATTGCCCTTAATGATGGATTTTTGTTTGTATGTTTCCCACTACGAATATAACTCGTCTTTCCCCCTTTCTCTGTAACGACTCTTTGAATTTCTAATAAGTTTTACCAACATTTTGAATATTTTTTTCTTCTAACTTATATCTTGGTATACCTACACCTACCTAACTAATTATAGATTATTTTTTTTTAATTTTAAGTATTTTTTGTAAAACTTATCAATTAATTTTATTTAACATCTATCTGCAAATTATAAGACTGCTTTCCAAAATCTGAAAAAAAATTCAAAAAGTCCAAAATTATTATACCTATTTAAGCGCCTTCGGAAAAAAAACCTTAATACTTAAACATAGGTACCTTTACCTATACTATTCAAATACCTTAGGTTGACTTTTAATTAAATTGCTAGATAGGTACACAAATTTGAACTCATTCACAAGTTACAAAATACCTGCCTTGAAATCATTCACAAGTTACCAAATTCCAACAAAAATACCAACACATATTTTTTCTCACAGCAAACATAAAACTTTGTAGTTAATTATAAGAATGTGTGTGTTAAATCAACGATAACACAAAAAATTCAACATTTAAAATGTAGGCAAGTGAATAGTGAAGGTAAAAAAAGTACACAAAACAAGGTCAACAACATCAATATCTAAGGATGTTTCTCCCTCTGAATTTTCTGTCTGCGATCCCTTTATTGAATCCAAAATAAAGGATTCATATTAACATAGCAACGTAAGAATACTTTCAGTTTCAGTAGTAAACACACATTTGTTTACCTATATCGGTAGACTTGTATCTTACTGCATATTCCTAAGAAAAAAAAAACAAAACCAAAACAACTATGTATGTAACTTACTGAACTTGATCAAATGTATCTACAAGCCACATCCTCCAAAAAAACACTCTCTTACCCAATATATATTTCTTGCTCTTACTTTTTTGCTTCTCTACTCATTTCCACTACAATCTACTTAGGCTACTGTAGCGCCCTCACATGAGCTGAGTTCAAATTAAAAAAATCGTCTTCATGATAGTACTATAGATTTTATATACAAAGCCTGTGGGAATACAATGAAAAAAAACAACAATTTGTTCTTGTTGGTTCTCAAATATTTTAGTCAGAGTCTAACAAACCGTATTTTTATTTTCATATCGCCTGACAACCGTCATAACTGTAAAAGCTCATCAGACTTTTGGAAGCTCTTCGATACGTTGTGTTCTATCGCACTCATCGTCATCCCTGTTGATCCTTAGTCCACATTTCAAATAGTATTCCCAGAAATGTCTGATATTTTTTCCTATACTCGCCTTCCTAAAAGAAATGTTGCGTATGTTTTTGAGTCATCGGTAAACGGCTTCATTTTTAATTTTTAGAATGTTGGTTGACCACTCAATTTTGTATGTTAAAATGGATGCAGTCTAACTTGGAACTTTATGGAATTCCAGGGCTGACCATCCTTCTTGTGTTATATGTAATTCCTTCGTTAGGAAATTTCTGATATATCTTACCAAGTATTCAGGTAGTCTTAGGCTTAACTGTTTGAATACTTGGTCTTTTTCTGTCAAAACGATCAAAATTTCAACGAGTTTCTATACATTTAGCTTTGGGTTTGAGTCACGTTACGCTCTCTTGTATTTACATAAACCAAACGTCGTAAACGCCAAAGCGTCATTGTGATAAGATGGATTAATTTTTATGGTTAAACTTGTAAACGCCAGGAGAAACTAAAGCTAAAGCGTAATTGGGTTTCATAGTGAGGGTGCCCTAGAAGGGATTTCGGGATTTACTCGAGAGCGGCAGATTCATATAAAGTGGTATTCCTTGCACACTGTTGACTACGTCTTTCATGTTTTAGCCCTTTATGCAAAAAAGTTGATCTTTCGAAATACTCGAGCGCATCAGATTAAGGTAAGGTGGGTTAATTACATGCCAAAAAATGTGCATTTTAATAATCTGACGATTTGAGCGTGACGGAAGGGATTGGCTGGGTCACAAACTTGAAAAAAAAAATCAATTTCGCAAAGCGAGAAATAATAAGGCCCCTGGTAATGATGGAATTTTATTTTGATTTTTTTTTTAACTGGTGAGTTCTTAAAATGCCTGATTATTTATTTATTTATTTACTTGATGATGTACAATTGGAGCTTACATTGAACTCAAATAGGCTATGAATATTTACAACAAATATTAAATTATAATTACAAAATTGTGTTCAGAACTATGCAGTTTAAAAGTATAAGGCTAACATATTTTTTAATGAGTCTTTACTCAAGTAAAAGCTTACATCAATATTGTTTGAAGCTATAGTATTTGTATTTGTATTTGTATAGTAAAGTATCTATACAAATTTACAAAGGGAATAAAAGTAACTATACAATGAAGAGATTAAATAACTAATATCGTTTCTGTCGAATGATGTAGAAATCAGGAATGTGTTTATTCTTATTGGTTGTGTAAAGGCGCTTTAATACGTTGAGCATCTGTAGTACTTCATGCTCTTAGTTTTTGATTGCAGTCTTACATTTTGGACTTTTGAATCTTGGTCCTGGATATTTCTTTGGTACCAGAAAGAAATAATTTCAATTACAACAATTTACAAAAACAAAATTTAAATATGTACAAAAATAATAAATATGCAACTAAAAAGAAGAAATATAATAAAAAATAAAGTTGATAAATACAATTCAACGGAATTTAACAAATTAATGTACATTTTAAAATTTATTTTTATCCAATAGGTTTGCGATTTAGATTTTTTTTTTATTAAAGATAAATTGAAGAAGAGAAAAATGTAAATGTATTCTTTCTAAAAGTAAACGGTTTGACAGTTCTTTGAATTTCAAACGGAAGTCCATTTCATATATTGACTACAGTAATAAAAAACAACTTTCAGTCGAAGTCCTCTTTGAGACTGTGCAAATTTAAGCATTTCTCCTAAGTACCCAGGACACCTTTCGTGAATAATGTTATGAAGAACATTAATATTACGAAACATAATATATTTATCTAAACTTAATACCATCAAAAAATCATGAAAAATTGAAACACTTTCATATCTAGGGGTGTTTTGGATGAAACGTAGGCAATCATTAAACGCTACATTAAGTTTACGTTTACATTCGTAATCTAGATTATGGTAGACGGCTTTTAACGAAATGTTTTTTTTTAAATCAGTGTCCAGTGTCAGGCAATTGTAACCAATTTTAGGTAAGTGATTAATAAAAAGGGGAAAAAAAAGAAGAGAAATCTAAAAGGACCATAGTACCAAGAAGATTACTATCAAGTGCAACACGAAAATCAGATGTGACCTTTACAACTGCAGTTTCACAACTGTGTTTGTTGCGAAAACCCGACTGCCATTTTCAAAGCTTATTGTTGGCTTGAATGTAGTTCAGAATTTGATCTGCCATCAGCAGGTCAAAAACTTTACCAAAAAAGGGTAGCAAGCTAATTGGTCTGAATTCATAAGGTTCCATTGGATTACTTTTTTTTGAATTGGTATAACCGTTGCATTTTTCCAAAGATCAGGAAACTTACTTTTATAGATGGCGTTAATAATATGTTTCAAAGTTGGAGTGCCCCGTGGCTTAGTGGTTGGTGTGTCGGACTGCTAAGCGAAAGAACCTGGGTTCAAATCCAGCTCATAGCCACCTTTTTTTCTGGGGTACTGCCTCTTGCGAGGAACTGACAAAACTTCCAAGAGTAAAATTTGTCTCGAAAAAGTGCATCTCATGTAGCCGTTCGGACTCGGCGGTAAACTGTAGGTCCCTTCCATTCTTGCAGAGTAACAACACACACACAGGAATGGTTGAGAGTATAAGTCACTAGGCCTTGGCGCCTTAAGGAGCTGTCGCGCCAATAAATTTATTTATTTAATTTATTTATATTTCAAAGTTGGAAGAACAATGGGTAAAATTAACCGAATAAATTTCGGTGAAACATTGTCAGAGCCGATTGCGTTAGATTTAATTGACCTGATAGCACTTAAAATCCTATTATTATCCACACAGTTAAAAGAAAATAAGCCAGCATCATTTCCTGGCAAGATTAAGGGCACATTCATATTAAGCAGAGGAGGAGCATAAAATGACTTCATTAATTCAGGATTTAGTGAACAATTTGAAGAATTTTTGCTTCCAGTATCACCAATATCTTTAAGGGTTTTTCCAGAGCACTTTTGCGTTTAACGAAACATCGAGTTTTTGTAAAAAAATATGTTTTCTTGGTTAAACGAATAAGCAAAACTACTTTATTTCGAGCAAAAATGTATTGACGTCTATTATACTCCGATGGGTTTTTTTTGTATTTTTTATAGAAACGCTCTTTTTTTCTTTTTTTGTGCTTCGATATCACTACTGTATACCAGGGGCAAACTCTTGATTTTTAACTTGTTTGGTAACGATTGGAACACAATTGTCAAAAAGGATTTGCAGCAAATTGTTGAATAACAAAACTTTACTATTAACATCAACTGTGTATAACATATCATACCAAATCATATGCAACATTATTTTGAATATCTACAAAGTTAAAAGATCGATATGACCGGTAGCTAAAAGATTTTGGATCACGGATATTATTGTCAGTAATATAGTCAAAATCAATCGGAATAAAACGACGAGTAAAAAAGAAGCATTGACATTTCGAAATATTTAGCGTTAATTGGTTGACTTTATACCACTGTGTCGTCTTGGAGCAGCATACAGTCGGTCAAACTCTGTACACATTTAAAAAAAAATTGAAGTCGTCTGCAAACATTACGCAATTTGAATTAGAAAGTACAGTTGGTAGGTCATTTGTAAATAAAAGAAACAAAATTACACCTACATGACTTCCTTGAGGAACACCAGATGAAACAAAAATAGGTTTTGAAATATTCGAATCAATGCAAACATATTGAATTCGTTCTTTAAGATACGACGTGAATCATTTTAGTATATTTGAATGAAAGGCCATTTTTCAAATTTTCATAATTGTATTACATGATGTACCCTATTAAACGCCTTTGCAAAGTCGATGTAAACAACATCAACTTGGTAGCCCTTTTCTAGGGAATTTAAGACATAATTTGTAAAAATTGTAAGATTTGTATATGTTGATCTACCAGAAACGAATCCGTTATGTAAAGGAGAAATTATTTCTTTTAATAAAGAGTTTAATCTATAGCAGACTATTTTTTGAAAAGCTTAGGTATTGCAGATAATTTGCATATTGGCCGGTAGGTGCATACATCTTGTTTGGGTCCGATTTTGTAAATAGGTGAAATGAACGAAGTTTTCCATTCTGGAATGAATTTGACTTTATGTAATGAACTATTAAAAATTTGTATTGGTGTTAATAATATTGTTTATTTCTTTAAAATGATCAATTATTTTCAAATTAAAGTTCTGATCTACACGGGTGATTTCTCGTTAATGCCAGAGTCTTCTGTGTCTCGTCAACTTATTCGTGGCTTTTATGTAAGTCGAACCTGATCGTAATCCTATAAGTGAGTCAAAAACTATGTTCTTCCAGATATTTTCAAGAATAGTTAGCGGCGAAACAAAGGATGTATACTCAGAGCATATCAAATGGAAATAATAAGACTACCTGAGACTAAACATAACAAGTAACATTAAATTGGAAAAATTAACAATCTCCCTATGCTATTAGCATAGTTGTTGCAAAGAATTTATTAGAACAAAGGAATCCTTTTCAGCCTTTTACGGTTTCATCGGAAGCAACTATGCTGTAGCTTCTTTAGGCCATAAAAATTGGGATTTATCAGTTAATTGTAAATATTTTGTAATTAGGAAATGTTTTTATTATTATTATTTAGTACAACGGATATAAAGGTTTGACAAAGTCTTACTTTGAACTATATTCAACTAGAGAGTGATTTAAATCTCTCTATAAGCCGAAAAGAGGTTTAGTCGGTGCCCAAAGGCTTAATACATAGCATTAATTAATTGACTTGTCTAATTATTCATTCAAAATATCATTGCTGAAACAATGAACATTGAACATTCAACATTGAAATATTAAAACTTCCATGCCTTAACAACTGCACAAATTTTAGACAAATAGCAACGTTTCTGCGGGAGAAATCTCAGTAATTTTCTTCGGCGAGTTTTGATTTAAATAATACAAATAAATAAAACTGAAGTCAACGCAGACAAAGTCGCGGGTAGAAGCTAGTATCAAATAAATAATGTCACATGAATGTATGCATTATGTAACATAATTTAGGGTCAAAATGAATACTAAAGAACTAAGATGGCTGCCTTGAGGTACGCCAGAGTAAGCAAAAAAGGGTCCGAAAGACGATTTCTAAATTTAATCTGATAAGATCTTTTCTCAAGATATGATTTCATTCAATCTAAGCAATAGGGGGGGAAATCAAAAACTCTTAACTTGAAAAAAATTAATGCTTGCCTTAGTTGATTAAATGCTTATTGTTCTTGTTCACAAATGAGATTCTTATTATAAAGTGCCACATTCTCACAGACTAATTGCTCAAAAAGTTTTGAAATGAAATTATGAAATAAGTTTGTAGTTTGTAATGTCAGCATTGTTTCCTTCCTTGAATATAGGAGTAAGAAAGTTACATTTTTAATATTAATAAATCATTAATTAACAAGCTTCCAAAATCTTTAAGGCTATCTTTTAAGGAACTCATATCATTTTAGTAGCTAGTATTTAAATTATTTGAAAGAATATTCAATCCATCAAAAGTGTCTTTATAAAAAGGGTAGACCGTTGGAGAAGGAGTTTTAGGTAAACATTTCGTGCTTTATTTTTACTTGCTATTATAGGTACTGTACTATAAAGCAAGTTATGCATTCGTGTGGAATAAAAATGTTGAGATAACAATCAAACATGACATAAGGATGATAGAAAAACATATTTGAGTTACTGGTAAAATTCTGTCTGCCTGTCTTTATGTCTGTCTGTACGTATGTACTTTTACTTTTAATTGATTTTTATTTTTTATTTTACTTATATCTACTTAAATGCTAGACAAAAATCTTAAAACTAGCTAAAAATATCATCTTAATTAACTTACTGGCCCTATGCTAACTTAATTTTAATTGCCTTTCGGCCTAAAAATAGCTTAAGTTTATCTTATATATAAAGGGTTTTATTTTTCACCCAGAAAATGAAAAAAAACTAGGTATCTTATTAATTTCTTAATCTACTACTTAAAAACTAACTTAAAATAAACTAAAAATAAACTTAAAATAACTTAAAATAAACCTAAAATACTTAAATCTAGAACAGCCACAGCAGACTTTTTTTTAAATTTTTTTTATTGGATTTTTTTTTTTTTTTTTTTTGGTGCCGCCGCAACTGCCCTACCTAACTTAAAGATACTAAAGATATATGTAAGTCGGCCATAGGCGATATTTCGTCTATGTCGACTCAAAATGGTCGGGTTTTAGCTAAGCCACCAAAATTGGTGGACCTGATCTAGGGCTTCCTTCCGATCCCGGTCGGGCACGGCCCTACTGAAACGGAGGCGCTCTGCTTCGCTCCCAGCGACTATGTCTCGGTCGTAGAGGAGCCGCCTATCGACTGTTCTGGAGCCGACGTGGTAGATCAACGGAATCGCCGATATATCCTGAAACAGCCCTCGACTATCAATGTATAGGAAAGCCTCGGGCGGGATAAAACCACTCGAACGTGTGCTTTCAAAATATTCATCTTGGGGGTAGTAAGCCTCGAAGATTTGTCCATTGCTTGAGGTCATCGCCCTTGCAATGTGTCCGCGAATGAGCTTAATTAAAAAGTTATCTATCCTGTTTATATTGGCCCCGTTGTATAGGACCTCGTTGGAATAATAGTGTTTGTACTCCGACTCTGGTGTTCTATAAAGACCGAGACAAGTGCGAAAGCACTGTCTCTCGAACACCCGAATCTTTTCCATTAGAGATGGTGCAACGTTGAACCACACTGGGCATCCGTAGGCAATCATCGGCCTGATTAGGGCCATGTAGCAAATCACTTTCACCCTGCTATCAAGGCGGCTGCTATAAAACAACCGTCTTGTCAGGGCAAAAGCTCCCCTAGCCCTGGCCAGAGCAGCCTCTACATGTCGATTGAAATATAGATACTGATCCAACCAAATGCCAAGGTACTTTACTACATTTTTACTCGCCAGTGGATGTCCATGTGGCCCAGCGATCACTAGCTTGCGCCAGTTCTTTCTCGTATCCCTAGAGGCCCCAGACAAAGGGGTTCTAAACAGGATAGTTTCACATTTCTGGAAGTTAATTTTAAGCTTCCAATCATTACAGTACTTTTGAATTTTATCGAAATCACGTTGCAAGAGAATTCTGATGACTTCAACATTTGGACCTGTTCTGTACGCAACTAAATCATCGGCATACGCAATTGCATGAGGTAGACTCCCAATGAGATCGCTGGTGTAAATACTAAAGAGAATCGGCGAGTTCACCGCTCCCTGTTGCAGACCGTTTTTAATATCAAACGTTGTGGTAGATGTTAAATTGCCACTATTGACAACAAACTTTCTACCATTAAGCATGTCGTAAAGCATATATAACAGTGGTTTACTTATGCCCCATTTGGTTAGCTTCAGATATAGACCTTCTAACCATACGGTGTCAAAAGCCTCCTCCAAATCAACCAGACAGGCACCCGTGCATTGATTTTTAGCATTGTTCCATTGGACAGCAGATACTAACTTAGACGCGGCATGAATTGTGTCATGTCCCGCCTTAAAGCCGAACTGGGTGTCTGGAATTATATTTTTGTCCTCGGCCCACTTGGACAGAGCTCTATTGATAACCTTTTCGAATACCTTACTGATACTCGGAAGAAGACTTATCGACCGGAGATTTGCCGGATTGGAATTGTCCTTTCCCTTTTTGGGGAGAGGATGAACCACAGCTGTCTTCCAACTCACTGGATAATATGCATTATTCAGCGCGTTGTTGAACAGTGTTGTGTATATGTTAATTGCATCCTCGGGGAGATGTCGTAGTACAACATTGGGTACACCATCGACTCCTGCTGACTTCTTTTTCTTTAATGATGCGAAGATCATTTGTAGTTCGACCTTTGAGATGAGCAGGGAACTTGGCCCATTTCGCTCTGCATTTGCCAGATTGTCTTCATTGAATCCGGTAAAACCAAGATTCTCAGATCGCCATTGCGTGATGCTATTTCGCAGGTAGAAGTGATTCAGCAAAGCTCTGTTCTCCAGGTCGTGATTTGGATGAATGGACTCATTCACCTTATACACTTGCTGAAAATCAGAACCCACTGTCTCAACCTTCTCCAATGGATCTTCGATCACAAAGAAGTCGTCGTCCAAGACGGCGTCCCCCAGATCTACTCCTGCGGTCAGGAGTATGTTTTCGTCTGTCTGTCTGTCGTTCTTTGGAGCTTAAGACACGGAAGATCATTTTGAGTGTTCTTTCTAAAGATTTTATTAATCTCGGGAAACATACTCGGGTCGCTAGAATTAACGGCTCGAATTCTGTTATCCCAGTACGAGTTAATAGACAATCGATAGTTTCGTTTGATGAGCGAGTTGACATTTTTGATTGAAGACTTCAGTGTCCTAATCTCCAGATCGTTTCTGTCAGTAAACCGCCTGTACAAGAGTTTTAATCTTGTCAGGAGGCCACTTTTTTGTCTATGTAGTGCGTCTATTGTCGCGTTCTTGTACATTTCAGTTGCGTTATGTTCTTTGTATCGTGAGATCGTTCTGTCCATCGTTTGTTTTATGACACCATCCATCTGAAGCAGGTATCCATCGATCTCTACGTTCGATAGATTCCTGTCGTTTGGAGGCACAATGTCGTTAGAGAGGAGTTCTCTTGTCAGGATGTTGGAAAAACGTGGCCAGCGTGCCTTACTAAAATTGTAAGAGCGCGCAGGCACAAATTCATCCAACACCACAAGTTCATTTGGTAGCTGTATGACGGCGGAAAGTCCGCAGTGGTCACTGTCGTATTCTACCGTCTGTAAACAGTTTCTTGTCTGTTGGCCCACAGAGTCAGTTACTGTCAGTCTTGAGTCTAACAGTAGTAGATCTAGAAAGGCACCGCTCCTTGGGAACGATGGTCTATCTGTAGCAAGAAGGTCGATTTTATACTCAATATGGTGTCGACCCATCCAATCAAAAAGATGGTATCCCCTTTAATTTTGGATTTGATTTCCCCAATCTTCATGTTTGGCATTCAAATCTCCGGCGATAATGTAGTAGTTTTCATCCGAGTACAGACTAAGACACTCGAAAAGTTTTTTGAGCTCTGCAATAAAGTTTGCAGGTTGAGGTGCTTCTTGTGCGTACACTGCGATCACATACATTCGCTTCCCATGTTGGAGAGGAATGCATATAATGCAAGCTTCTAACAACTCGAATCTTCGCACTTCACTATTATATATGACCTTATGATCAATACCTTTTCGTAACAAGATAGCGACGCCGCCCCCACGAGTGTAGTTGGGCCGGTCCCTTCTTACGATATTGTAATTATTATGAGTCAGTTTGTGTTTCTGGTTTAGCTTGGTTTCGCTAGCCAAAAAGACATCTGGACTGTGATCATGCAACAATTGAAACAAATTTGCTCTACGTTCGGTCCTGATTAGTGAATTTACATTCACAGCCAGGATTTTAAAGGGGTTCTCGTACAGCGCGCCCATTATGGTTTAAATTGCCCTAAGCTGGGAAGGTAAGCGTAGACACGGTCTAGTCTTTCCTCCTGCTTTCCCAGCTGTTGTTGTAGGCTGGTTAACTGGGCCTGCATGGCCAGCAACACAGTCATTATATCGGCTTGTCCCGCAGGTGCCGTAGGCACGGGGGCCTGTTTGGCAAGCTTTGGTTGTGCTGTACCGTTGTTGTTGCCCTCCCTGCCGCCATTTGGGCGTAAGAGATTTGGGGCACAACGGCTATCGGTGCAGGAGCAAAAATAGGTCGCCTCTCCACCACCTTCGGAGCTTTTGTTTGCTTTATCTGCTGAAACTTAGGACAGACCCGATAACTAGCAGGGTGCCCCTCGCCTCCGCAAAGCACACATTTAAGTAGAGTCTTATCTTCGACCCTTTCCTGTCCGAGTTTACACTCACCTAAATTGTAGTTCTCACTGCATTTCACGCAGCGAGACTGCATACCGCAGTTCGCCGCGGCATGCCCGAACCTTTGGCAGCGCATGCATTGAAGCATGTTGCCGCGTCTCTTTAATTTGTCCCAGGTTACAACCTGGTAGTCTACGTTGGTAATTTTCCGTAGACTATCCAGTTTGCTTTTGGGCGACAGCTGAACCAGGAAGAACGGTAACTTCCGTTGCTCCCGTCTGGCTCTGGCAGTCGTGAAAGGCTTGACCCCCCACGAACTCGAGATCGTTCGTCGCTACCCGACGGAGTTCGCTTAAAAGCGCCACCGTGTCAGTGGAGCTGTCAAGGCCCTTTAAGAGGACCGTTTGGATTTTTTCCTCTTTCGGCGTGAAACTGTAGTGTTCAGTGGCCGTTTTTTGGAGGATATTTTTAACTGTTTTGTGCTGATCCACTGAAAAGCAGTGGATAGCATGCCTATTATTACCTAATCTCTTTATCAAAAAGTTATCGCCTATGGCGTCTCTACATATATCAATAATTTCTTTAATGTCCATCTTAAAGGTATTAATTGGCGGCACCTTACCTGCTTTTTGTTTTTGCTGCGGTGGCTGCTGCTGTTGGTCCTGCTTCTGTTGACTCTGCTGCTGTTGTCTCAGCTGCTATTGTCTCTGCTGCTGTTGGCTTTGCTGCTGCTTCTGTTGGTTCTGCTGCTGCTGTTGGTTCTGCTGCTGCTGTTGTGCCTTTTTAGAGGTCGATGGTTGATCCATCTCTATTTGCTGTTGTTGCTGTTGTTGTTTAGCAGGCTGTTGTTTTTGCTGCTGCTGTGGTTGTTGTTTCTGCAGCTGTGCTTGCTGCTGTTGTTGTAGTTGCTGCTTCTGCTGCTCAGCCGTCTGGAGGGCCTTAAGCTTGGCTGCCTCCTTTTGCTCTTTGGCGAGCCTTTCCGCTTTTCTTCTGTTTTCCTGTTTGGTTCTGACCGCCAGGATTTTGCGCTCGAACTCACTTATGACTTCTTCCTCATCATCTGACTCTGATGAGGAAGGCATTTTTTTTTTGTATGATTGTTGTTGTTGTTGTTGTTGTCTTCGGCAACTGTTGTGTCGTCAGGGGTGCTTGTGTAGTGCCCCTCTCCTTCGTCGTACACATACGACACAGATATGTCCGACGTCACGCCAGCAACTTCCAGCTGCTGACGTATCTTTTCTGCGGCACTGGACTTGGCTGGCCGCTCTTTTCCCAACTCCTCTACGGCTTGCACTATAGCCGGAGTTGCCCTGGTTTGCCTTTTCACAAGATTAGGCTTAACTTGTTTTTTTCGCCTTTTCGCTGACGTCATTGCGACATCAGCCGATTTTGGTAGCCCATCTGAGCTATTTGCTTATATATAAAACAATGTTTTTTTCAGGTAGATTTAGCTTTGGACTGGCTTGCCCAAAGATCTACAAATGTTTAGCTTTTAAAAAAGCTTTTTTTTTTATATCCAAATTACTTTGTGATGAATTTTGGCTTTATTAAAGGCAAAAATAACACAAATTAATGAAATTATTTGCCTTTTGGCAAAAATAAACTAAATTTTTACTAGAATTACTTTAAACTAAAGTTCATCACTTGTAAAAATACTTCTACACTGCGAAAGTCGTCAGGTGTGTTGTAACCTTCACAGTATCTGAACGACTGTCTGTACGTATGTATTTTGGACTACAGCCTGAACCGTTAGGCCAATCGTCTTCAAATTTGGAACATAAAGTTGTTTTGACATTCTACAGGGGCTTTTTTTATCTCATATATTATCGGTAACTGTTATGTCACCGTTATGCTCCAAACAGTTTTATGAAAAAATCAGTGTGTTGTTGTAGATAAACGTTATATTTTGGTGAAAAAAATAAAATGGTGGTCTAAAAACGGTACCTGCCATAGGACCGTTTTTTTCTAATTGTCTTTCTCGTGAACTAGTCAACCGATTACAACCAAAATTGGTATTCCGGAAAATGTAGGTAGTCTAAGTAGTTTCAGTTTAAAATGTTTTTGAAACATTTTTTGTTATTGTATTTTTAATAATTTAAAAAAAAATATTTTGAAAACGCGTAAGTTAATTTTTTTTAAATTTTTTTTCAAATGAAAGTTATTTTTGTGCTAAAGTTTGCATTCCTTAATTTTTTTTTTTTATTTTTTATATTTATCATATTTCTTACAGAAATAAAAGGGTTTTGATTTTTACCGCTGAAAATTTACGTATTTTTTCGAAAAATCAAAAGTCACAAAAATCGAATAAAAACTTTGAAGTTCTTGTTATATTTATCAAATTTTATTCGACTTTGTGACCGCACATAAGATCAAGTACGTGCGATTCAGTCGTGCGCTTCTTATGTGCACTATGGGTGACTACTGACTTAGGTTTACATTATTTGATATTTTAAAGTTATTTGATATTTGAGAGCAGTTGTTAAGAATAGCATACATATTGATTATTGCTTCGTCAATATTCGAGGAAGCTAATATGTTGTCAAATTTTCTTCTTTTAATTCATAAGTACAGTCGAAGGAATAACTGTAAATCTAAATCTAGTTAATTCCAGATTTATACTCGACCTTTCTGTGGAATAAAATCTGATACTATTGTCAATATTATACTGATTATCAATATTTTCATAATTTAAAAATGTCGAGGTCTTAAACAAAGATTATGTTCTTTTTATACTGTTTGAGAGTTTCTTTTTTAAGTTGTATTTCAGGCAGATTAATAATATAACTTAGATTGAAAAATCACCAAAACCAAAAAAAACGTTCACAACTAACCGAAAAATTATAATTACGTAAGCAAAAAACTTAAAAATAAGTTTGCCACCCAATCGTTGCACCATTGAGAGAGTACTTTATAAAACATAACCAAAATTATTACCAAAGGGCTATACAAAAATTACCTTTACTAAGTACGTGAGTGAATTTGGGATTAAAATGTTGTTGTTGTCTAATATTATATCACATATGCGCACATGTGTACCAGTTTGCCCAAATATTCAATTGGGTAATCCTATACTTATGTATAAACAATTTTCGACAGCCGGTTTGGTTTCATTTCTTTTAAAAGGTTTTGTCGAAATTTAAGTATGATAGCTGCTAATAAAAGGTGCGTAAGTGTAAACCCACCTATTAGCTCATGCACGCATACCCAGACGTCCGTATATTGATATTGCTCTAAATATAAGCTTTACATTCATGTTATTTACATAAAACACATGTGGATGTCTGATTGATTAAAGTTGGTAATTAATTTTGTAATCACAATCACAAACTCAATCTATTAAGAATTTATCTGCTCCAACATGGCTGGAGGAGTAATAAAACACACCGTGTTCTCGTTTGCTGGATATTACAACTTTAAATTAGCAACTTGGCTGAAAAGCCCGGTATGCAGATGCAGGCTTGCCGCAAAAGTACTTTTACCTGTTGGCAGGCAATTGATTGGAGGCTTGCACCGCGCACTGTGCACTGTCAAATGAAACGCATTTTATGGCCAACATACCTACTTTTTATAAGAGTTATAAGCAATCAGTTCGTTAACCCCAAGCGCAATGTTGCTAAAGTGAGTGGTAGGAGTTCTACTGAATGTATAAGTACAGTAAAGTCTTATGAATTTATTTTCTCTTGCAACCGGACTCACAGTGATCAGAATATCTTTTGCTTTATGAACATAAACTAAGAGAAGTTCGACAAAGAATTTTGTAGTGCAGTAGGTATGTACATATATCTTTAATATTATATTCATTCATTGTCATTAACGTTTTATCATTATTTCTTTTTTTTTTTTTTTTTGTTAAAGTTGAGGTTCAGTTTCTTTATTCTAACGAACAGAGATACTTTTGTCCTTCTAGAGATTTGCTTTTTCTGTTTGAGTTAAGTTGGTAATATTTTACAAAACATTTCTGTCGGCACTCAACTGTAATTTGATTCGATAGTTTGTGGTTGCTCAGTCGGTCAGTGGAAGTTGCATTCAGTTTCTGTGACTTTACACGATTAAAAAAATGTCTACTCTTGCAAGAATTATTCAATGCACTTGCACTCACGTCAAGGACTTGTCAGTGATACTAATACAACTATTCAAGGATTGTGATTTTATTGTCAATGAAAAACCAAATGAAATACATTCATGCAACACCACGACGACGGTGGATAGTGTAATGGAAAGATCATTTTCTTAATGTGTCAGCAACAAAGTCATTGAAGACTGTAACTTAGCATTAGTTTGCGGCTATTAGATATTTCATTCTTGATGTTTTTAGTTTTGTTGCCTTGAGTGAAGAGGGCGTGTTTTGTGAAAAACAAAACTATTGATAAAAAGAAATTAGAGCTTTGCATGGCTTCAAAGCTGTAAGTTGAACTATTGAATGGATCCTAACAGAATTTGGCAAGAAAAATCCATTTCCTCTAATAGGACAAAGGTAGAAACGGTATCGATGGTATGAACAGGAACGTAATAATACGAAAGATGGCAGCCTGAGTTAGGTGACTTAATCTTGACAAATAACTTTGGTAATGTTTTTAACGCGAAACATGTATCGGGTTTTCCAATAGGGACTTGACAATTTTGAATTTAATTTGTGAACGCACCCTTTAACTAATCATCAAACTGTCATTGTCAATTTATTCAGTATACTAAACATTTTCATCATTTTAAAAAGCACAAGCGAGCAACGTCTGCAAATTATAAAAATGTTCTACCAAAATTCGGAGTCGGTGACCGCAACTTTAAGAGCGTTGAATTGTTGAATTTCATAGCAAAATCATCTTCAGTGACGAAGCTCTTTTTTGGCTCAATGGGTTCGTCAATAAGCAAACTATGCGTTATTGGTCGGGTGAAAATCCACATTCATGAATCACCACCTCATCCACAAAAAATAACTGTTACTCTGAATGGCCAGAGTTATCGCTCCATGATTATCGATTATTTTTGGCCCGATTTGGAAGATATGGACTTGGACGACATGTGGTTTCAACAGGATGGTGCCACAAGGCACACAACACATCTTGTAGTTGATTTATTGAAGATTAAGTTTAATAAGCGTGTTATCTCAAGAAATGGGCCAGTCGATTGACCGCCACGTGCGTGCAATTTAACGCGTTAAGTTTTTGGCTTATGTCAACAACCCGTCGACGTTGGAAGAGCTCAGAGCCAACAATGAACGCGAAATAATTGCCGTTTCGGCTGAAATGTGTGGGCGAGTCATCTAAAATTGGGTCCAATAAATCGACCGCTGTAAACGTGCCCACGGTGGCCATATGAACGAAATCGAGTTTCATTCATAAATGCTTTCATTGTACTTCAAGCCGATAATAAAGTTTTTGAAATATCTCAAATGGTTTGCGTTTTATTTAAAATAAAATGTTGTCAAGTCCTTATTTGAAAACCCTTTATTAAAAAAACGAACATAGAAAGTGTATACTATTCAACTTAATCAACTCAATTTTTTTAATGAATTTTTGTTTTATTTTTATCTTATAACTACTTAAATGCTAGACAAAAATCTTAAAAACTGTAACTATTAAAAACTAGCTAATACTATAAAACTTAATTGGCTTACTGGCTCTATGTGGGAGCTCTAAATTAAACTCTAACTTAATATTAATTGTCTTTCGGCCTAGAAATCACTTAAAATTATATTACAAAATAAGTTCGGTTTTATTTTTTACTCAGAAAAATGTAAAATGAGTTACGGATCTTTTTTTTTAACATATTTTAAACTTATATCTATCTATCGATGTGCACACGTGTGATGACCAATGACTATAGTGTGAAATAATTAAAACTCACGGAGTTCTGTGCTTGGAGCTACCAGAAGTACAATAATCTATACTGGACATTCTTGGTGACCAAGGTAATGCAGCGTTATTTAACTGGGATGAAATGCTAGCATTATTCCCAAACACCTACTCGTATTTAATATTTTACCGCCACGATTGTAAAAGCTTCTACTATAACGCGGGATTTCAATTCCGCCGCCCTGCTTTTTCAAGCGTACTTTTTCGTACTAAAATAAAATACATTTGTGTAAAATTTCATGAAACTTATTGATTTTTGAGATGAATTTTCGTAATATTTTATTTTTAAAATATTTAATTGGAGATCGGAAATTAGCGAAATCGTCTAAAAAACTGTCTTTTGATATGACAAATAAATTTTGTTAGTTCTTGGTGATTCTCATCATCTAGAATTATAGATAAATATAATTTCGATTTCTATACAACATATTACTTAAAGGGGGATGCGGGGTGGGAACCATGCCCGCTTTGGCAAACTATAATGTTGACATAGAATTCTGTTGGATGAGTGGGAGTGGTCAACCAATGGAACTTCAAATGCCTACATTCAAATTCAATGTAATGAAATACGCTTACACAACTTCATTGCTCCGCTAAAGGTAAGCCCACTTGTCTAGAAGGTGCCTGTGTCAACAGTTTTCTCAATCAGGAGTACTTGGGTGACACGCTTCGTGGGATCTAGGGATTTTAGCTAACTTTTTCGGGGACACACCCGCTTACGCAACTTCGTTGCTCCGTTTAGGGTATGTCCAGTTGTCAGGCAGACGCCTGTGTCAACAGTTTTCTTAATCAGCAGTACTTAAATGGCCGGCGTCGCGGGATCTAGAGATTTTAACTCCCATTTTCGGGGACACACCCGCTCCTATGTTTTTTCTTATACATATTTATGAAAATTTAAATTTTAAAAACATATTTATATATCGAGATTTTGATCATTCAGGATTTTGATTTTTCGGGATTTTGAACTTTTGGGATTTTGGTTTTCGGGATTGAACGGATGCCTAAAAATACATAGGTATATTGTTTTTATGCTGTGTTGCACGTACCCCTTCCTGTTGGAGCCACATGTGGTCTAGTTCAACTTGGGATGCGAAAATTGTTTGTCATAGTTCTGGTGGTTGGGTGCTGTATGAATAGGGTAGGCACTGAAAGGCATCAAACTGGTGGTGCACAGTCGCTGCAACTATATCGTACACATCAATTGTGCTTATTTTACCTCCCCGCGGTAACCACCGGGTACTGGTCTGTCCATCCGGACATTCCTGCTAAACTTATAAGCGCGAGTGTTGAACACAGAAAAAATAGCAACACTATAATGCTCTGCTTTAATGACTGTTCTGATCGATTCGCAGAAGTCTTGCACGAGCCCCTCAGAAAGAGGACGTACGGCGGATGAGCCCAACCAATTGGACCAACGGTGGCGTCAATAGTCAACGAAGCAGACGCCCTAATGAGCTACTTCGACGTATTTGGAGATAAGGTCATTAGGACAATTCAATGCAAGTCAGGGCATTGAAATAGAGATGGTGGCGGATGAACCCTTAATGGGCCAACGGCAGCGCTCATATCCCCGAAGTGGGTTACTGACTCCGGATTCTCCGGTTCCTTTTGTCCAAGGAATCCAACAAAGGACCTGGCCCTCCAGGTTGGGGGTTGTGCGTGGGGTTAACAACCCTGCCACGGAAAAAAGAAAAAGTTGCGAAGCGACCAATAGCTTTGGAAAAGGACGGATTTACTGTTGACGACCCGGAAAAACGAATCAAGGACAACGACCTTCGGATCTGCACGTGGAATGTTAGAACTCTTAACAGACCACGTGCATCCAAACAACTAGCGGAGGCCCTAGACTGCTACAGAGCAGGAATTACTGCCATCCAGGAAGTGCGATGGAATGGGCCGGGCAAAAGGAGGATGAAAAACTGTGACGTGTACTACGGTGATTGCGCAAGAAGACCACAGCGTTTATTTGGGTGCGGATTCGTCATAAGCGGTAGACTTAGGCAAGAAGTCTTGGGCTTTCGACACGTAAGTGAGCGACTTGTGACAATCCGTATCAAGGCTAAATTCGCCAACATTAGCCTAATATGCGCTCATGCCCCCACAGAGGACAAAGATGACGCCACCAAGGATGACTTCTATGAGCTCCTCGAAAAAACCTATGAGCAATGCCCTAAATACGACGTTAAGATCGTACTAGCCGATTTTAATGCCAAAATAGGTAAAGAGGAAATCTTTGGTAGGACTGTCGGAAAACATAGCCTACACGACACAACGTCTGAAAACGGACTTAGGCTAATTGACTTCGCAGCGGCACATAACGTCACCATTGCAAGCACACGGTTTCCTCATCTCGATATACACAAAGGGACTTGGCGACACCCAGATCAAAGAACCGTCAATCAGATTGATCACGTTGCGATCGATGCAAGACACGCCTCCAGTATCTTGGATGTTCGCACCTTCCGAGCAGCTAACATCGACTCGGATCACTACCTTGTTGCAGCAAAGGTAAGAATGCGAATAACCCGAACTCCACAACAACGGAGTAATACTGTGAGGAAGTATGACGTCGGAAAGCTGCAATCGCAAGAAACCGCCAGAACCTATGCCGATCGAATATCCCGTAACCTCTCAAGAAATCCAGTACCGCCAGCATCAAGTGCCGAAGATCAGTGGCAACACTGCCAACAAGCCATCAGAGATGCCGCAACTGATGTGCTAGGTTTCACCAGACCACCACCACGAAACCTCTGGTTTGATGACGAATGCAGGCAGGCCCATGCAGCCAAACAAGAGGCATATAAAGCGACGCTGCAAAGAAAGACGAGAGCTGCTCGCGAGCTTTACGAGCAGAAAAGACGGGAAGAACACCGGCTTCTCCAAAAGAAAAAAAGAGAGCATGAGAAGCGCGCGATCGAAGATATTGAGAGATGCTACTCCAGGAACAACGTGCGGAAGTTTTACCAACAGGTAAAAAGAACATGCCAAGGAAAAAAATCCCGCACAGAAGCCTGTAGAGATAGGAATGGAAACCTCGTAGTAGAGTCACAGTCGGTGCTGAGTACATGGAAGGACCATTTCTGCAGACTGTTAAACGGCGATGAAGGCCAAAATCCCGCTGTCAGGCAGAATGAACCATTCAACATGGATGATGACAGACAAAACTTCCGTCCACCTGACCAAAATGAAGTAAGGATAGCAATATCTAAACTAAAAAACAACAAAGCTGCTGGACCCGACGGATTACCCGCCGAACTTTTTAAAGCGGCCGGAGATGACCTGGTAGAGTGCATACACCAACTCATCTCTAAAGTTTGGTCAGAAGAAAGTATGCCTGATGAATGGAACCTCAGCATCGTTTGCCCGATTCACAAGAAAGGAGACCCTCTAAACTGCGCCAACTATAGAGGAATAAGTCTCCTGAATATCGCCTACAAGATCCTCTCTGCCGTACTATGTGAACGCCTGAAACCTTTCGTCAGCAACCTGATTGGCCCCTATCAGTGTGGTTTCAGACCAGGAAAGTCCACAATCGATCAAATGTTCACGCTACGGCAGATCCTGGAAACGACCCAAGAATTCCAAATCGATACCCACCACCTCTTTATCGATTTTAAGGCCGCGTACGATAGCATTTATAGAGACGAGCTATACAGAGCCATGTCAGGTTTTGGCATTCCCACAAAACTCGTCCGACTGTGCAGGATGACGATGGAGAACTCTCGCTGCTCCGTCAAGGTTGGTTCCGACCTCACAGAAGCTTTTGACGTCAAAAAAGGATTCCGACAAGGTGATGCGCTATCGTGCGATTTCTTCAACTTAATACTTGAAAAAATTATAAGAAACTCGCAAGTCAATTGTAGTGGGACAATTTTTTTCAAGTCTGTGCAATTGCTAGCATACGCTGACGACATAGACATCATTGGCAGAACTCGGCGAGCTGTCACTGGAACGTTTGCTAGCATTGAAGCTGAAGCGGCTAAGATGGGACTAGCAGTCAATGACGCCAAAACGAAGTACCTGCTGTCCACAAAAAGGGACACACAACACCGGCGGATTGGACAAAACATCACAATAGACAGGTACAACTTTGAGGTAGTTAGGGACTTTGTGTACCTCGGATCCGCTATAACATCTGACAACAACATCTCGTCAGAAATAAAGCGAAGAATTACTCTTGCCAATCGCTGTTTCTATGGGCTAGGAAGGCAATTGAGTAGCAAAGCCCTCTCTCGAAAGACAAAGGAGACTCTTTATAAGACCCTAATCATCCCAGTCCTGCTCTATGGCGCCGAGGCATGGACTCTATCTAAAGCGGATGAAGATATCCTTAGTCGTTTCGAGCGTAAGATTCTTTGGAAGATTTTTGGCCCTATCTGCGTTAACGGGCTTTGGAGGAGAAGGTTCAACCAAGAACTATACGAGCTGTACAGCGACATTGACCTGGTCAAAAAAATACGCATATCACGTTTGAGGTGGCTAGGTCATGTAGAGCGAATGGACAACAATGCTCCGGCTCGCAGGATCTTCGATTCCATCCCAGAGGGTAGACGCAGTCAAGGAAGACCTCGCCTTAGGTGGCGCGCTCAAGTGGAGGACGACCTCAACCAACTTGGAGTGCAAAACTGGAGGCAGCTAGCCAAAGACCGAGTTGGCTGGAGAGGCATGTTGGTTGAGGCCCAGGTTCGTCCCGAACTGTAGCGCCACCTAAGTAAGTAAGTAGTTCTGTAGCGCCCGCCAGTGACTGTCTTACCAATGTCGTTTTTGAAAAAAGATCAATGCTGGATGCAATCAGTGTTGCCAAACGTGCAGATTTATCTGCATTTCGCAGATTTTCCACCCATTCACAGACTTTTGTTCTTCTTAAAAACAATTCATAAGCACTGTATGCTGTCATTTTTTTAGCATTCAATTCTATTTCAATCATTAAATCAAGTTGATTGAACGCAGTCAATCTGTCAGAACAAGAGTTTGTTTTCTCAAACGCAAACTGTTACAAAATTATAACAGCAAATGCGGCTGACTGCTTTGAAAAAGTTTCCGTTTCTTTGTTCGGAATGCAAAAAAATTCAATCAAAAATTACTTCCAGGGAAATAGTAAGTTAATTTAAACTATAACATTAATTTAAAATATAGCAAATTCATTACATATATGCTGTTATTGTTGAGTTTTATTTTATTTATTATTATTTATTTATTTTTTATTGGTATGGATCAAAATATGCCTTTAGAGACTTTTTGGAATTAAATTTTTTCGTTAAAACGGGGGGATGGAAATATAAGTTTTGAACAAAATGGAATTATTCTTTGCAAGGAATATATAAAATATAAATTGTACTGATTTTAAAATAAATACAGAAATGCTCAAGGCATTCAACGTTAAAATGTATCAAAATAAAGATAATAACGAAACATTGTGATTTTTTTTATTAATTCTTATTTTTATTTATTAAGTTTTTAAGTTTGTTTTCCTGTTTATGTTTATTTTTACTAGAAATCTGCATTGCAGATTTTTTTCGTCATAATTGCAGATTTCTGAAATCATTGGCATGGCAACACTGGATGCAATGCATATTACCCTTGTGAACTCCGTGTGTGTGGGTTTCCTACGGCATACTTATCAACTTGCTACAACTACAACTTAATGGTTGTAGATACAACACGATAATGCAATAAACTATATAATTGTCCATTCTATTAACAATTACCGAGAAAGTATAATAAAATTAACTCTTTGATCAGTTTTCAAAAGCAAAAATTCGTAATCTAGATAAAACCTTTCACAATTTAAAAAAGGGAACCCACTATATAGTCCATACACAATCACAAATCCTGCGGCCAGTGCTCCAATATTTTTCTCTTCTGCAATTTTGCACCAAGCCATTCCCAAGTCAAGCCGCACAGAGAGCCATGAAGTCTCCGCTTTTCCCGTGCTTATGCGTTTCTTACATATCGTTGAACCCAGCAACACATGCACTCGTCACACATACACTGGTACATGTTCTTGCACTGGGTTACCTACATTCCCCGAAAATATAAATATAAATAAATAAATAAACGGAGGCAGCTGATATGGCGATGCCGTTTGACTCGTTCTTCTAAGTTCATTGACTTCTCGCATGTAGGCCTGGTCTGCTCCCCCCGTCACGGCCGCGAAGCAGACATTACGACAAATAAGCAATGGCTTTATGAGCACAAACTCAGCGTAGCGAACAGGCATACTCTTGGGAGAGATGATTTGTTATGTGACAAATAAAACACCTCACGTTCAACGTCCCGTCTGTTTGACATTACGAGTATCTTTGCAACAAAAAAAATCGCGCCTTTTGAAGAACACCAATCAACTCCTGTCACTCTTTATTTGCTCCCCTACCCAACAGGGACGACTCACACAATCATCAAGACCAATGGAGACGCAGCTAAACGTCACATACATGACGGTGTCATTACAGATGTCGCCCGAGTTCATTGTAACACAAAACCCGAAGAAAAGAGCGCAAATTCCATTCGATTACATAACCACACATTTCTATGGCTGATTGGACTGTGCGCGATGGAGACAAAGAGGAGAGGCAAATACGTGCTCCTGCTGCTTCGCAGTGCCCATTGCTGCAGCCGTAAGCGTAACGACATAAAGTGAAGTGTTGATACAAATTAAAAAGTCAGATTTTTGACTGTCAGAGGGGTTCCTCTAATGGAATACAAATTCTTGAAATTTCATTGAACACAAATCGGGTTGCACATGCAACACGGCTCAATGTTGGCACACAAGGTGCGGCCAATGACCGACCAGCATGATGTTAGTAATAGCAGCAGCATCAACACATCCAATTCAACTTCATGCCTTTGCAATTCGCGTAGTGTGGTTGCAGGTTTATCCATTCAGCTTATAGGTGGAGTTGATTTAGCCTCGCGCGCAATTTACCTTTACTATGAAATCAGCAACAAAACCAGTACTCATACGCCCCCACTGTTGCACTAAGTAGGCTTTTTTAACTTGTCATCTGTTGCACTTTTACCAAAAGGGGGTTTCGTTCATTTCAATCGCCATTTAATGTTTGATAAATGATGGATTGAACGCTAGTTGAAAGGTTTACGAGCTGTTGCTGAATTTATGATTAGATGGTAGTTGGCAGCACTTCAAAGTGCAATGTGCGCAGTTGGGTACTTTTCTTTGTGGGGATTTTTATTTAGCTTGGTTTGGGGGAATTTATTTCTAATTTTAGTTGAGTTTGTTTTCGCCAATTATTATAATGCAGATTTAACTTAAATAAGCTTATAGCTGCCATGAGCTTGATTTCAAGATAATTTAGTAAATAGAATACTAGTGTGACTATTTTAATTATTATTTTGTTTAGGTTACTGTTAAAGTTTTATTTTTCCGTACTGTTACTAATACAAGATAGATTATGACATTTTTCCAATTTCCGCCTCGGTCTTCTACGTTGGTACGGATCGGAATAGTCCGATTTTCATTTACTTTTCCGGAGATCTGGCTGGCTTAAAGGCATCATTCGATTGTGGTTTATTCGCATTCTGCAGGACTACCTACTTCAGAAAACTTCACACAAAAAAGTATAGGGTCAAATCGCAAGACCTTGATCAACAATTCACATAAACTCAGCGAGTGATAACCTTAACCGCAAATCGTTCATGCAGAATGTCAATCATAGCGTCCGCGTTGTGGCAAGTAGTGCCATACACATCCAGTGCTAGATTAATTTTCGTCCCAAATTGAAGTTCCATTCCAAATGCCCGGAAGCTAAGTAAACCAAGAACTGGTGTTGTGTATTGTCTTTCTATATGTGTTACCGGCAAAACTGTTTTTTAAGCGTTCGGTTGAACAGTTTTGCCGGTAACATATGCACTGCATATAGTACAATCATGAACCATCATGTTTTAGTTGCGAATTAAGTCCTATGGGGTTCTATGGGAGGTACCGTTTTTAACCCACCATTATAATTTTTTTTATTTACAATAGTAAACTGAATTTTGTTCATACAAATTTTTGGAGCCTTTTCCGAGAAAAATAAGCTTTCACATCACGGTTATATGATAGGTACCGTTAATATTTGAGTTAAAAAATTAAAAAAATCCCTTGTAGAATGTCAAAATATACTTATGTTCCAAATTTGAAGACGATTGGCCAAACGGTTTGGCTGGTAGTTCAATATAATTCCGTACAGACGGACAGACAGAGAGGAGACAGAATTTTGCCTGTAACTCAAATATGTTTCTCTATCATCGTTATGTCATGTCTGATTGTTAGAATTTTTTTTTACCAATGCATAACTTGCCTTATAGTCCCTATAAATCGCAAGTAAAAGGACACCATGAGAGTACAATAAAAAATATATATATAATGGTATTGTAATGAATTTTGAATTTCAGGGTCAGTATGATTTTTACGGGTGAAGGCTGTAGGATCAATTCCACAGCCAAATCTGCTGTGTGTGATTACGGATCGTTTTGAAGAATCGACTGTGAAGTCTACTACATCTACCGTAAAATGGGCGTAACGTTTGCACTAACGAACTTTCATTTTGATAGCAGAGTCTTATCATTTAGACTTGATGTTTACTCGTTTATTTTGCCATAGTGATTTGGTATCAATAATTGAATAACAACAAGAACAGATTTGACAGATGTCATCAAAACAACATGGCCGCCATAAGCCATCAAAATCTACCCGCACCTATTGAAAAACCTTATATAATATTAATCAAAAATATGTATAAAAATATTAAATATGTATATGTGCATCGAGATATTTTGTGTACAAACAAAACTATATGTCATTGGAACCATCATATCATTTTATAGATATTTAGGTGACCTTTTTGAATAAAATAAATTTCCATAAATCTTTAGTTTTAAAATATTTAAAATCAGTAAAAATAATAAGTCAATAAAAGATGTACAATTGGTAAGGTAAGGTCTATTGGGATTGACAGTGTTATAAGAACTCCTGAGCCCTGATAATGATACAAAAAAAAAAAGAAAAAGATATGACACATCTCACGCCCTTATATTTACCTCTTCCACTGATTTCTCAGTGTCAACGTCAAGTTCTAACGATCAAAAAGTTAAAACAAAAATCTCTCTACAAATAAATTAAAACATATATATACATAAAAAAACAACAGAAGAAGAAACACATAGAATATAATAAAAGGCACAAAGACCTTCGTTTAACATTGCCATTAACGCGATTCCCATATGTAAACACCAGAAAAGCTAAGTTCGTAAACCTTTGAAAGTGAAAGTATTATCGGACGTAGACCTACATATACAAGCACACAGCGAGCTCATATCGCGGTCTCATGCATATAAATGACGACTAAACGAAGTGCTACAAAAACTACAGTTATAATTGCGGCTTGACTGGCGTCTCCGTCTTCACGCGTTGGTATGGAGTTCGCATTTTAAGTCTTATACCGGTTGAGAAGTCGTGTCACCACACCATCACCAGCTCCAGCACCACCACTGTTGACGCACCGCTCCGCCGCCGGCGCCGCCAACGGCAAACCAAAGTCGAAGTTGCCGCACTTCCCTTTCTCGTTTTTTTTTTCTCTTAACGACCCGACGCCGACGAGACGTTCATTTAATGTAGCTTCTTGAGACTATTCCTTCTCTCTTTTAGTTACACATATGTACATGTTTTAGCTCTTGTTGGAAAAAAAATTATAAAAATATTAAGGATGCCTAAGCATAACTAAATAAAATGGTGGATGAGCTTTTGTTTTTATTGTGCATGAACAAAAAAAAACCTATTTTAACAATCATTGACGTTTGTACCTATATCATTACGTACTTACATACGTATCATTCAAATTAAGATTGACAATACAAAATCCAATGTGAAGGTTTCTGAACATTTATCATTGAAAAAAGGTTGCTCTTTATACTTTCTTTATGACATGAAAAATTATCGTTCTTGTTAATTCTCATTGTTTAACACTCCAAAAAGGAATTGGTTTTTTTTCAATAAATTATGTCCTGCTGATGTGGCCTAGTCGAAGAAGTAGTTAATTATGAAGTAATTTTTTTTAAAAGTAAATAAAAGCAATATTATAAGGCATTTACTGTTGTTCGAGTAATTCGAAGTAAAAAGGTAGCATCTCAGAATCCTGTTGATGAAGCTTTTCTTAGGTTGATAATCTTACAATTTATCATTTAACTACTCTATCCACTGGACGGTGGCAGGGGAGATGAAAGTTATTATTGTGGGAACTACAGTACTGGGTGCTAATAGGCGCTGAACTAACAAGCTTTTACAGCCAGCTGTGTCATTAGCCGAGTGGAGTCGAAGATTTTCTGATTCAGAAAACTTGTGCCCATGAACTATAGATGTTGTAGCTTTTATTGTGGCTAGGTCTATGTCACTGTTTCCCAGTACTATTCCTGGTTGAATTCTATTTTTCACTCGCCGTTTATCCATAACGTACCAACAAACACCCGGTAGTTACGATGGTTCATTCTAATTTACAGCAGGAATCGGTTCGTCATCGTCCATATACAGCCTAGCACAAGTGTTTTTTTTATTTGTTCATACACTCAGCATGAATTTCGATTATACTACAATGTTCCCTTGATTATCTTTACAAGCTTGAGTTGAACTCTGTAGCTTTAACAGTTTCTTTTTTACATGTTGGTAAACATTTTAAACTTCATACTTGCACAGTGATAGCTTTGTATTACCTCAATCGGACACTTCTCATGTTCCTTCTTTTTCCTTCTGAGTGTTCTTCATTTAGACAAAAGTTTATAGTGTCAGAAAACGACAAAAAGGCGGTCCTTGAGCAATTTCTACGTTTTGATTTTTTTCTTTTCATTTTCCTATTACTAACTTCTATATTGGAATAATTTTGGAAAAATTTAAATATCATAAACCATATATAGCTTATGTAACAAAAATTAACATCCAAAAAGTTTGAGTATGCATGCATAGTATTTTTTTAATTTTTACTGAAACGATTGTGGGGTTTCCCATCAGTTACCAACAGGTATGTTACTGATGACAAGCTATGTAGGCAAAAAAGTTTCTTTTCTTACATAAGAACTCTCTAAATGTGATGTGCTGCAAAGTTACCAAGGGAAAGATAGACCTAAGCTCGAGGATGATCCTAATGAAACACAAACACGAACACGAACATATTGCCACATTCAAACTAAATTTCACCGAAAACTATAGGCGATGGTGTAAAAAAAAGGTGATATATTTGCATAAGACATCTGTTACGAGACGAACGCACTCTTTAAGTATTGCCTACTGATCATATAACCATTTAATAAAAATCTCGAGCCTAACAAATTTCTTAAACTACCTGAGTACAATATAATGAAGGTTCATATTCGTTAGCTAACCTGTGGTGCTTTGACATCGCAAACACGTGTGGTTTGCCTGCCGCACCGCCGCTGTGGTGATGCGTGTTAATGAAATGCAGATTGAAGGCAACTCCACCCAACAATGATTAAGTGGAAACTCTACATTTGGAAATTTCATATATATGTATTGCTGAGCTGAGCTATCACGCAATAATCTGCGGCGCCCAATTTTAAGTACCTTAATGAAAGTACCTTTATATCCGGGCTTGAACTAGAGAGCCGATCGAAGAATGGATTGTATGTTTTTTTTTGTTAAGTGCACTTAAATACGAAGTTTTCGTGATGCACTTGCATAACTTTTTTAAAAATTAAGCCGAATGAGATGTAGACTAGGTGTGCTTGTTTTGTAGAAGTATTAGAGACTTTAATTAGCCACAGGCATGTACTTATAAGAAATGGGAATGAAGCAAACACTAACCTTGTTAACGACGTACATTTGTGTCTGGAAAACTGTCTGATATAGTTGATTATATATTGCACGTTATAAGCGTGTTTTATTGGTAAGCTTATAACCAGTGCAGTAAAATAGTATACGACAGACAACAATAAACCAAAAGTGTCGATGATTAAGGTAGTGAAAATAGTGAATATAAAAAGTTGAGGTATTATTTGGAATGCTTGGAAAGAAATGTCAACCACCTAGAATGTAGAACCAACTTTGGGGTCGGGTTGGGGTGGAATTAATAGTGAATTATAAGTAAGTATAGCGTTTTATTCGGACTTCCGTTACTGCGCTAGGTATATACTACCAATTAAACACTACTGTATGTTTTGTACAATTAAAATAAATACATATATAGAATTGCAGCTTTTGATTTTTCTTTATCAAGTTGTTTTATTCCTTGAGCCATTTTAAAATTTTGTTAATATTTGTATTAAAATTCATTAATACTTTGATTGTTTGGCTTACAAGTTTTTGTTCTATTAGAGAGTATTTTTATGGAAGAGAAGGTAGATACTTATTTTAAAGAAAAACGAAAAAAGTAATGGAAACGTAAGGTATTGTAATGTCTCAAATGGATAAAAGTTTGAATATGAACATAAAATTTTATAATCTATAGGTTTCAGTTATTACACCATAATGAATCATCTACGTTATATAAATATCCTTTTTTATCCAGATTCCAAAAATAAATACAAATTAAAAATCATGAGATTGTTTACTCTCAGAACATATAATAAAACAAAAGAGCTGATGTTCGAACTTTGAAATTATTTCCAAAGGAACCAAGTATTAAAAAATCAATAAAAAAAAGTAAAATCACATTAAAGGAAATTACAACACTTATTTCCAGTGATATAAATGCCACATTCTGACACAGACGCATAATCATCTTTAATGTTACTTAAAACTAAGTGTGATCTTCTTGGTCAAACCTAGATCATCTACGCAAAGGCATGCCATTCCTTAATCTTGCATCCGCAAACTTAAAAAAAAATGGCTAACCAATTGCCACATCGAATTTCCAAAATTTTAACGATTTTCGATTGTCATGCCAGGGGAAATAAATGAACGATAATCGGATTGCAGCTGCTGTATGCTTCGCCATTTACTGGGTAGTAGGTTATTAATGTTATGATTCTTTCCCTTTTTGGTTTCGATAATTTACAAGACAAAGTGCCAGCCAGAGAATGCATTGAAAATGGAAATAAAATTTACAAAATAAAACTAAACTGCATTTTGATGGTGCGTCAAGAATTTCCGATTCATCGACTGTCGTCGTGGTCGTCTTCGTGTCGTCGTCGACGACTCTACCGACTGGCAATCGCCCTGATCAACACATTGCAATCGCATGTGAAATCTGATGCAACGGTTTTAGCCAGTCAGCACGAGATTTTCGAATTCAAGAAATGCTATGTAAGCCTTGTGATATATATTTTTGTTTTGTATTATTTTATTTTGGGCAATAACAGATGAAAGCGCCAAAATGAGGATGCAATCTTCTTTATGCTTCGTTTACATTTGCAGTGCATTTTTGGGCAGCAACATTACGTGGTACGGATGAGTGTCTTTTTATTGCATTGCATTCGACATAATTACACATCTGTTAGTGCTTAAGGCGTGCTCGTCGATGTCGGTTACCGGGAATGTCAAAAATTGTAAAAGACGTTGACGGTGCCAGAGAAGAAGAACAAGCAATCAAATTGTCCTGCTGCTGGTGAAAGCCTTTACCCTCCACCACTGGGATAGGTTAGTGTTTGAGTACAGTTGCGTATATTCAATTAAAATTCGACATAAAAAAATTTAATTATTGACTTTTGGGCATTGCAACAGCATGAGCCAAGGGTTTTCAGGAAATGATGTCAGTCACTTTATTGTTGAAATCTTTGACAGGCTGAGTCGTTTTTTGCGTTAATTTAAAGTAAAGAGTTTTGTTTTTTGGTGAAAAATAAAACCCTTCAATAAGTAAAAGAAGAAATTATAGTGAGAAAAAGTTGAATACTTCCATGGATTACACTCTTAGTAAGTGTATGTTTTTTTTTTTTGGAATTTAAAACGATTTTTTGTAAAGATTGTTGGTACTAAACTATTAGATTTATATTATCTTAGTGTCAGGATGATTTCCTGATCATATTAAGGAAACCTTATTTTTAAAGCAACTACAAGCTTCAAAGATGAAAGGATTTACTGACATGACGAAATAAAGATAATGAACATGCAGTCGAAAAATAAGTCGAGTCATTGGAAAAATGCCATCACTGTCACCATAACGAAAGACCTGGTTTGCCGTTTTTTTCAAGGACATGCAGCTAAACATGAAGCATATACAAGCAGGACTGATCAAGGTCAAAATAAGCCTTAAGCCAGCACCTGCCTTTACGGCTTCGGTCAGCCTACTCACCTGGAGTCAAGTCAAAATTAAGATTGACCAGATTCCTGGAGTTGTTTCCAGTCACTCTTTGTCAAAGTGCACCAAAAACTTTATAACACCATATTAATCACTAGTATGGCTCTCCAATCCACTTAAGTAGCAATTTAATATCTATGTTCAGGCATAGACAATCCCCTTGCTTAGGAGTGAGGCCTACCTGTACGTCCGGTAAGATCACATTAGGTTCACTCAACCATCTTCTTGCGACGACAGCGATCAGATGCCAGGTTCAAATAAATTTATTGTTCCCGCTTTGGGTTATCCACAGCCACCACAAAGCTCCCAATAGGCCATCCTCACATACCAGACAGCTGCTACCAAACTAGCTCACGTAATCAGCTGGGTACCCTAGTATCCCATGGTATCCAACATTTATATCAGCCATGAGTATGGCCTAGCCCACATCCGAAGATTTGCACTTATAGGTTAGACTTCCAAAAAAGTCTTTCGGGAACCATCATCTGTTCAAAAAGCAATGGTTCGTGAGACTAGTGTTGTAGTGTAGACTGTACGCCTACCTCGTACAGTCCTAAAGAAGGTACAAAGAGAGGTTTAAACAAGCCTACTCTCTTTCTTGGCCAAGACCCTTCTCAATCGAAAACTGGAATATTTCTACTCAGTTGATAAATGTTCGGACCTTGTTTGCAAGTGTACCACGGGGAGGTGAATAGAGTTAATTCGCCTTCAGCAGGACTGAGCAGAAGGATCAGAACTGCTTTACAAGTTAAAAATGAAAAAGGAACACCATGCAGCTTATCGGCGGAATAAAAGGGAGTATGAGAAGCGCGCGATTACGGAACGAAGAACTGTTAACGCAGGAATGAGGAATGAACTTTTTATCAAAACGTAAAAAGAAAAGAAAGAAAAGCATAACATCGTATCACTAGCACTTTTGTTAGTATTGACATGATCAAAAGAGTTTCTGGTGGCTTGATCATACAGAGCAGATGAACACCAATGATCTGAGCCTGAAAATCTTCTAGTCCATAACAGAGAAACGGCGCAGTAGAGGAATACCAAGACATAGATTAGAATTTTATTTTTATATTTATAATATTTATTACTTTATATTATTCTTCGACGAAGCACTAGAAAAACACCCTTTACACATGTAGATATGCCTTGAAAACAAAACCTGGTATTCCTTGGGGTAAACTTCTAGAGAGATATTAAAAACTATCTTAAAGCATTCAAATACAAAAAAAAATAAAAATGATTAATTTTAAGTCACGAAAATGTTTTTTTTTTTTTTTGACGGAATAGATTATTCTATATCTCTACAGTAAATTGACATTGCCTTAAATGATTTAAACAAATACATAAGCCCAGAAATTTGAATTCATAGTCTTATTTTGAATTTTTAAAAATGGTTTTTTGAGCCGGAGGGAAATCTTGATGTTATCGCTCAACCCACTTTTGAATATATGTATCTGGGTTGTATGTTAGATTTTGCGAGATAATATTGTCTTCTTGCATTGTAAGCCTTAAAAAAAAATGTGCAGATGTCCTTATTACAGATAAATTGTGCAGGATTCAATGCCAGGCACAATTTCACTATGAAAAAACATAAAAACCTTACTGATTAGCGTCTTCGTTTACGTTTTGCAATAGTAATTGAAAACGTAAATGATTTTATTGGAACAACCTTCTGTCGCATTCGTCTAGTCGCATGAGTCTTGAAAGATCTCAACGTACACAAATCCGCTGGCGTGGATAGTATCCCTTCTATTGTTTTAAAAAGGTGTTCTTCAACTCTGGCAAAACAATTGCGTAACCATCTGGTCTCTTTCCAAGTGAATGGAAAACACCATTTCAACAGCCTATCCCTAAAAAAGGTCACTCTTCCTCTCCCTCAAACTATCGAGAAATTGCACTAACGTCGCTTATTTCCAAGATGTTTCCACGACCTTGGAAAGAAGGGAGGTTAGTGCAATTGGTCGATAGTTGATAGCTGATTAATTTTCAGGTTAAGAAATATCTCGAAGAACGAAAGCTTCTTAATGGCCGGCAGTTCGGCTTTCTTAGCAACAGGTGCACTGGTGATTTCATTGTACATCTCACCGAAAAGTGAAACCAATCTCTCCACCGTTTTGGTGTAAGCAAAATTATCTCACTTAATATTTCTGAGGCATTTGATAGAGTTGGAATCAAACCCTTTTATCGAAAAGGTGTGCTTTTGGACTTGACGAATCTCTTCTTCGTTGAATTTGTAATTACCTTTCGAACCACTACAAGTTGTGTTGGATGGATTCAAGTCTGATATTCACAAAAATGCTGGTGTGCCCCAGGGCTCTATTTTGTCTGCGACTTCTTATATTTATTAACGAATTACCATCTGAAACAATTAATCCAATAAATTGTTTTGCTGACGATAGTACTCTCAGCTTTTCATATTCGCTTCCAGGTCTACATCCATGTTCTTCGGTTGTGACACTGCAACGGCAGCGTATGATAAGTTCATTAAATTCAGATCTTGACAGCATTGTTCAATGGGAAATAAGAAATCACGTCGAATTCAATGTTTCAAAAATTCAATGTTTTCTCCAATACCACTTTCCATGAGTGGCACTTGCATCGATGAAACCGAACACCTCTCAGTTATCGGTATATGCATTACAGATTACCTTTTGTGGAATGACCACTTATTTGATGTCGCCAAGAATGCTGCGAGGTATTTAAGTTTCCTGCGAAGATGCAAGAAGTTCTTTACCCCGTCTGATCTGGCTAGAGTAAATAAAGCATATATTCGACCAAAACTCGAGTACAATTCGAATATTTGGGCAGGTTTTCCCATAACAATAACAGAAACACTTACATCTCTTTGACATAGACGTAATGTTTCTTGACTTTCGTTATTTTATCATTTTATTTTAGCCATTTGCGTTCCTCTTCTGAAACGATTCAATCGTAATACTCGCACTACAAGGAATGCCCGTCAGTTTACCCTTGAGCCCAACTTCGGACGTCCTGTTAAGTATAGGTATTTTTTCTTTAGTCGCACCACACGAATGCGGAATGCTTTGCCGGGCTCTGTTTTTCACTTCCCATTTTGATATGCAGAACTTCAAACCCAATTTTTATCGGTATCTCCTCTCTTACCCCTCCACTTTTCCATAATGCTCGTACGGTGTTCAAACATTTTAAGGGTATACAAAAGCCCTTTCGCGCAAGTTAATTATAGAAAAAAGAATTAAATTACCATAAGACAATTTTTTTTCTTCGACTTTATCAAGAACTGGTTAACCGATTACAATCAAATTTAATATTTAAAGAAATGCAGATAGTGATTTCACATTAAAATATTTAAGAATTACTTTATTTTTATATTTTTAACAATTAAAAAAAAACTGAAAAAACAATATTTTGAAAACGGGTAGGTATTTTTTTCGAATGCAGGTTGCTTATGTGCTTATTTGTTTGCATTATTAGATTCCGTTTTCTTTAACTGTTCCTACAGTTTTCACATTTTCTTAGAAAATTTTAATGTCATTTAAATTTTTCAGGATTTTTTTTGTTTTGGCAGGATCAGTGTGCAAGGAAATTTCTTGGGATTTTATCTCCTAATCAGTATGGGGGCATGCTTCCCCATACAACCCCCTGTTCGGGTCCACTATAGGATTTGGAGTAGAGATACACACAAAGATTCTTTAAGTCTTAAAGAAACTGTTCACATACTCAACCTTGCCCCTACTCTAAATCCTATAGTGAGCCCAAGCAGGAGGGTTGCAGGGGACAGCATGCCACCCATACGAGCTTCAGACTGATATTTTTTTGAGGTGGGGCATATCTCCCAATTTTATTATGCTCCCTTAATGGCTTTTATTCCAATTTTTGTCTTCGACATACAAAAAACTTTTCCAATTTCCATAACTGTAAATATCAGGAAGTTCTCTTTCGTAATTCAACTCACTTTTATTAGCATCCGTTGTATTCAATTAATAAGATCAAAGATGAAATTTTACCATATCGTATTTAAACCTACGTTTAAACTAAACCTATACCAGGAACACCCCAGTTAAATGAGTTTTGACCCAAAGTACAAGTCATTTCCTATTCTCTAATCTTAAGCGGAAACATCCGCGTAGCTATTTAAACTTACTGGTCATAGCAAGAGAGTTGATTTTCATTTTGTTTACATTAACAACATAATATCGTTCGGACTGATGAGGTGGAGGTGGAAAGCCTGGTGTTAACTTCCAGTCTATAGTATTACCCGATTACGACATGAACTCATGCACTGTGTTTGTGAACTGTTCATAAACTGTCCATCGCGTCGCATTGTCGGTTGGTATGAAAATCTGAATTGTCTGAGTATGTGGTTAGGTGCTTTCTCTTGGCAGTCTTTCCTAATAAAAAGGTTTTTGCACTGCCCAATTCAAAGATTGTACCAAATTTTATAACACGGAATACACACTGTATGTTGTGGGACATAACAATAACATCAAAAAGCGAAACGATGAAGTGCATTGCTTGGTTTTCTGGAGGTGGTGGTCCACAGTCCCAGCGATGTCCTCTTGCTTTGCAGTGGGATACATAATTGAAGATTTTCTTTTTTTTTATTTATTTCTTCCCATTTGGAAAGTCCATTCAAAATATAGATTAGATTGGTCTGATTTTTTCCTGATGCACGTTCAATGAACTTTAAGGTTTCGTGCAATTCGGGTGCAGTAAATGCTACATGTCAATAATAATTAGATCAGAGCGATTTAAGGTTGAACGATAAAACACATTCCTTTCGTTCACTAGCATTATAATGCAAGATTAGGTATAGAAAAGACATATCAAAAATGTCAAAACTGAAGAAACTACCAAATATCGGTTACTGTGGCACTATGTTAATCCCGAGGCATATCATCTAACACACACTAATTGCGATAGTAACTATAGGCAGGAGCGGATTTATGTGGCAACCCAAACAACGAAACAAGGCCTCGCTTTTATGGGGGCGCAAAGACTAAATTTCAACAAACCATTATTGAATACATGTAATATAATTGAAATCAGGACAAAATTCAAACTGAAATTAAAAGATATTTATTTTTTGTTGTCAAAACATTTCGGATGTAAACATTACCAATCTGATTTTTTGTTGATAAAATTAATTAAAATTAATTCAAATTGAATTTTTTGAACAGGTATACAAAATTTACGTTAACATGGATAAAAAAAACAATAATTTGAACTAATTTGATATAAATTATGTTTGTCTTTTGCGCCTTAAAACGTAACAACACAGCTACGGACCTTACTAAAACTGATAGATACCGCTTTCACATAGGCTTTCCATAGGCTTATTATACGTGTTCCAAAAATATATGAAGATGTTTATATTTTAATGTCTGCCGAGGTTTTTTTTCCCATTTTGGCAAACACCGAAGAAGGTAGGAACAGATCAGAAAAAAAGTTGAATGAACTCCGAAATGTCCAGACTTTCTCCAGTCATCAGCTGAAGAAAACGAGGTTCACTAGCCGATGTTGTCGTCGCCACTCATACTATTGCCACCGAAGCACAATCAAACAGTATAGTATAGAGATACATGAATATCATGTCCGCGCTATCTAAAAATAGTCAAAACTCTCTTTGGCCCTCTAGCCCAATGCCCAACCCATTTGCAGTCAACAAATTTGGTAACACTTCTAACAGACAGTCTTGGTGTTGGGCTTTGGACGACTTTGGAATACTGATTTGTGTCGCACTCGTATAACTTGTCGGCGGCTAGGTAGTGATTTGGGTGTCATTGTATTGGAATTTGATATGTAACAATAGCTATGCAACGCAAATTTCTACAGAGCTACACAGAGCCCTGGTCAAGAGATCAATGATCTGCATCCAAAAAGCCAGACTTTGGTAAAGAAATTTGGAAATTTCGGACAGTGGCACTGACCATTCTTTTGGTGAAGCCAAATGACGATCACATTATGCACCAATGCTAAGAAGTCGAATGAGGTGGTATGGAGGCCTGGGGCGGGCTGGCAATGGAGTTTGAGGTTAAACATTTGCTATGTCTTACTAAACAAGGCTTTCCTCGTAGAAATTTTGAGTACAATTGTTGTAGTTTCTTATATTTGATTATGAAGGGGATTTGAATATATTGAATAAAATTTCAATCAATTGACAAATAGGCCTGCTGTCAAAATTGTAGCCTTTACAAAGTTCTCTTGGGTAAAAGTCGCATACATTCAATAGTTTGTTGCCAATGATTAACGATTGGCTTTTGAATTTGTTGGCATAGAAATGTATCTTCTTTGCTGGTATATGATAGAAGACGATGAACCATATACTTACCGGTTGGTAAGAAACACTCGATTAGCGTGTCTATTGATTATAAACATTTGGAAACTATTAGTATTTTTTTTTTCTCAAGTCTAGCGAATTGAATTTGACCTTTTTTGGAATTCATGAATGCATTTCACTGTGCTGGCAATTGCTAATCAGGTAATATATTCAGAGTGCTTTGATGTCAAATTTCATTTGCTACACATTTAAACATTTTATTCAATTTTATATTTTTGGAATAAAGATTGGATCATCATTATCTTTGTATTAATATTAGAATACACTTACATATATACCATGACAAATGGATAGTGTGTGTTAGGCTGATTTGTGAAGTGCATTATAGGAAAGGAGATACTTTTGCATGAGAATTAGTATATTTTCAGTGTTCTTGTTTGCAAGTGTTATTATATATGAAATGTGTACTGGTTGATATACCTATACCAACATAGAATTTAATTTAAAGAACATATTAATGTTCCTAAAAAAAACCATATCATGTTTAAAAGCCATCCCGTTTCATATCTTACTATACGAGAAGTAAACTGGTGCAAGTGAGTGATCCCTGGACAACATGGGATTACATTCGTCAACATCATCATTGGGGCAACAACGGGAAACCGATCCGGGCCCCTTCAAAATGTTCTTCCATACATCCCGATTGCTGGCCGATGCCATCCAATTGCGTACCCTAAGGCTTCGGGCGTCCTCGTCTACGCCATGTTTCCAAGGTCTGCCACGTCGCGTCGTCTTCTAACCATAAAAAGAAATGCAAAAGACTGGAGCTGGTTCCTCTTCGTTCATAAGAGTTTGGTGCCCAGCCCACCGGAGTCTACCGAAGTTATTTTTTCCACAACATCTGCTTCGTTGTATATTTCATACAATTCATGATTGTATCTTCTCCGGAATCGTCCGCCCTCTCGTAAAATTTTCCTATCGAACGCGGATAAGAGATCAAATTGACTTTTTGAAAGCATCCAAGTCTTGGATCGGTAGTTAAAGGACTACATTACTTCAAATTCATGCTCCGCTACCCTTATAGTTGGACAAACACCTTCATTAATATGCAGTCCCAGGATTTTTGCCGCCTGCTTGATCTGGATAAAGCTGGCTTCTGCCACTTTCAGTTTAATTTATTTGTCACATTTCGTGGTAAAATTTTTGTTTTTCAACATTTTTTACTTGCATTTATAGGTACAATAAGGCAAGTTATGAGTTCACACCTCTACAGCTTAATCGGATTGGCCAATTTGCCTTAAACTTGGCATTTTGTATTTATTTGGTGTTAAATCTGGGTGGTATTTTTCTTTTTTGCTCTAGGTCGAAAAATAACGGTACCTGCCATAGAATCCTTAACAAAAAGTTTGATATTCCCGAAAACGGCTCTACAATTTTTTTTGATAAGTTTTCAAAATATTAATTTAAAAAAAAAAATTCAAAAATTTTATTTTAAATAGAAAAAAACAGTTATTCAAAATTCTGATATGCAGAATTAATTCGGCTACCTAGATCTTCTTAAATATAAAATTTGACAGAAATCCATAGAGCCGTAACCGAGAAAGGCAAAAGTTAAAAAAACCATTATAAAGGTTCCGTTAATAGACTTTTCCCGTATACGTGGTTCTAATCAAATGATAGCCAATACCAACAAAAAAATTCTCAAAATTTTTTATTAAAATTGTTGGAGCCGTTTTCGAGAAAAATAAGTTTTTCCTAAACGGTCACATGGCAGGTACCGTTATTTGTAGGCCTAAAAATAAAATTTCAATTTCCCCTCTAGGGAATGCTAAAAGAATCACACACACTGACAGAAAGACAGACAGACAGATATTTTTTCTCGATCACTTTTTTGGACTTCTCTATGATCGTAATGTCATGTTTGATTGTTATCTCAATTTTTTAACATTCACGAATCCTAAACTTGCCTTGTAGTCCCTAGAACGTCAGCTACGGTTCCGTAGGTGGGATGAGCAGTCCAAAACGTTATAACATTTAAAATATCAGCTGACATGCAGCCAGTCTAAATTTTAGCTGAGAGGAAATCACTGAAAGTAAATTTTTTTTTTGCAATTTCAAGCATGCAGTTAACGCATTGTTACAGCCAGCTGACTTTTTTTCAAGAGGGTGTATAAGCTATAGTGTGACAAATTTTTAGTCGGGTGGAAATGACTAAACAAAATTATATTCTTCGTGCGTGGGAGGCTACCACGAACCATCCCACCAACGGAACCGCAGCTGACGTTCACGAGGTTTTATGATACCTATTCACCAATTATCGTTTGAGAGGAACTTGGTCATGGAAATCTGTCGCTGGCTCCCTGACTACTATAATCGCAAGTAAAATATGAAAGAATTTTGTTTGAGTTTTTTTTATTTTTTGTTTTTTTTCAACGGTTTATTAAAAAATTAAAAAATTTAAATTTTTTTGTTTTCTAATAATAATTACCAACTGCTAGATGGTGGTATAATAAAAAAAATAAAAGAAATTAAATGGCTTGCTTCATTATTTCCAAAAAACGTTTTAACTAGTGATTTTTAAGTGACTAACAAAATTTCAAATGATTTTTACCTGCTTTTTTTCAAAAATCTCAAGCCGCAAGACCACTGTCACATATTAGAGCAAGTTCGTGCGACCCAGTCGTGCACTTTATTTTTTCAAACAGTCAGATTAAGAAAATCCCTCCAAATAAACGTCAGATTATTGTTCAGAACGACTAGGACATTAAGCTGAATCGCATGTACAATAATCCTACACGCAGCGGCGTATTAGGCCGTATTTTTTTTGAAAACGGTTTTTGTGAGGTAGTCACCGTCAATGGCGAGCACTGCAAAATAATTTCTTAAAATCCAACATCGGGCGCCAAGATTGACATTTCGCATGAACGATTTGAGGGAAAGGTTAAAGATGTGACGTGAATTGTCCACAAAAGTTATGCGATTTGACCTGGCTAGTCGCTATAATTTTTCTTCTGGGGTTTCCTAAAATCTCAGGTCTATGTAATTAAACTACAATGGACCGATGCCCATTAGTTGGACATAAAACAATCGCTTAAATTCAGCCGGATATACGCGGAATAGTCATTGAATATTAGACCCTTTGAATTCGAATTCCTGTCCACCCATATTGAAAAGCTTTTAGTTTAAGGCTGTAACGCTTAGCGGACTCATATTCTTAGCATAAACTGCATTTGAACTTAATCTTGCTTGTCTGCTTTTATCATACATTTTCTTTCGCCGGATACATGAGGATATCTATTACAACATTGTTCATTGAACGCATCTTGCTGGTTTTCTCATCTTCCACACTTTATTTTGTCAGTCACTCAGTCAATAACTATTTACTTCATGTAAGTATTTTTTGAATATTAAACTAAATACCAACATTTTCCCTGCGAACATTGGCATAAAGTAAAAACTATAACCCTAATAATTGGTATTCATATTTCGATTATTCTCAAAATTCAACAACCTGTTACAATTCCATCTAGATATGTAGGTATGTACATACATGATTTCAAATAAAACCAATGAATAATCTTTCCAGTAATTCCGGCTCCAAAAAACATAAAAATGCTTGTTCTTCGACCTCAGCATAATACAAAGAAAAAAATCTGCAGATTATGCACCAACCTCAAACTTAAAGTTCACCACAAGTCGTCAACCTCAAATTATTTAACACTCGATTCGAAACTGTTAAGCTTTACAACAAAAACAAAAAGAGAAAAAATCATTAAAACAGTCAAACAAACAAAACTAAAACTTTCTAAAGTGTTACAAAAGTCACTGTTTGAAAAACTGAAGCTAGTTCCAGAGATTTCCCTTTAAGTCCGACAACTATAGGGCTCTTCAATTCAATGAACCATCCATCTAGTAAATAAATCCCATGGCCTACTGCCGCCGAGGCCCCATGGCATTGAATTTATTCTTCCGCAAGAGTCACGCAATGTATGCTGATGATGGTGATGGTGGTGGTGATGGCGATGCTGATGCTTATGATTTGTGCGCTGGTCTTCCAAATGATTTGCAGTTGTTTTTTTGTCTATGAATTTTACTTACGGCCCTGAAACAAAGTGCAAGTTTAACTTATAGCTTTATCATATGAAATTCTCGGCACAACGTGGTTTCCTTCTTGGTATTGTATAAAGTTTTCTATACTATAGATACTATCTAACATAGAATGCTCAGTTTTGGTATTATGTTTAGTGTCTGTATGATTTTTCCATTTCTCTCGTCAGAATAGCGAAAGCATGACCTACCTTTGGCAAACGAAAATATAAAATTGCAGTAAAAGTCCATTTGGTAGTGGCATGGGTTATTCTAAGGCTTTCACTTCTTCCGAGTTCCACATGATATTTGGTGCGTTAAGAAATCCACAATATCAGGAGGGGGGGCGGGAAGAACTTTGATTTAGTGACAGTGGGAGGCATAGCAGGAAGCCGCCGTGATCTCCAAAAACGTCAAGGAAGGTCGATAAACACGTATTTCCCTATTTTTATGTATGGCTTGGCATCTGATTTTCAGTTAATCTTCTTCAGCATGAGACAGTTCATGCCTTTCATTTTACTTACCTTAGGTTTTGACATATGTATATGTATGTATATATTAGTTTTCTACTCTGGTGACGAATGCAACTAATTCTAATAATTATAACGATACAGTTAACAGAAATTCCTTGCTTTATAAGCTCGCAGCAGTTGGGTAATCTACCAAATTTATTAGAATTTATGAAAATCTCCTTGAAAATATGACCGCAGCTGTCCAGAATGGTACAAAGAAATCAAGAGTTTTTAAATGCGCAACAGGCGTTCCTCAAGGATGCGTTTTAAGTCCGCTTATTTTTGCATTGTTTATTAACGATGTCGAAAACCATATCCCTGGTGGTGTTCTCTTTGGAGATGTGACTATTAAAATTTTGTTCTGTGCAGATGATCTAGTGATCTTAAGTGATAATCCGTTTACACTTCAACTTCAGATCTATAAGCTTAAACAATACTGTGATTTATGGGATATTAAAATAAATATTTCAAAGTCTAAAATAATGGTGTTTAGGTCCACTAACAGATCTATTGGTTATGAGCGTAATTGGTGTCTGGATGGTGAAATCGTTGAAGTTGTAAGGGAATTCAAATATATTGGGTATTTAATGACAGACAACATGAATATTCACGCTCATTTTAAAGCTAGGATAGTTGCGGCGAAAGCTGCAATAAATACTATGTGGTCACAGTTTTTTGTCAACAGTTTTGTGGACCCAGTATCAAAATTCAAAGTTTTCAACGCGACGGTTAGTAGCTATCTTTGCTATGGTAACGAGGTGTACGGATACGAGCAGTTGGAAGAAATGAAAAACATACAAAGGTTTTTCTTCAAACGAGTTTTCAAACTACCTTCTAACACCCCCAATTACGCCATTAACCTTGAGTCAGGTTTAGCCCCAATATTAAATAGATGATACAATATATGAGAAGTTTCTTGTACGAGGGAGAGAATCAACCTCCAGGAGTACATATAGGCAACTCAACCATAATCTAGGTGAAAACAACTATTTTAGGCAAGAGTTTACAATGTCAGAAATGAGTACAATTTTCAAGGTTAGAACTGAATTGCTTGATTTGAATTATAAGCCACACAGAACAGATCTTAACCCAATTTTCTCACTTTGTAATCTTGATCAAAACGAAGATGTTTTCCATTTCTTAGCGCTTTGTCCAATTTTACAGGAAATCCGAAGACTTTATTTTTGCTCTAGTTTTCTTTCGTTGGAGGAATGTGTCAGCATTCTAAATGGAGGTCGTGGTTGGAAGATTCTTGTACGCTATGTTTCACATGCACACAATTTTCTAAATGATTATTTGAGTATGTTTTAAGACCCAATGGAACATAAATTATGGTTCAAATCTAAAATAATACACATTATATGCAGTTCCTTTAACAATCTATAAAGATTTAAGCTCAATAAATTTTGTTTTCGCTAAAGTAAAAGCTCATTAATTTATTTTTGTTTTGACTAAACTAAAAGTCCCTTTTGTTAAATCAATTTTAAAAATTGAATTTGAATATTCTTTTCTTTTTTTTTAAATACATGTATTATGTTTTTATACATTAAATTTTTACTTTGTTAATTATTTTTTCTCTTATGTATTATAATATAACTTATTTTTCTCTCTCTTTTTTGTAATTTTTATTTGATTTTTATCCGGCAGACGGCTTACTAAGCCATGCTTTGTTACTATTTAAGAACAAAATTTTGTATTCAATTTTGAAAAATAAAAAAAATTTGAATTTTGAATTTATAACGAAAGTCTTAAGACAAAAAAATTTATGTGGAAAAGGGTTTTAGTTTTTTGCTGTTTAATGCTCGAGCAGTTAAGTGATTTAGAACTCTATAAAAGACACTAAAACATAAGGAATACACTCTTGCTGCTTTCTTAGATATTGAAGGAGACTTGAGTAACTTACAAAATGATGCACTTCAAAGAGCTCTTACCTACAAACCTGAATGTGGACGACACCATGATCACTTGAATTTGGATTATCGTTAAAAAGCACGCCACAAGGTGGTATCTTTTCCCCTTCTCAGGGTCTTCGTGGTTAACGATATTCTTTGTACAAGAATTGGCAGCAAATATGGCCCTTCAATTAGGTCAAACACAAAACTGGGAAGACAATCAGGCACCCAGTTAAGATTTCGAAAGATCATTCCCTAACAGAGATAACTGGCAATGATAACCAAACATAAAATAGCCAAACAGCTATACAAATCATTAAAAAAAACAAAAGAGCCGATGATCTGGCAAGAAAGGGATCATCCCTACAGCCCAGATGATTTGGAATAAAATACTCACTAGAGATGAGGCCCGCTCAATTTCTGTGCAACATTGTGGAATTGTTTCAACAGGGACAAAAAGAGTAAATTATACAGCTGTATAAGAAATTGCTGCTCTAACATATTTCGACAAAAATATTATAAAAAGAACGACTAATTTTTCAAAAAAACATGTTCATTAAAATGAAAATTTTTGTCAAACCCAAATTGTATGTAGGTCATTCAAGGTTCAAGTGAAATTTACTTTTTGATAGTGTGCCCTTGCTCTTACAAAATAGTTTTTCAAATTTCAGTTTTTCATTTGTAAGTAGTTTTGAAATTATAAAAAGTTTTCTTTCATTCAAATCAGGAGTTAATGAAGTCAATCCAATCCTTTTAAAAGCTATTCTGCCGATTTTACAACTCTACCTAAGCCATATTTTTAACACAATACCTACTTACTACAGGCATATTTCCACAGCAATAGAAACTCACTCTGTCAAGAATTTAGACCAATCTCAATTCTTCGATTTATCGTGAAAGTTTGTGAATATTACTTCATAACGCGTAACAATCTCCCATCATCAATTCAGTCAGGTTTTCGTTCTCAACACAGCTGTAAATCTACACTTGTCAAAGTTATTGATGATATACGAGCTGAAATTGATGCAATAAAATTACTTCGGTCTTTCTGAGCAATAGGAAACAAGCAGTTGATAAAAGTCTTTCAATAGTTCGAGGTGTTCCTCAAGGCTATATTTATATATCTGTTATTTTCACTATAAACTAAGTTGCTTTTGTGATTCTTGAGACCTCAACACATTTTTAAGCAGACGATATACGTTGCCCCTCCTGTACTTGAGAATGTAAATTTTTCCTTGGGACAGATTTTTTTAAGCACTCGTACAGTAGCAAGAGTTCTCAAAGATCTCGATATACACAAATCCGCTGGCCCAGATGGTATACCCCCGATTCTTCTGAAGAGGTGTTCTTCCACACTGGCAAAGCCACTGCATAAGCTTTTCCATCGCTCCTACTCTACTTGAATCTTTCCTAGAATATGAAAAACAGGATTTGTCCAGCCTGTCCCTAAGAAAGGTGACCCATCCTCCCCCTCCTCCTACCGACCCATAGCACTGACATCCCTTCTTTCTAAGGTCATGGAAACACTGATTAACCGTCAGCTTAAGGAATATCTCGAAGATCGAAAGCTTCTCCATGACCGTCAGTATGGCTTCCGCAGCAACCATTCCACTGGTGATCTGATGGCATATCTCACCGAACAGTGGAGCAAATCTTTACATCGCTTTGGTGAAAGTAAGATTATTGCTCTTGATATCTCCAAGGCATATGATAGAGTTTGGCATGAAGCTCTCTTATCCAAAATGCGTGCTTTTGGGATCAATGATACTGTTGTTCGTTGAATTAGAAGCCATCTTCTGGACCGTTCAATACAAGTTGTATTGGACGGATTCAAGTCTTATTCCTAAATAAATGCTGGTGTGCCCCAAGGCTCTGTTCTGTCTCCGACTCTTTTCCTCATTTTTATAAATAATCTTCTGTCTGTTACTTCTAATCCACTTAATTGTTTTGCTGACGACTCTACCCTCAGCTGTTCATATTCGTTCGATAATTCACGTCCTCGCTTTCGGACGTACAATTGCAATGATACCGTATGTCAAGCTCATTAAACTCCGATTTATACAGCATTGTCAAATGGGGTAGTAGGAATCGTGTGGAGTTTAATGCTTCGAAAACTCAATGCTCAATGCCATTGTCCATGAATGGCACTTACATCGAAGAAACCGAAAAGCTCTCAGTACCCGGTATGTGTGTCAACTACGACCTCCGTTGGAACAACCATATATTTGAGATCGCTAAGAATGGTGCTAAGTGCTTAGGTTTTCTGTATCGGTGTAAGGAGAACTTTTCCCTATCTGATCTGGCTACAATTTATAAAGCGTTTATATGCTCTAAACTCGAGAAAAACTCCCACCTATTGGCAGGTGCTTCGCAAACATCGCTTCACCTGCTTGATAAAATACAAAATCGAGCGTTAAGATTGATAGGAAATAGAACTGCCGCTGAAACCAACCCCTGTCACTTAATCCATCCAAATGCCAATGCATGGTTATCTCTTAAAAGGGTGTTTTTTTAGACGTGTGGTTTTCAAGAAGAAATAAAATGCATATATACACTGAGGATATTATGGATTGCTCAAGATGTTACGCCTCTCAAAACAAGGATGGTATTGGCAAAAACTCTGGATGTTAAATCTATTATAATTGGGACTCTCTCAGCAAGAACTAATTAAAAGTGGCCTTCAATAGCACCATAATCCATGGGTAAAAAAAGATATAACCATAAATTTCTCATTTGAGTAGTAGCTGAAAGACCTTTTTTATATCCAACCGAAACCACTAACTTCCTTGTAACAGGCACTTCCTTCTCTCATTTGTTTCTTAATTTTGGATCCCCACTTTCTTTTCACTCTATATCTCTGTCTCTATCTCTGTATCTCTGTATTTCTTTATCATATATACATAGATCTATATTTTTACAACTCTATTTACCTATTTATATCTCTATATACCTTATTAATATAGTAAATCCCGTAACTCCTGTAACTGTAAAATGGTGTTTAAATTATATCGCTCAATACAATTTAACGCACTTTATTCAAACAATCAAAAGTCACAAAAATCGAATAAATCCTTTGGTGTTAACTTTAATTTTCTTCAATTTTATTCTACTACGTGACCGCACATATGAGAAAGTACGTGCGATGCAGACGTTCAATTTTTACTTGCGATTATAGGTACTATAATACAAGTTATGCATTCGTGCAGCTTAAAAAAATTGAGATAACAATCAAACATGACATTACGATGATAGAGAAACATATTTGAGTTACTTGCAAAATTCTGTCCGTCTGTCTGTCTGTCTGTACGGATGTATATTGGCCTGCAGCCTAAACGGTTGGGCCAATCGTCTTCAAATTTTGAACTTAGGTTATTTTGACATTCTACAGAGGAGTTTTTTTTTAATTTTTTTTTAGCTCAAAAATTAACGGTACCTGTCATATAACCCTTATGTAAAAGCTTATTTTTCTCGAAAATGGCTCCAAGAATTTTTATAAAAAAAATCAGTGTACTACTGTTGGTATGCATTATATTTTAGTGAAAAAAATTTAATATGGTGGGCTAAAAACGGTACCTCCCATAGGACCGGTTTTTTTTCTTCGACTTTCTCGAAAACTGGAGATCCGATTACAATCAAAATTGATATTCTAGAAGATATAGGTAGCTTGAGTAATTTTGCAATAATTTTTGTTCGAAAACTTTTTTTTTGTATTTTTAATAATTTTTAAAAAATATTTTTTTTGAAAAATCAATATTTTGAAAACGGGTAGGTGAATGTTTTTTTTTAAATTTTGTTTTTAAATGTACGTTATTTTTGTGCTTAAGTTTGTATTCTTGAATTATTTTTTTTTATTTTTTTAAAAAAAAAGTTGTTAAAAAAAACAGTTTTATTTAAAAACGGCTCCTACAATTTTGAAAAAAAAATTCACACTTTTTTACATTTAATAAAGAAATAAAATGGCGTTTAAATTATTTCACCCAATACATTTTAACGTACTTTATTCAAACAATCAAAAGTCACAAAAATCGAATAAATGCCTTGATGTTCACTTCAATTTTTTAATTTTATTCTACAATGTGACCGCACATATGAGCAAGTACGTGCAATCCAGTCGTGCAATTTATTTTTTATCGACATAAGGCATTGTATTTGTAATTAAAGCAATTTAATTTTGTTGGGGCAGCACCCCCATTTATTTGGCTTATTTTAAGCTACTAAACTAAAACTAACTTAAGACTAGGTAAAGAGTAATTAAATCTAAGTGGGAAGATTGGGATAGTTGTTGAGGCGTAACTTTAGATTCGGTGTACTAATATTTAGGTCAAAATATTCAGCAATCGAATTTACACTTCGCAGCATACGTGTAATAGGTTCATTGGAGCCATAGGAGGTACGGTGGGAGGGTATACAGAAAAGTCTAGGATTTAATTGCGGGGGTTAGTGTTGAAGAAAATGGAATCAGTCAACGGAACCAGAAAAAAGTCGGTGAATGAAAAGACTATCGGAAACCAATCTTCGTTTTTCTAGAGTTCTCAGATTAATAAATTGAAGACGGGCATGATATGGAAGTAGAATAAACGTGGTGGTATGGGCGCCAAACTTGAGAAGCATATTCAAGGAGGGGTCTAACGAATGTTATATATAGGGAACGAGTCACATAAGGGTTGCAGAATTCTTTAGACTATTGTTTTACGAAACCTAGAGTTGAATTTTGAAATTGAAACTAAGCTCACGATCACATAAAATACGAATATCTCGGATCGAATCAACGATGGGAATGGATTGATGGCAGATAAAATATTGACGGGGAGGTAAAACTATGCGTTTACGTGAAAAAGTTATCGATTGGCATTTTTCCACGTTCAGGTCCAGGCAATTTTTGCTACACCAAATTGAAAAGCGATCTAGATCTAATTGAATAAGTTTTGAATCATTTACTGAAAATATGGTTTTGAAAAACTTAGTATCGTCAACATATAATGAGATATTGGAATGCTTTATTATCAATTCGATGTCATTAATGGCAAGGATATAAAAGGAGAGGGCATAAGTGACTTCCTTGAGGGACACCGGAAGTGGCGAGAAATGGATTGGAAAGTGCATTCCTGAAACGCACACTATAGGAACAATTGCTGAGGTAAGAAGATATCCATTTCAAAGAGATCTGTTCAAAGCCAAGTGCCTTAAGTTTGAAGAGTATAAGACTAAGGCTTTACTAAAGTCAGTGGAGATAACATCGACTTCCATCCCTGCTTCTAGTGCTGAGAGGGCAAAGGAAACCAATTCAATATGGTAGTGGATCTACATTTGAGGAAGCCATGTTGTCTAGGGGATATAAGCGACTTACAACGAAAACTTATTAATTCGTATATGAGGCATTCAAATTTTTTGAGGATGTGGAAGTTTGGGCGATAATTCATTTTTATTCGTTTTTACGTTATTTTTTGCGCCTTTTTTGTGAATCGGTGTAATGAATGAAGTTTTCTATACTTCTGGGAATAAACCTTGGGATAAAGATAACTATAAATTAAAAATTTGAGTAAGGGGAAGGGAGAGAGTTTGGGAACATTTTTTTAGAAGAATTTCCAGGATATTATCTGGCCCAAGAGAAAATTCTTCACTAAATAGACTTAACTTATTTTCAACAAGATTCTTATTGATTGTGAGAGAGAAAAAAGAGCCAATTGAAAAAATCGGTAAGTACTTAAAATAAGCTTCGTCTGGTTGAAAAGCATCATTGGTAAAGGATTGCTTGAAAGATGAGGCAAACAACTCTGAAATATGTAGAGGATCACTGTTAAGAAAAAGAGAGGAAGGATATCCATCAGACTTTTTTTTTATAGTTAACGAACTGGAAAAATGTCTTGGGATCGTACAGTTCAGTAAATTGGAGATAAGCTACGAGATAATTAGAAAAATCGGTGTTTGATCGAGAACGGAGAAAACGTTTTATTTCTCCTATTTCTCAAAGAACGCAATCTCCGATTATAAAGGGTCCGCCAAATAACTTTTTTTTTGAAAATGCTTCATCAACATCGAGTGTAGCTTCGGCTGTGCGGCATGTAGCGCCGTCCTGTTGAAACCAAATGTTGCCAATATCCTCCTCTTAAATTTTTTTGAACAAAAATTTGTTCAACATGGCCCGATAACGATCGCCATTGACTGTAATGGCCTCTCCTTGCTCATTTTCAAAAAATGGCCGAATTATGCCTCTAGACCAAAATCCGCACCAAACAGTGACTCGTTTTGAGTGTATTGGCTTTTCAATATATGCGTGCGGGTTTTCTGTGCCCCAAATGCGACAATTTTGCTTGTTTACATACCCGCCAAGATCAAAATGAGCTTCATCTGAAAAGATAATTTTTTTGGCAAAATCGGCATCTTCTCTAAGTCGATCGCAGGCAGTAATGTCGCAATATTTCCCAGCGTATACATAACCATATTCGTTTAGCGAAAGGATAAAACTAATTATCTATCAAATCAGACATGAGCTAAGTGTTACCATTCACGAAATAAGCACTAGTTGAAAAAAAAACGTTAGATGGCGGACCAGTTACCAAGAGGGGATGTACAGTCATAAGCAAAAATTATTTGCACAATGTATTTTCTTAGTAACGGGTGATTTTTTAAGAGCTTGAGAACTTTTTAAAAAAAAACGCATAAAATTTGCAAAATCTCATCAGTTCTTTATTTGAAACGTTAGATTGGTCCATGACATTTACTTTTTGAAGATAATTTCATTTAAATGTTGACCGCGGCTGCGTCTTAGGTGGTCCATTCGGAAAGTCCAATTTTGGTCAACTTTTTCGAGCATTTCGGCCGGAATAGCCCGAATTTCTTCGGAAATGTTGTCTTCCAAAGCTGGAATAGTTGCTGGCTTATTTCTGTAGACTTTAGACTTGACGTAGCCCCACAAAAAATAATCTAAAGGCGTCAAATCGCATGATCTTGGTGGCCAACTTACCGGTCCATTTCTTGAGATGAATTGTTCTCCGAAGTTTTCCCTCAAAATGGCCATAGAATCGCGAGCTGTGTGGCATGTAGCGCCATCTTGTTGAAACCACATGTCAACCAAGTTCAGTTCTTCCATTTTTGGCAACAAAAATTTTGTTAGCATCGAACGATAGCGATCGCCATTCACCGTAACGTTGCGTCCAACAGCATCTTTGAAAAAATACGGTCCAATGATTCCACCAGCGTACAAACCACACCAAACAGTGCAGTTTTCGGGATGCATGGGCAGTTCTTGAACGGCTTCTGGTTGTTCTTCACTCCAAATGCGGCAATTTTGCTTATTTACGTAGCCATTCAACCAGAAATGAGCCTCATCGCTGAACAAAATTTGTCGATAAAAAAGCGGATTTTTTGCCAACTTTTCTAGGGCCCATTCACTGAAAATTCGACGTTGTGGCAGATCGTTCGGCTTCAATTCTTGCACGAGCTGTATTTTATACGGTTTTACACCAAGATCTTTGCGTAAAATCTTCCATGTGGTCGAATAACACAAACCCAATTGCTGCGAACGGCAACGAATCGACATTTCACGGTCTTCAGCAACACTCTCAGAAACAGACGCAATATTCTCTTCTGTACGCACTGTACGCATTCGTGTGGTTGGTTTAATGTCCAATAAAGTAAACTGAGTGCGAAACTTGGTCACAATCGCATTAATTATTTGCTCACTTGGTCGATTATGTAGACCATAAATCGGACGTAAAGCACGAAACACATTTCGAACCGAACACTGATTTTGGTAATAAAATTCAATGATTTGCAAGCGTTTCTCGTTAGTAAGTCTATTCATGATGTAATGTCAAAGCATACTGAGAATCTTTCTCTTTGACACCATGTCTGAAATCCCGCGTGATCTGTCAAATACTAATGCATGAAAATCGTAACCTCAAAAAAATCACCCGTTAGAACATCTCAAAAAAAATAGTTGCACCTTTCAAAACACCCTTCATCTTGTTTATTTGTTTTATTAATCAATAGTAACAACAATTTTTGAAAAATTTAACACAAAAAAAATTATAAAACTTCATAAATAATAGTTAAATTCATAATTTAAAAAGTGGCACAGTTATTGTCACACCCAAAAAGCTGGCAAAATTATTTGCACAAGGGCAATCGATGACTTGGGAGAGAAAACCGTTAGTTAATGTTCGAGTCAAACAATGTGAAGTGATGCGTGCTGCTGTTGCAGTAGTCTAGCGTCATTCTCCATCAAGGTAACTTGTTTTAAATGGCTAAAACTAGGGAAATTGTGTTAGAAACACGTGCGGCGATTGTTGCAGAATTTAATCTCGGTATTTCGGCTGAAAAAATCTCAGAAAAATATCACTGCAGTCGGCGCTCGGTTTATTATCTGATAGATAAAGAAAAACAAATTAACAGTTTAAAAAATCAAATCGGAAGAGGAAGAAAAAGAATAACAACGAGTCGGCAAGACAAACTTATCGTTCGACATTTTAAATGTAACCCTCCTTGAAAAGTCCGAAGTGTGCTAAAAAACCACGTGAGACTAATTCGCAGAACACTGCGACGAAGGTTGAAAGAAAACTAAGTTAAATCTTACGTTTCGCTAAAAAAAACCCTTCTTAACAAAAAAAAAAAAAAAAACAGAAAAGCAAGATTGAAATCTGCACGGGATCATATAAATAAAACGGCAAATTTTTGGAGAAAAGTTCTTTGAACCGACCAGACTGCTTGTGCTCTAGATGGCACTTATGGACGAAGATTTTTTTATTCCAATCCAAAAACCAAAGCAAAAAGATCCACCCCGCAACCCACAAGGCACTCACATGGGGGCAAAGTATTGATATGGGGATGCATATCCTATAGTGGTAGAGGAACACTTGTGAGGTGCTCAGATCGTATGAATTAGTCTCATTATTTAGAGATTCTAAATGATGTTGCACTGCTGGCAGGATCAAGGTTCATCGGAACGGACTTTGTACTTTAACATGAGAATGCAACCATACACACGCCTTGGATCAAAAAATATCTATCAGAAGAAGAGCAAGAAGTTTTGAATTGGCCTCGGCAAAGTCCTGACTTAAATATTTTAGAAAATGTTTGACATATTGCGAAGTCTAAAATTCCACTTAGTATTAGGTGGTCTGACTCTGTTCCAAGACGCCTCGCAGACGTAATTGCTGCCAAAGGAGGAAACACAAAATACTAGATAATGCTTCGTTTACGATACCCCATTACTTTGGTTTATTTTAATGTACTTTTTTTGGTTTTAGGAGGTTGTAAAATACGTCAATTGCCCTTGTGCAAATAATTTTGCCAGCTTTGTTGGGTGTGACAATAATTGTGCCACTTCTTAATTTATGAATTTAACCGTTATTTATGAAGTTTGATAATTTTATGTTAATTTTTTTCGGAAATTGTTGTTATTATTGATTAATAAAACAACTAAACCAGATAAAGGGTGTTCTGAAAGGTACAACTATTTTTTTGAGAAGTTCTACTAAGAAAATACATTGCAAATAATTTTGCTTATGACAAGGTTTTGCGTTGTGAGGTTATTATATACCGGTCATATGGGAAAAATCAATTAAAACTCAAAGATAGATTTTGCATAGAAAATACCATTCAGAAAGTTTTATCAAAATCGTATGAGCCGTTTTCGAGAAAAATAAGTTTTTCATTAAAAGTTATATGGCAGGTACCATTAGTTTTGGAGCTAGAATGCCAATTCGAAAAAAACGGTCGGGTAGTGTACTCTAAAAATACTATATACCAAGTTTGAATCAAAACGGCCCAACCGTTTAGGCTGTAGGAATCGATACGGACAGACAGACAGACAGATAGAATTTTCTGACCCACTTTTTTCGACATGTAACATCATGTTTGATTCTTAGAGTTTTTTTTAAGTATAGTCCCTATAAATGGCAAGTGGAAACGAGTTTCAAATAATTTTATACCTTTTTTGGACATTGTACTTTATTAAATAAAAATGTAATTATTTGAATTTGTATTTTGTTTTGAAAGGCACCAGACTTCACCTTTGACAGACATGTCTAAATATATTCTTCATTATAGCCATTAATTAAAATTTTTCCTCAGTTTGTTTTTACAAAAAAAAAACAAACAAACAAACATACATACTACGTATTTGAAAGAATCTAGACAGTAAAATATTACATCTTGTAGGACAATACCAATTTTGTATAATATTTACCGATTTCCGATATGAAAACTCAATAAAATAAGCAAATAAAATACTCTGTTGCTACTTAATTACATAAATTGTATTATCACTTCGGCATTTCGCAAGCCTGATGCCTTCTTATCAAACATTTGTAAGATTCAGTGAGCAATGACAGCGATTGTTCAGTAGGTCAACAACTACCAGTGATTATAACTAAGTGCCGTACATTTACAACTACTTGCAAGTACGTACCGTATATACATTTACTTGTTTACAAACAAAATCAAATTAATAATCTCCAATCCGAAAAAGAAAGCGCTTATAAAAGATTGTAACGAAATGTTTCTGCAATTATTTTACTTGTGTATTGTTGTTTTGTGGCCTTGAGCCGAAGAAATTAAACTGATGTTTACCAATGGAAAATAAAAAAGAAATTAATAAATATAAGTTCGTAATAACGTTTAAAGAACATAATTTGAATTTCCGGTACACAGGAAACAAGAATGTTCCTTGAGTCGAGTAAATGTTCTACCTCATGCTGTTTTGTGGAATCGTGAGGAATATGCATTCGGTTGTTTGTCGGTAGCTGACCCAAATCCATTTGGCAAGCTAAAGATTGTGGACATTTTATACTGGAGAATACAACGTGTATCTTGAATGGTACAAGTCTTCTTTTGCAAACGATTTTTAAGGCATAGTGGATGGTCGCCGCTGATAGGGACCTTTTTTTAAAAGATGTTTTTTTATGTAAGTGCCCGTATGTTTGTTTGTTGCTGGCTTGATTTGTAGGTGGAGTAATTCAATAAATAAACTGATTATTTTTAGGAAATCATCTGCCTTTTGAACGATAAATTCTCGAATTGAAAAAAAAAGAATTTTCATAACTAACAGCTAGCAGAAGCAAACTGAGTTACTCTAATTTGTAGATTAAGTTTGTGTAACGTGAGAAGCAATTAGAAAAAACATTATTTATTATATTAATTAATTCGATTAGTTTAATTTATTTCTGTTTTCTTATAATAGATACAATTTTCAACTTAAAGATAATTATATCTGAATTAGCAAATAAACAAATAAGTGAAACTAAAATGTTGTGGGTTAAAATGACGAATAATAAAAAATAAAAAAAAAAAATAAAATTTAAAAAAATAAAAGGTGTTGAAAATTCATCAAAAATTTAAACTAAAGTGCCTTTCACATAAGCTGCGAACCCTTTTAAGCAAATTCTAACGAAAATATCAAATTTATTTTATTTTTTTACTAATTGAGAAAGTGAATAAGTTATTAGTTTTACAAATTTAATAAGAAAAGTAGTGCATTTAAATGGTTTTTATTACAAAATTTTACACATAATTTTGTTCTCTAAGACCAACAAAATCACGGCAGCGAACGCGATCCACAAAATTGCGAAACAAAAATTCGCTCGAATTTAAACTCGCTTTTTGGCTTTTTTATGATGAATAATATATGGATACCAACATGCCTACTTACTTACAAAACTGAATTACAAAAATATTTAGCATTAAAAGCTGTATCTGTGTCTTGTTTCCATGTAAATAATAACCGAAGGTGATGGTATGTGTGGGTACCTGTAATTTGTATGGTAAAGTATAAAGCTTTTTATTAATTGTGGGTACCTGAAAATTCCAAAACACAAAAACATAGGCAACACTGTTGAAATTTTTTTTTTTAGAAAAATCTTGCTTTTAAGCGAAAAATTCATTATAAGCTAAAAAAAGGGAATTGATAATTACATTTATTTCCTTATCATATAGAGTAAGGTAAATTATCGTTAAATACCAATTTAATAAATATTTGACACCAAAAAAAGTTTTTTTTTAACACCAATAAGTGGGAACAAAAAAAAGCGTTACGTACCTTAAAAGCGGTCGGGCAACGTGTTTATCCCTATAAAAGTTTTCCCAGCCACTGGATTCTTAAGAAGGACAGTCTTACCTTTCGTTTGGTACTAATATTGTCCCCTTCCCAGATAGATAGGTATTCATCAAAAAAACAGTTTTTTGAAATGGTCGGGCAAGTATTTCTTCCCAGATTTTTTTTTGCCCGACCAAAGGTTTTAGAATCTATAGGCAAAACTCTTTCAGACAGTAAAAAGTTTTTACACTGCCCCGATGAGATAATTTGTCATATAAAAATGCTACGGGAAGTGACCGTTTCCCGCCCAAAGTTCCCTGAAAAAGATTGCCCGACCAGTGGTTTTGTCAATGGTTCTGCAAGTATTATCGATTGGTATTCATTATTTTCACTCTCCTTATGGCATAGGTACTCTGACGGTCGCCTCCCTTACTATTATTACTGAATAAATAAAGAGTGAAAATGCAACGCTTCGTTTGGGTTCTGTAGATGATTTCTTATAGAGCTGGTAAAATAATTAAAATTTATAATTGTTTTATATGTAGCAGGTAGAGTTTTCCAAATTCTGGTACCAATTAAGAAGAAAGATCTGCGCGTTTGCAATGTTGAACTTCTTGGAATATTAATATTGTTTGTAGATATTGAAAATGCGAGTTTCTCGTATAAATAGGTGGGAGTTTGAGATCGTTGTAATTTAAACATAAATTTGCAAATTTCAATAGTGAAATGTGTTGATAATGAAACACCGAAAGTACAGTGAGACAAATGTAATACATGATCAAACCTTCTTAATGAAAAAATGAAACCAACGCATGAGTTAAAAGCTAGATTTGATTTTTGCTGGCTTATTGATTCCATACCACCATAAACAGGAGAACCATAGGTTATAATTGGAGCTAATAAAGTTTTGACTAACATCAACCTTGTAGCTAGTGGAGTGTAGAATGAAATTCTACAGAAGCGTCTAAGACCTCCATAAATGCTTTTTATAACATTTCTTACGTGATCATTCCATGTGAGAGTTTTGTTAAAAATTAAACCTACATTTCTTAATGTAGACCTAAAAGGAATCACATGACCATTTAAAATTAATTGAGGAAAATAAGAAACATCCAAACATATTTTGTCTATAATTATGCTTGCTATTTAGCTGGGTTCAAAACTAAATAATTTCTAATTGCCCACTCATGCATGCTATTTAAATCATCACTTATATTGCTGATTGCCACTTCCAAGAGGCCAAGAGAAAGAGACGAAGAGATCTGCAGATCGTCAGCATAAAGGTCGTACCGGCTGTATTTAGTAGCATAACAACATCATTAAAAAAACATGCCAAAAAGAAGAGGTACCAACAAAGATCCCTGATGGACATCAACCTTTAGATCACAGATTAGATTTATTCATAATACGAAGCCTGAAAAATTGTATTGAATCAGAAATATTTGTATTTTATCTCATTGTATCTTATATAATTTTGGTAAGTCAAAAATTACATTACATGAAGCAGTTCGTGATTAACTAGTGGATTGAATGAGAAGGAGTGTCTAGTAAAATTATATTTTAATATAACATACAAGAATACATATAAATATGTTTGTATACCCAACAGTCTCACCAAACATTCCAAAATACTTCTTCAAGGAACCCTAACAAAAGGCAAAGACGTAAAATAACAATAACAAAAAAGGATATTTTCGTTTTTTATCCCAAAATACACACGGGTGCACATCTTAACGATCAATTCCAAACAAATCAATACTGAGAGCTAATGCTTATATTTTACGATCTTCATTCAGTGAATTAGTCTATTCATGAATCATGAGGTACCTGCGTTGATGCGAACGGTCAACACTATTCACATGGATTCCGGGAATAACATCTTAAAGCCCTGTTGAGAAAAGGCAAAAAAAAAAAATTCTCGGCAATGAACTGTACCATAGATCAATTTGAAATTTCAATGCTATTGACCATTATTTCTATTAATTGTTAGTTCAATATTTTACTGCTTAAATTTCATTTTTGTTTCTTAGAAACCGAAGGAAGAATGCTTTCTTGGAATCTAATAGCATTGTTGGAATTTCAGGATGTCTTCCACATAATATATAAAAGCAAAGGTCAGTGACCTGATGGCTACTGATTTTAATAGATTAAATGTGGCTTTGGTATAGTTTATATATTGTGTGTTAGGATATGATTTCTAAGTTTCGTCGAAATGAATTTGGGCCCTAGCATGGGATATGTTGTCTTTGAAGGCAGAGCTCCTTTGCGGCGTATTAGCATAGTACTTCTACTTTATAAACCACACGACTTTGAGGTATATAGTGCTATTCTTTAGGGACTATTTTGACAATAAATAAATATCATCTAACTTGGGTAAAAAAATATTCGTTTTTGTCCATCGGTACCGCTCTCCGTTGATGATGATAGTTTAGTTTAGTTTAGTTTATTTATTTATTTATAAAACTTACACTGTAAGATAGTATACATCTTATATTTTAGTGAAAGCCTTTGAATTTCAATGCAGTTGAAATAATAAATAAAAAATAACAGAAAAGTAGAAAATATAATAGAAAAAGAAAAATAATAAAAGAAAGAAGACAAAATGAAAACTTTAAATATATGCAATAATTTATATAAATCCTATATGTTGGACTTTTGAAACTTATAATAATAGTTTAATATATAAAAAAAAAGAAAGGAAAAAAAGGAAGATATAAAAATAGAGAAGAGAGCGAAGATTTGAGTATAAGCTTAAAAGATAGGATAGGTTAAGTTAGTTGCTTTTATTCGAAAAGAACATTTTAAGGTTATTTTGGAATGTGTGTAGGTCATCAACATCTCGCAGATGAGTGGGAAGTGAGTTCCAAAGGCGACATGCAGCAATTAAAAACTGCCTTTCTGACGTGAGACACAAGAAGTGTGGTAAAATTACCGATGTTGATCTGTTTGATACAAACAATCTGATTTTTTCGTGCAAATATGTTCGTTCACGTGTTTTCAAGATTTTAAAATACAGTACCAATGCTTGGAATTTCAAAAACTCATCAAACGACATACATATTAAGTAGGGTCTTTTGCAAATGTGAAATGTGGTCATACCTTCTTAATCCAAAGATGTATCGAATTATGCTATTAAAAGCAACTTTTATTTTATTTTTGCTGATGGCGTCACAGTTGTAGAATATTTCACATCCATAAGTTAAGAGCGGTATCGCCAGGGTCCTTGCCAGTATTGATCTGGTTTTAAGTGGTGTGAATTCCTGGGCGGTCCATAGCGTTTTGAGCATTCCATAAGTTTTTCCTATCAATGAATTAATGTGGTCGTTCCAGGTCAATATTCTATTGAATATTACACCTAGATTTTTATAGGTATTCACGAATTCTAAATGGTTCCTACTTAGATTTATGGAAGGAAAATATGATAAGTCTACTTCTTTTCATGAGTGACCAGGCATTTGTATTTGTTTGGGTTGAGAGTCAACCCATTGTAAAATGGCCAGTTAGAAATCTTTTCCAGTTCCTGGTTCAACGTAAAAGCGCAGTCGTCAATGATACCCAAAGGACAGCTTTTGTAGATCATCGGCATAAAAGTGTTTCGATGCTTGGTTGATGATGAAATCGATTTCAATAATATAATAAAGAAAACAGAATGGGGGATAAAATTGATCCTTGAGGAACTCCTTGTTGAATCGGTATAAAATCTGAGAAATTACCATTTAATATTGAACGGCTTGCTTTCTATCATTTAGAAAAGAAGAGAATAATTTAATAGCTTCTGGCGATACGTTAAAACTTTGACGCAATTTATTAAGGAGTATTGTGTTATTCACCATGCCAAATGCTTTTGAAAAATCTAGTAGCACTAGGAAAGTTAATTTATCAATATCGAGATCAGCCCTTACGTCTTCGATTATTTTAGTAAGTGCTGTTATACAGCTATGGTGTTTGGGAAAACCTGATTGAACATCGACGAATAATTTGTTGTGGGTGACAAAGTTGCTTAATTGTTTTTGCATAAGGCGCTCGCAGACTTTTGATAGCAAAGGAATTATTGAAATACGTCTAAATTCATTACTGAGCGAGTTTTTGGGGATTGGAATTATTTAAATTTGTTTCCATTGGTGTGGGAAGATCCCAGTGGTAAATACTGAGTTAGTTACATGCGCAAAATGAGGAAGAAGCATAGGGAGAATAGCTTTGATAAACATAGGATTTAAATAATCAGTTCCAATGGCATCAGATTTAATATTGATGAAACTTTCAACTACATCTGTCGCATTCACACATGAAAAACTGAATGTGTGTCCGTTGAAGGAGCGGGTATGAAAGATATGTTTTCTCTTGGAGGCATAACTAATGTAGATGCAATTCTATTGTTCAGTTCAATTTTATTCATATCGGCTTGAATATTTGGTCTTTGTTTAACGATTCCTAGCTTGCGAAATCTACCATCAGATTTTACATTTGAGTTTGGCGCATCTTACCTCTTTAAGAACTTTATTCCGTAATGATTTGTACGTTTCATGAAGTGCATTAACAGGGAAACGTTTCTATCGACGATAAGCTAGGTCACGTTGGTTTATTAAATCATTTATCCTACCTGTAAACCATTGTTTATTCTTCCGAATCATAATTTGTGTTTTTATTGGAACGTGTTGATAAAATAAAAGATTAAGATTTGTATTTAAAAATTCCACTTGGTCATCTGGTAAAGGCATTAGGAAGATATCGTTCCATAAAATCATTCTTATATCGTTTTCAAGAGATCTTCTTTTAATGTTTTTAAAATCTCTAAATTCTACTCGAGAATTTTCTTGGGTATTTGTTTGAAAATCTTAGGTCAGGAAAATAAGATCATGTTTTGAGAAAACTGGAGCTTCGAGTTGTTCGTATAAAAGTACCCGATCGATTTCACTTACATAATAATGATCTAAAAGTGTACTAGATGAATTGGTAAAGTAGGTTGGTTGAGACATATTGACTGAATGTATATCGTAAGAACTCATGTTTTCACTTAATCTCTTATCAATTAAAAGGTTACAGTTGAAGTCACCGCATATAAATATGTTTGAAGAACTAACCGTAGTTTCTACAATAACCCTTTAAACTTCCTCCAAATCAATATATCTATTAGGCCTGTAGATAGTTCCCCAAGAGAAGATTACCTTCAATGCCTTTAACCTCCAAAAACAAGTCTTCACAAGAAGATCCCGGTGACCAGTAGTAAGACATTTTACATATAAGACTTTCCTTAATATATATATAGCAACACCCCCTCCTCGATTACAGCTGTCTGAACGAAAAATATTATAACCACTAAGAGAGTATGTTGCATCTTTAACAGATGTATAGAGAACCATGTTTCAGACACACAGATCGCGTCTATTTTGGAATTTTCAAAGAGGCATCGAAATTCATTAATCTTTATCAATAACCTCTGAGCATTGATGTTTGCTATTTTAAAACCGGCGAGTTGATTCTGGAGAGAACGAAATTTAATGCCCTTGCAGTTCCAAATCAAAAGAACAGGGTTGTGAATCTTGAAATGAATATAAGAAGTTATGAGTACTACCTTACCTTAACTTAGGTGGCGCAACAGTCCGGGGTGGACCTGGGCCTCAACCAACAAGCCTCTCCAGCCAGCTCGGTCTCTATCTAGCTGCCTCTAGTTACACGTGTCTCGCTCTTCCTCTACTGTGCCATTCCTCTGGGATGGATTTGAAGATTTTCCGGGCCAGAGCATTGATGTCCATCCGCTTTATATGGCTCTTTTGGCTAGGTTTGTGTCGCTGTACAGCCGGTACAGTTCTTCATTGTACTTCTTCTTCACTCTCCGTTAATTCATAGGGACCAAGAATCACCCGGAGAATCTTTCCCTCGAAGCAGCCTAAAGCGTCCTCATCCGCTTTTGACAACGTCGATGCGTCTGCACCATAGACCACGACTGGGATGATGAGGGTCTTATAAAGGGGCAATGTAGTTGCCCGAGAGATGGCTTTGCTACTCATTTGCCTTCTAAGGCCGAAGAAGCAGCAATTGGCAAGAGTTATTCTTTCTTTGATTTCAGCGCTGGTGTTGTTTTCTGAGTTAATAGCGGAGCCCAAGTAGACAAAGTCCCTAACTACCTCAAAGTTATTACTGTCTATGGTCATGTTTTGTCCAAGACGTCAATGTTGGGTGTCTCTTCTTGATGACATCATATTTTTTGGTTTTTCCCTCATTGACTGCTAAACCCATCTTCGCCGCTTCCCTCTCGATACTCACAAAAGCACCAATTATGCCAATATCGATTTGTGAAAGATCGTGCCTCTGGTGTTGGCGTGAGAGCTCTGCACTATTCTTTCAAGTATGATGTTGAAAAAGTCCCACGACAGCGCATCGCCTTGTCTAAATCCTTTTTTGACTTCAAAGATGTTGGTGAGGTCTTTGACGGAACAGCGCTTTTCATCATCATTTTTCATAAGCGGACGAGTTTGGCAGGGATGCCAAAACTGCACATTGCTCTATATAACTCGTCTCTATAAACGCTGTCTTACGCGGCTTTGAAATCGATGAAAAGGTGGTTGGTATCGATTTGAAGTTCTTGGGTTCTTTTCAAGATCTGGCGTAATGTGAAAATTTGGTCGGTAGTGGACTTTCCTAGCCTAAAACCTTACTGATATAGAGACCTATCTGGTTATTGACGAATGCCTTTAGGCGTTCACACAATTCGGCAGGAAAGTTCTTGTAGGCGATGTTGAGGAGACTGCTACCCATGAAGTTAGTGCAGTTCAGAAGGTCTCCTTTTTATAATCGGACTCTGTTCATCGGGCATGCTTTCTTCTAACCATATCTTGCTTATGAGTTGGTGCATACTTATAGCCAAGTCATCGTCTGCAGCTTTAAAGAGTTCGGCAGCTAGGTCATCCCCTCCGGCGTCTTTGTTGCTCTTAAGCTGAGATATCTAGCTTACTTCATCAAGATGTGGTGGGCAGAATTATTGGTTTACTTTGCCCAGATAAAATAGACCATTCTGCCTGACATCGGAATTCGATTCGTCATCGCCGTTATACAGTCTGCAAGAATGGTATTTCCATGTTCTCAGCATCGACTAAGATTCCACTACGATGTTCCCTTGATCGTCTTTACAAGCTCAGTTCGAGCTCTGTTGCTTTGACAGTTTCTTTTTACCTTTTGGTACAACTTTGGAACTTCATTCCTGCAATAACAGCTCTCCATTTCCTCGATCACGCACTTCTCATGATCCCTTTTCTACTTGCGATTATAGGTATAATAATGCAAGTTATGCATTCGTGCAGATTAAAAATTTTGAGATAACAATCAAACATGACATTACGATGATAGAGAAACATATTTGAGTTACTGGGAAAATTCTGTCCGTCTGTACGGATGTAGTTTGGACTGCAGCCTAAACAGTTGGGCCAATCTTCTTCAAATTTTGAACTTAAGGTAATTTTGACATTCTACAAAGGAGTTTTTTCAATTTTTTTAGCTCAACAATTAACGGTACCTGTATATGACACGTTATGTAGAAGCTAATTTTTCTCGAAAACGGCTCCAAGAATTTTTATTTAAAAAATTCAGTGTAGGTATGCATTATATATAGGTGAAAAAAAATAAATATGGAGGGCTAAGAACGGTACCTCCCATAGGACCGTTTTTTTTCTTCGACTTTCTCGAAAACTGGTGATCCCATTACAATCAAAATTGATATTCAAGAAAATGTAGGCTAAGTAATTTTGCATTAATTTTTTTTCGAAGGCTTTTTTTTCAATTTCCTTTAATTGGCAAGCTTATTATCGCTACCAATTTTATTTCCATTTTTATTGAAACATCCTTGAGTACCCCTTCCTTCAAAGTTTATTACTGATAAACATTTCATCTCAATGTTTTTTTTTTCGTTTTAATAAAAATAATAAAATAAATTCTAACAATTTGCAAACTTTTGAATTAAAAAAATATTTTTTTGAGGCAAATCTCTTAACATGGTTAAAAAGACCATCACTTACCAACTTCGCATTCACACTATTCGCATTGTCGCACTGGCAATTCACCCCATCATAAGAGAAGTAAGCTCCAATTAAAGAGCAAATACATACATACATTTTTTGAAACTGCACTGCAAAGTGAAATTTTTAAGAGAAAGCCGATATTAAGAGTACTAATCGTGTGCATAAGTGAGGAAAGCACGTGCACTTGTGTTTGTGTATATGATCGCGCATCATCCATGACTAGAAAATAAAAAGACGAAGTGAAACGGAAAGAAGAAATCGAAAAAAACAACAGCATTTGATTACATTCAACGGTCGTTGAACCGTCAATCAATGCCCCACCATTTGACCCATATATTATGAAAGTGGAACACTAGGTGACAGCTGATCGCAGGCCTTCTCTGATGGTATTGGCAGAAGATATGCATTTGTGGTTGGACATGGCTGGCAAGTATGACATAGAGGTGTGTCTGTGTTAGATCAGTTGTATAAATATGTGTTTGTGTTATTTTTCTTTTGTTTGTATTATACTGTCGTATCGGCGCGGTCGTCGGAAGTGCAAAAGAAATAAGAAAACATGCCATGTGCTATTGTGTGCTTTTGTCGACCATCCGCGTCCGTGTGGGGGGATTGCATTTCTGCGACATGATGTTGGATCTACGCTTGTATTCCTCGATAGAGGGCAGTGACTGCAAAGTGGAAGTAAAGTGATTGTCGTTTGCTTTCTGTTTGGCTGGACGGTTGAGGGAGGAACGTATGCATTGTTGTTGAAGAAAGCATTATGTGAATTTGAATTGTGGCGACAGTGATGGGAGTGTTAATAATGATTCTTGTTGAAAGATAATAACTGTTTTATATTTAAATTTGAAGTTGAAGGTTTGGGGTATGTAGAGAGATTAAGAATTCTTTGGTTTGTAATATTGATAAAAAAATTATAATACTTTTAAAAATAATTTTGTTCTTAAGATTGTCTATTTAACAGAATTTGGTTTGAACACAATTCATATACAAATATTAATTGATACTTTAATAGACTGATGATGAGCTTTCTATTTATGTATGTAGATAGTTATGTTAGTATCTAACTTTCTCTTTTTTTGTGAAACTAGACGTTAACAGATTTCTTCCTTTTTTCCTTTCCGGGGCAATTTAGTTATAAGGATCTCTAGGCTAAGGTAAAAAAATTAAAATAAAAAGTTTATGGTTAGACATATCAAACTTAACATTTTAATAAGTTAACACATATCAATATGCTGCGATGTTTCTCTGTCATATATGAGTCTATCGAAATACGAATTTATTTTGCAGCTATTCTAATTCAGCATCCTTAGTTTTGGAGAGGTATGTTCAGTTCTTAAAAGTCTTAATTTAACTACGTGTTGTAAGTTCAAATTTGAACTTTGAAGTTATTTAAGTGTATATTTATTTTTGAATATGGTTAATATTTGTAGTTTCTTTTACTTGCGAATTTTAAATGGTATTTTTCGAACAATACTGCCTCGTGATATACTGGTTGGTGTGCAAAAGGTTCGTGTTATGAATCCCCATCAGAGCTACCTCTTTTCCGGGGAACTGCTAATTTCAAGGAAATGGCAAATTATCCAGGAGTAAGGTTTGTCTCGAAAAAGTGTATCATGTGTCTCATCCTCTCCTGTTAAAATGGTGAAGAGTATAGGTCTAGGCCTTGGAGACCTTAAGGAGCTGTCACCTCGGTAAATGTGTTTATTTTTTCCACAGTTATCAAAGATATGACAAGATATATTGCCCGATTGTCCCCCTTGTCACGAATCACAAGTCACAAGCTCTTGTGAGGATTGTTGTGATTCGATAACATTTATCGGATTCTCCCCTAATCCTCACAATGAAAGTCACAGCGAAACTCCCCACACCATGGGGAATTTTTGTTGTGACTATTGTGAACAGCAGATGACGAATAGTAAACACAAAACAAAATGGCAGCCATTAAATGCAAGGAATTTTTTTTTGATTTTTTTTTTACTCTGCAGAAAGTGAAGAATTGAACAATATTTTGGTGTTAATATGCTATTGTAATAATTTAACCTTCCATATTCGGATGTAAGTCCTCCAATAAAATGCACCATAATCAAATTTAATTCTATTTTTTATTAACTAAAAAAAGTGCAATTTGCTAAAATATGCATTCTGATTATTAGTTGCTTTAATGTAAGTTGGTTAAAAATTATGCGCTTTTGTAAGATTCTCATTCTTTCCGATGCAACTTCTACGTATTGAAATGTTAAATCTCAAATACTTTGTGAGTTGTGACCTGCTCTGAAGGAGATCACAATTTCGATTGTTTTTGTGACTCTCACAAGTGGTGACTTTGGGGGAGAATACGAAAAAGTCACAAGATCTATTTCACCTCTTCTTGTGAATTGTGAGACATCAGTGATGATGGGGAGAATCGGGCAGATAATCTGAGGAATTTTCGGGACCAATATTCTTTCGAACTTGTTCAGTATTTTTGTATTCATTTGATAACAATTAGCATATTAAAACGCTATTTTTTAGGAAAAGTTAAGTTCAATATGGTTACAATTTTTGTATTTATGTGATTTAATATTATTTAATGTTAAACTTTAATCTTCTGATTAATTTAAAATTTATCAACTACATATTTATATTTAAACATAAAGCAAAAGTTTAAATTTAAGAATGAGTTTGGCGTCTCACATAACTATTTATTGCAATTCAAACCTACTGCGGTCAAACCTACAGTAAAAAAATTATTGGCGCGACAGCTCCTTAAGTAGCCAAGGCCTAGTGACTTATACTCTCAACCATTCCTCTGTGTGTGTTGTTAATCTGCAAGAATGGAAGGGCCCTAAAGTTTACCGCCGAGTCCGAACGGCTATATGAGATGCACTTTTTCGAGACAAATTTTACTCTTGGAGGTTTTGTCATAGCCCCGGAAAAGAAGATGGCTATGAGCTGGATTCGAACCCAGGCTCATTCACTTAGAAGTCCGACACACTAACCACTAAGCCACGAGACACTACAGTAGCATAACCGAAAAATTGTCGCTTCGGCTTCTTTCCGAACGCGAGAAAACAAGATTTTCGAATATAAATTTAGGTGTTCTGTTTCCATCAGACCCAACAAAAATATTAACACTACTGTCTAGATAGTTTTGTAGTGGCACACTGAAAATGTCTTGAGGTTGAAAGGAAATTAGACAGTTTGGAATTCGCTGAGACCGCGGAATCGAATGTCTTAGAGAAATCAAGCAGGAGCAAGGTAGTAGTCTTTTGTTTATAGATTTTTATCCTTATATCATCAACCACTTTGAGCAGAGCAGTAGAACAAACTATGGTCATATGGTCATAGAAAAAAGAAAATAGAACTGCGACCCACAACGACCATGCCCTGGAAACCCTGAAATTGTATTGTGTGTATGTAAATACGTGTGAGATACGGTGTAAGAAACAGCCAATCAGCAAACTTTGCCTGCTCTCCAAAAGTGCAGACGTTTTAATAGTCCCATAAGAAATATACAGGGATCGGTACACATATGTCGCTGACAGGATATTTTTTATTATTTTGGAACAGGTATTATCTGTATTATATAATTCTTCTGTACGTGTGTTAGTAACCCTATTCCTCCTAAACGGCAGGACAGATATCGATGAAATTTTGTATGTATATTTCAATGGGTTGCTGGATGGTTTGAAAAAAAAATTGGTCAAAATTCGTTAAAGCGGTTTGCCACAAATGCATTTTTAGTGCATTTTATCAAATTACTAATAAATATTTTGATAATATCTGCTGACGATGTCTACGAAAGTGTTTGTAAAGTTTGTTCAAAATTCGGTAAAGTATGGATTGCCACAAATGCAGTTTTAGTACATTATGACATTATGTTTAGTAGTGAATTATTAGGATGCCCACCAAGGTTTATGTGAATTTTGGTCAAAATTCGGAAAAGCTATTTGCAATTTAGTTGGTTTTATATGGCATTAAAACCCATGCCGGCAACACCATAACCCGCCTGAATATCATCCCATTTGCATGGTAATTTTTTTGTTGGATTCCGGAAGTTAAAGTTTTTAACGGAAAATTTAATTTTAGGAGAGCATTAGTCACTTACATTCATAACTATATAGATCCCTACTTAAAATTTAATTTCATTGACTTTTTCGCCAAATCTATTTACTTATACAATTCAAGGATTGACAAGAACTTGCATTAAAATAAAAAACGATTCACAAACTTACATAGGTCAACAACAGAGTAGCACACCATAAAACATCGATGAAGTGAAGCTTCTGAAGCGTCCAATACTTTTAAAGATTTTGAAGATTATTTTGACGAAGATAAAGATGAAGTTGATAAAACAATTGAAGACAAGGACGTAACAAATAACTCATCAATACTTAGTGATGACATTGAAGAAATTGATACATAAATGTAATACATATGTATGTCTAATAAACAATTTTCGTGAGCTAGTTCATGTGACCGGTGACCCATGCAAAACCATTCTTATTGAAAAGTTTGTTTTAAAAATAAGGCATTTTTCTATTAAAGGAGGGAAAATTCAATTTTAGGCGGGAGGCGGGACGAAGTACGCCGGGTTAGCTGTTTTTTTTATATTTTCCAGATATTAGAGTGCAGCTAGAGCTTGAATTGAATTGGATATATGTGTGAGATAAGAATAATATCCCCACTATTTTTCTAAAGAGGTGCTTTAAAACGCTGGCAAAACAACTGCCAAATATTTTTTTGGCAGTGGTGCAGTAGATAAGATGTTTACTAGCTAACCTTAGAGATCGTGACTTAGATACTTGGGTTGGGAAGCAATTTTTCTAACTCTTAGTACAAGCTAGAGCCGTCCGTGAGTTTTAAATGAGAAAATAGTTACATAAATTTCGATCTATTGCAACGAAAAAATCTTTCCTATCATTCTAATTCTTATTAAATTAAGACTCTTACTGCATTAATATATTATAAAGGTATTACTAATCTTTTGAATGTGCGCCAATTATAGAAAATAAAAAATCTGTCATATCCCTTTCGTCTCTTTCCTGCCTCTTTTCGTCTAGCCTGCCACCAAAAAATGCAAATCTTCGTCACCCTCACACAAGTCAACCAATTGCACTTACTCTTTTTTTCTAAGGTCTTAGAAACGCTGACTATATTTCAGCTTAAGAAATATTTTGAAGAGCGAAAACTTTTTTTTCCTAACTCTGTGGTATGTTTAAAAAAAACTTTCATTTCATTGTTGTAAGCTGATTTTTAAGAAAATTGTCTTTTTTCAACGCCAAGATTCATTAAGGTAATATGATGAAAATAAAGGCTTATTAAAGATAATAGGGGATAATACTATATGCTCTGAGCTAAACTTTGTATTAATATAAAACATTGTTAAGTTAAATTAACTCTAGCCGGCAAAAATTACAAGACACTGTAAGATATTCGATCTGCAGGCCTTTCGCAATTGATTTATTGATAAATATTTCTTTAAAACAAATAATTCCATACTCAATAACTTGCTTCAAACCAAACCATATTAAATGAAAAATCATCAAAGTTTTTTTTCATTCCAGCTAATCATGAATATAATATGCAGCGAAGATAACAGCTTTCAAAATGCATTTTGAACACCAATTCCTTTCCTGTCGATCAGCATGGAGAAAAAAAGAAGATCCAGTGAAAGTATTTACAATCTACATAAATGTAACATATGTATCTATCTATATCCGTGCACGGAAATAGTAAATTCATGACACAGCATCATGCATCTTATAGTTACACCCGTGTAGACCTTATTAAATGCCACATTATCGCACACAGAGTCAACTGCAAATATTTATAGGAACATGGTAGAGGTGGCTTGTTATCCTAATAAAATGAATGAGCTATGCTATGTGTTTTTAAATGGCGCTACACAATTTGTTGCTTATTTGATGGTTTTCTACATGTTTTGATGATCATTTTTTTCTTACAGCAAATAAAACGATGTGCGTTTTTCACATTCAATGCATTTTCCTTCATAGCTTTTCTCTATTTGCCTATGTGTTCCAATTCCAATGTTTTGGACTTGAAATCCGCACATTTAAAAATACTGCTGCATATTTAAAGTTCAAGTTTTTATGCATGCTCGTCAGACTGTTGCGTAGGGAAAAAAGAAGGGCACTCTAGTGAGAATGTAAATCAGAATGTATTATTTTTAGCTACTCCAATTGAGAAAATTTTTGTTTGGATACAAAATAGAATTTATTTGTGAATAACTTATAAAAAAATAGGCATGGTTGGGTCGCACGTACTTGCTCTTATGTGCTAATCACTTATAGTTTTAGTTTAGTTAGTTAAGAACACTTTATTTGAATTCGTATAATTAAAAGTACTTATACAATTTCTTGTTGTTTTTTCAACTTAAGGTTAATTTTTGGTTTGGCCGAAGGCCGTCTACCAGACTGACATTATCCTAGCTTAATACTGTTTTTAGTTTGCATAATAATTAATTCTTAGTTAAATTATTGTTTCCTTTTCTTTATTATGCTTTAAAAGTCTCCTTATGTCTCAATAATTCGAGTTCTATATCTCAATGCGGTGGATGCATATTTATATAAGGTTTCCCAACCTTCGAAATGTATAATACTTCGTTCATATCCATTGAGTTTTTCCCAAGAAATCTCACACGGAACTCTCTTAATATGGGGCATCGACAAATAAAATGGTAAACATCTTCTCTTTCCCTAAGGTTACAGAGGTCACACAGAATTGGAAGGTTGATTCTATGTGGTATGAAGTTTAAATTAATAACTTCGCCTCTTAATTTAAATATTAAATTTATCACGTGGAGAGGCAGAAGATTAAAATGGTACGTGTTCTCTTGAAGATTAAGATTCAGCTGACTATAAATCATTCGATACTGTGAAGATTGCGCTTCCATCAAACAACCTTCATACGTACTAACGTTTTCAGATAGAGCATATAATTCGGTGTACAAGACGGCAAACGTAAAATTCTCTTAAAAAAATACGTCAGGAGTTTTTTCACCTCTTCAAATTTGGCATAAACCCAAATTTGTGCCCCGTACAACAAATGGAGGCTGAAGTCGCACGAAATATTTTTATTTTTGCACTGTTTTCTATGTACCTATTATCCATGCACCGTCCCCAAACTGATGAAATAGCTCTTTTCTCCTCAGCCAGCTTCAACCCGAAATGCTTTTTTTTCCATGTTGAAATAAGAACTGATCAAAACACCTAGATACTTATACTCCCGCACAATTGCAAGGTTTTCACCTTTGTAAGTCCATTTCTCATTCCGAGCATATCTACTTCCTCCATCTCTGATGACCATAATTTTTGACTTTTCTAGATTAACGGACAGGTTCCAGGGATAACATTAGCTTTCTAGACGATTAATCATTCTCTACATTCCCTCTACAGATTCCAAGCAAAACTATGTCATCGGCAAAAATGAGACCTGGCACCTGCATTCCTCCAAACTCTATCCTTCCTCCAGTTGCTTCCAAGACATCGTTTATAAATAAAGTGAAAAGTAAATGGAATCAAAAGCGGTACGGAAAGCCACAAAGAAAGTATAAAGCTTCTTGTGCCTTCTTTTGAAACTATCCGCAATGTTGACAAAAGTAAATATCTGGTCCAAAGTCGAGTGGTTTTTCTGAAACCGGCTTGAAACCCATTTAATATCCCACTGCATCAGCCTATTATAAATTAGGGTACTAAATAACTTAACAGAATATTCTATTATATTCTTCAGTTAGTACAGTCAAAAATTCAATCGAACAATTTTTGTAAAATTCCGCAGGTATTCGATCATCTCCTGGAGCTTTTCCGATTTTAGCATTTTCAATCACATTTAACACTTCAAACGATGTAAATGGAAAATCAAGAAGCATAGTAGCGAAGTGGCGAAAATCTGGGAATGTTGAGCAGATTCTTAAAGTAGTCCCGAAGTTCAAAACGCTTGCAGAGATTATCCAATCTTGTTGGTTCTCCCATTAATATATTTGGCAGCTTTCCAGAATTGAGCTGAGGATCTTGCACTTTTTTATAATTTCGCTGTTCATATTCCTTTCTTTTAGCAAAGCCGATTTGTTTGAAATCCTTATTGGCTGCTGCATACATGTTTTTAAAAACGGGGGTGCTGAATTTTCTCAAGAGCCTTAAATACACAAATGATTTTTTTCTTAATTTAAGGCAATCCGCATCGAACCATTTCTGCCTGAAGTTATCCATACACTTCCATTTTGGGCTGCCTGGGACTACATTCTTTATAATTTGGGTAAGGCTGTCCATCCCCAGTTGAATGATTTCTGACCTACTTTTAATAATTTTCTCGTTTAGATTATATTGGTATGCTGACAGAAAACTATTCCTCCAAAGTAATTTCGGCAGAAGTTCCAGTCGCTTCGCATGTAGCAATTCTTCAGTTACCGAAAATGAACATCTTATATCTAAAAGACACAAAAAAGATTTACATTGGAAAATGACACGGTTTGAAATTTATAAAAAGTGTCAAAACCACAACACTTAAGGGTTTTTATTAAAAATGGAGTACGCTACGTCTATTTTAATTACCCGTTGGTGCCGCTGGGGTCGTTTCATAAGCAGATAGCTTATCTTGTAAGAAGTAACTAAAGCTATTTTTATTACTAGGTGGCACCACGCCGGGTATTTTTTTCGAAAATGTATGGTACACCCGAGCAACGCCGTGTGGGTAAGCGTAATAAAAAAATAATCATTCCAAATGTTGGAATGCAGATTTGGCTACATACATCTTTTCAAATAGCAAATTGGACAGAAATCCAATGAGCAGTTACCGAGAAAGTCAAAAATAAGACAAAAAATTGGCCGATGGATCGCACGTACTTTCTCCTATGTGCCTAATTAGTAATTAAATTGGAAAGCAAGATCTTTGACAGAAATAAGTAACATTTGCGTTCAAAATAACACAGTTTGAACTTATAAAAAGTTTCAAAACCACAATACTTAACGATTTAAAAATGAAGTAGCCATCGTCTTAAGTAAAAAAGAATTTATGAAAAATGTATTTCGAAAATTGTAGGACCGGTTTTGATAAAATCCTTGTTTTATTTTTAGTTTTTTTGATTTTTTTTTTAATTTTGATATGTAGAATTTATTAATACACATATGATTATAAAAATTTAAATACTTTTTTTATTAGTTTTCAAAATATTGATTTTTCAAAAAAAAAATCAAAAATTATTTTAATTAGAAAAAAAATGATTAAAAATGTTGATATGCAGAATTAATTTCTAGATCTTCTTAAATATAATATGTATATAATTTACAGAAATTCAAAGAGCCGTTACTGAGAAAGCCAAAAATTTAAAAAACCGTTATATGAAAAGTATCGTTTGAACCGTTTTTGAGAAAAATAAGGTTATCCTAAAAGACTGTAATTTTGTTAGCTTAGGAGAAAGAAACCTTCAAATCATAGCACTCATAGTCGTCTCGGGTGTACTGATTCAAATAAAAGAACTGCCACAATTCGAAAATAATTTTTTTACAAAATAGTGCGCATACGCCACAGTGTGCTTTATTTAAAATTGGGTTTTATCTATTGCCTTATAACAACTTAGTGAAAAATGTAAGGCCTCATATTATTAAAACTAATTGAGTAAAAGCCAATAATCTCACAAACCTATTCGTATAACAGATATTAACATACAATTAATACACAAATTCAAAAATGCAAATTTATACTTAGCTTGTTTCGATAATGGCTTAGATACAATGTCCACACAACACCACAACAATTAATTTGGATTTTTTTTTAATTCTTCTGCAATGCAAATAGTATACCAAGATAATATCGTCGGCAAAGTTTAGAGCTTTTTTTGGTTATAGTCGCCACCACAACTACTTTCAACTAGGTCAAGTTCGGCTAGACTATACGATATCGAAGGAGGAAGTATAACTTTTAGTTACTTCGCTAAAGATGCATGTGCCGGTTTTGTGTGGCTTTAGAAATGCAGTCTTTCCGCTTCGGACGTTAACCCAAAAAGTGAACTGTGCTAACATATTGCGTGGGCCTTACAATCTTTTGTGCCTAGTTAACTGGTGAATATCTATGTGTTCTCTTATTGTTACATCCTGTTAATAGGAGTTATTATGGTCTCTAAAGAATTCATCTTACGGACTTTCACCAAGTAGAGCAAAGAGATACTGGGCATCAAATAAAATAGGCAAACTATAAAACTGATTAGATAAGAAATCTTAGAACAGCCTGAACTGTGAACTTAATGATTCTATCTTGTATCGGTAGATACATTTGCAAAAATGTTCCCGGGTCGAATAATATGTTTATGTTTTTGCTTGTCGTCCCATTTTTGTTGTCATTGTGATTGACCTAATGGGTGGAGGGCATAGTCTCCCAGCTATTGATGGTATTTTTGGTTTAGATATTTTTTAGAGATTCCAATTTCAAATTCAAATTTTTTTTAAGAAGCAGGCATTCCCTGCTATAGTATGTTTTTTTTAATATAACATTTAAAAATGAATTTAAAAAAAAATAATTTAAGGCTGGGTGTACCTCAGACCAGAACTCAAAACTCAAGTAAACGTACTTGTGTGTATTGGTGCACAAATAAAATTCTCTTTTTTCCGTGCTCTAAGCTCAAAGGTTCATTCAGACTTCAGATAAGGAGCATGGACGTTTTAAAACGTAGATATTCCTTCTCTTCCTATGCACAGAATATGAATGTGCACTATTTTTCCTTGCGTTTATTTGAGAACGAAAAAATGAAATGCATGGGCACTAACAACAAAGCTACCTGGCTCTGGCCTGGCTCTAGATATAATTAGAAATGAAATGAATTTTTTTTGTTTTTTGTGATGTTGGTCCTTTCTGTGGCTCTCCTAGTCCATAATGGTGTGCCTAAGAATTTGTTGTATTTTTTTATTTTCAATTAACTACCTGAAAAAAACTGGACCTAGAGAGCAAAATTAGTTCAAGTTGATATGATAATTGCATCGTTGGCCGACCTATATTTTTTTTTATTTTGTCGGTCTAGAAGACCGGCCTAGATCGATTTTAACGTTTGCCAACGTGTTGTTGATGTTGAACGAAAATCTTTTGTAAATTTTCATAAAATATCTAGACAATTTTTTTTAATTTATTTGGGGCCAAATTGTATAATGGAAAATGAATCCATATTCTTAGACTTACAAGAAATCACCGAAAAACAATGTCCAATTTTTCATTATGAAAAATTACCCAATGTGAAAATAGAAATATAACCCTAAACGACATTGCTGAATAAGACACTATCAATACAAATGGGCACGACTGGGTCGCACGTACTTGCTCTTATGTGCTTAACTATATTGGAAGGCAAGATCTTTGATTGAAACAAGTAACATTTACGTAAAAAAATAACACGTTCTGAACTTATAAATAGTGTCAAAACCACTACCCTTAACGGTTTTTAGTAAATATTGAGTATTCCATCGCACGTTTGTATAATAATGAATTTATGAAAACGTATTTCGAAAATTTTAGGACGGATTTTGATAAATTCTTGTTTTTTATTTTTAGTTTTTTAAACTATTTTTTTTTAATTTTGGTATGCAATTTTTTAGACTTTTATTAATAAACATGTGATTATGAAATCTAAAATGTTTTTTTTTATTAGTTTTAAAAATATTGATTTAAAAAAAATCAAAAATAAATTTAAATAAGAACAAAAAAGTTATTCAAAATGTTGATATGCAGAATTAATTTGGCTACCTAAATCTTCTCAAATATAAAATAAAATTTGATAAAGTTTCATTAAAATCGTTAATTATTGTTAACATGGGCCAAGGTACACCAAAGTAAGCCTTTTCTTAAATTACCGATAAATTATATAAAAAATTGAAATAGGCCCTTACTGTAGAAATATTTTTTTCTTAGAATATACCCGAGAATTATGTTCTAAAATCTTGAAAACGAATTAAGACACACCCTGTATAGAAGAGCATAAGTAAGAAAAATAGGCCTATAATTATCCACACATGTGTAAAAAAAAGCCCCAAACCGCTGAAATTAAAAAATAAATGTTGTTGCTATTGGTGTTTAGCTTATAATTTTGTATGGCCATTTTTCGTATTCAATTCGAATCTGTTTTATTTTTAGAGCTTCCTTTCCCTAGCTTTGAAGCTATTTGTCACTTTAAAAATTGGACCGTTTTTATGGGTAGTTTTTCATTAGAGCCAAATTCCACCTACCCATTCAGATCATGTTATTCTTCTACGTATATGTTGTATACTACTTGTATCTGTCAAAGATCTTTGATCTAGTATATATACAAACCAAAATAATTTGTTTGCATAGAAAACGAAATGAACTTTTCCACCTTTCCTTCTTTGCGAACAAAATACAACTCATCGCATGAGTGTGGCACCAAACGCCTTCCTTTTCTGCAAAATGATCCATAAACCAATGAAATAAATTGCACGACTGGATTGCACGTACTTGCTCTTATGTGCGGTCACAGCTTGGAATAAAATTTGAAAAATATTAGGGGAACTTCAAAGATTATATTCGATTTTTCTGACTTTTGATTGTTTGAAAAAAGTACGTAAAATAGTTTTCAGGGGAAAAATTTAAACGCCATTTTATTTCTTGAAATAAAGTGAAAGAGTGAGATTTTTTTTTCAAAATCGTTAGAGCCGTTTTTAAATAAAACGGTTATTTTTTAACAACTTTTTTTTAAAAAAATAAAAAAAAAATAATTCAAGAATACAAACTTAAGCACAAAAATAACGTACATTTAAAAACAAAATTAAAAAAAAAATTCACTTACCCGTTTTCAAAATATTGATTTTTCAAAAAAAAAAAATATTAAAAATACAAAAAAAAAAGTTTTCGAAAAAAATTAATGCAAAATTACTCAGGCTACCTACATCTTCTTGAATACCAATTTTGATTATAATCGGATCACCAGTTCTCAAAAAATTGGAAGAAAAAAAAACCGGTCCTATGGGAGGTACCATTTTTAGCCCACCGTATTAAATTTTTTTTCACCAAAATATAATGCATATCTACATTAACACACTGATTTTTTTTTAATAAAAATTCTTGGAGCCGTTTTCGAGAAAAATAAGCTTTTACATAACGGTTTTATGATAGGTACCGTTAATTTTTGAGCTACAAAAAATTGAAAAAAGTCCTCTGTAGAATTTCAAAATAACCTTAGGTTCAAAATTTGAAGACGATTGGGGCAATCGTTTAGGCTGCAGTCCAAAATACATCCGAACAGACAGACAGACAGACAGACGGACATAATTTTGCCAGTAACTCAAATATGTTTCTCTATCATCGTAATGTCATGTTTAATTGTTATCTCAAAATTTGTAATCTGCACGAATGCATAACTTGTATTATAGTACCTATAATCTCAAGTAAGAAACTGTCACACCAAAAAAGCAGACCCACAAAAAATACTTCCCACCGCAATTACCTTACCAATAATATGTATCCCTTCACCCATCCCATCCATCAGTCTCAGTAGAATTGGAAATGACAAATGAGGCAACTAAAATCAGAGACTGAAACACAAAAATATATCAGAGCCAGCCAGGGTAGAAACTAAAGAGTAGAAAGCAGAACACATGTAATAACAACAACAACAAATAGAAGAGAAAAAAGTAAAAGAGCAGAACAGCACCAAATTCTGCTGCGGAGAACGTTCATACTAAAAATTTATTTGTGTGCCTTAGCAATGAAATTTCTATGGAAAAAACGCAAATTAGACCATTTTTTAAAAATTAATATAAAAAAAACTATTATCGTTACATACATTTTCTAAGTTGATGTAAAAAATTAAAACGTTGAAAAAAAAATTAAAAAATAAAACCAAAATTATGAGAACGTTACTTTTTTTAAAAAGTCAATCGATATTTTAGCTTTTTTTAAACAGCGATTAGAGTGTTAAAAAACAATATTTGTTTTAAAACTAGTTCTACTACCGAGTTTGAAAACTCAGCTTTCAAATAAAATTAAGAATACAATTGAAATTTGAAAACCAAAGAAAACATTAAAAAAAAAAATAAATTTTTAAAGTTTTTTTTTGTTTAAAACTGATAAAATTAAAAATATTTTTTTTATAATATTTTTTATTGTAAATATTTGAGTTGGTCTTTTTATTTCTTTTCATTTTAATGAATTATATTGAAAATTGAAGAAGTGACACCTGTTCAAACACGGTAAAATCGAGAAAAATGAGTCTGATTCGATGAATTTTGTTCATAAAAAAATAAGTTTAATTTAAAAAAAATAAATTTACTCCCGGTATTGACTCAATTTAATTCTAAAACAAAAATAAAAAAAATAAAAAAAATTAAATTACTAAGAAAAAAACCCCAAGATTTAAGATTAGATAAAAAGAGCTTTAAATTTATACCTTTTTATGATCTCTAACTTACAATTTTAAAAAATAAGAAATTATTATAATGAACATTTTAAGTCTTGTATGTTAGCTAAATATTAAAATTTATTTGGTTAAAATATCTTTTAAAATAAAAAAAGTTATCCGCCAATTTCCATTTTTTTCGAGGTACACCCAGCCTTAATGTTTAAATTTTATTTAATTGATCTGCCAGAAGTTTTTATTTTTATTAATGCAAAATCAGCTAAGGGAAATTATTTTCTTGTTTTTATTTTACTGTGGAAGATTAAAAATGGTCACGACTGGGTCGCACGTACTTGTCCTTATGTGAATAATCACATCAGATGGCAAAATCTTGGACAGAAAGTAACATTTATGTAAACAAATCACACAGTCTGAAAATACAAAAAGTGTGAAAACCAATATACCTAACGGTTTTAAGTTAAAATAGAGTACGCCATCAGACTTCTTAAAAAATATTGAATTCATAAGAAAGTACGCATTTCGAAATTTGTGAGACGGATTTTGATAAATTCTGGCATTTATTTTTTATTTTTTGAAAATAAAAATTGTTTTGAGATTTTGGTATGCAGTTTTATAGAGTTTATTAATATACATCTGATTATAAAATTTAAAATATTTTTTTTTGTATTAGTATTTTCGAAAATAAAAAATCAAAAATTTATTATAAATATTCATAGTTTTAGTATGCAGATCTTTTCAAATACAAAATTTGAAACAAATCCAATGAGCCGTTGCCGGGAAAGTCGAAATATAAAAAAAACCGTTATATGGAAGGTACCGTTATAAGTTCGATTTGAAGTTCTTTGTTTTTTTCCAAAATTTCCCGCAATGTAAATATTTGATCGATGGTGGACTTTCAGTGTCTGACGAATGGCTTCAGGGAAGCGATCACAAACTACAGTAGAACAGATCTTGTAGGCTATGCTGATTTAAGAGGGTCTCCTTTTCTTAAGGATCGGAGAAATAATGCTAATATACTCTTTTAATCAAATCATCGCCTACAAGTTTGAAGTGTTTGGCACTTACGCCATCGTGTGAAATTCCAAAAAAATCCGCCTGAAATTGAGTCTGTGTTATGTGTGTGTTATAAGGGTATTTATTTTGTTAGAGTATCAATCGATTGTAATCGATTGTTCTTTATTTGCATAGACTGCGACTTCAATAAATCCGACATGGAAAAGTCTAGCGGGGATAATTATTATGACTTTATTGGCCATTCAAGTGACCTCTGTGAGAGATAACCATACCCTAAAATCGCTCATCGTAGTGCCCCGTGGCTTAGTGGTTAGTGTGTCGGACTGTTAAGCGAAAGAACCTGGGTTCAAATCCAGCTCATAGCCACCTTTTTTTCTGGGGTACTGCCTCTTGCGAGGAACTGACAAAACCTCCAAGAGTAAAATTTGTCTTGAAAAAGTGCATCTCATGTAGCCGTTCGGACTCGGCGGTAAACTGTAGGTCCCTTCCATTCTTGCAGAGTAACAACACACACACAGGAATGGTTGAGAGTATAAGTCACTAGGCCTTGGCTCCTCAAGGAGCTGTCGCGCCAATAAATTTATTTATTTTTAAAATCGCTCATGCAAAATGTCAAGCATGGGGTACGTTGTGTAGCGCCATCTTGTTGGAGCTACTTGTCGTCTAGGCCCACATTGCCCAATGTGTGCTAAAAGAAATTGGTTACCCTGTTCTGTAGCGGTCACAATTGACGGAGGCCGCCCCACCAATATCGCTTTCGAAAAATTCGGGATCAATGACGCCGCTGGCACTGGCCCAAAATCAACAAAAAAAACGGTGACTATTTAGGGAAGCATTCTCACCTGGCAAATGTGGCGTGGGTTGGTGTCGTACCGTATAAACAGCAATTTTACTTGTTCATCCAAAAATGTGTACGGTGAGAAATTGACTGTGAATGGCCACTACGTCTACCGTAAAATGAACATAACGCGCCTCAACGTTTGCACTAACAAACAATCATTTAGATAATAGCGTTACTTGCCATGGTCAGTTGGCATCATTAGGTGAATAATAACAAACATATTTGACAGATGAGAGATGACACCAAAACAATATGGCCGCCGTCAATTGAAATCTCTTCTAGCCATTACTTACACTATCAAATATATTTGTTGAGCTGTTTGTTGAGGTATATATTTGCTAGCAAAATTTACATTTTGTTAATAGTTATAGTAATGTGGTAAGTGGCGTTGATATTGAAGGTTAAAAGCAAAGGAATTTATATTCTGTAGAATGTCAAAATTACACACTATGCCTGTTCTTATCCTGAAAACGATTTGCTCTCAGATGGACAGAGAGACAGACAGACAGACAGATTTCATCTCAACCATGTTTTATAAAATAACTTGCCTTAGTTACTCCCTTAACTTCAAAAAAGTTTTGTATATTATTATTTAATGCGAACTTATCTTTTTTTAAGATTTACAACTGGTAAATAAATAATAAAATTTCACATTTGTCGGCATTTTTCTTCTGTAAACATTTTTTTTCCGAATGTTAAAAATTCATTACTTTCGCAAGATGCCACATTTTTCTTTAAATCTTTTAAATCCCTATTTGTACAGCAATCACCTCCACCCAATGCATAAAAGAAAGTCACTCATAATTGCATTCGCAAATAGACATTATTAGCCCAAAGAAGAAGACTTGCATTAAATTACCCATCCATTTGTCGTGCAAGACATACAAAAAATGTGTATTTTAAAAGTCATACAACACCTGAAGAAAGATGAAACATTGCGAAAGCGCAACTCGCAGCGCCAAACACAGAAAACACGCGAAAGTTGGAGCTGGGCACATGCTGCAAGCTGCAATAGTTTCCTGCGCTTACGGAAACAAGAAAGATGAGTTTCCTTCCGGAATCAATTAATAGCGCACAGCGACTTTTCTTCCAATTTTGTTTTTTTTTCTGTTCAAAGTGGCTCTGGGGTTTCCTAGAATTTCTAGATTAGTCGGGGAAAGTGATACATACCCAAGATGGATGGTTTCTATTTTTGGCCCAAAGAGAGTCCACCGACTCCCACCATGAGAGTCACCACCACGCCGCACCACACCACCGGGCGTGTATGTTACTAGAGTGCAACGGTCCAAATTTCACAAATGCGATCTCTAAAAGTTGTTGTAGTTTTATTGAATCCACCACGTACAGGTAGCGGAACGAGGGAAGCCCAGCATCGTCAGCAGCAACTCGTATTTTATGTATGGACCACTTGGACCGGCTTTAACAAAATACGAAAGCGGATGTCGAATTGTATGCATGCAGGCGAATTTTCGAGGGCGCCAATGTAGGTTAGTGAAATAACACCACTTAGCCAAGCCAACAGCACAGCAGAGCGGCAATAGGAGTAGAAAGAAGAAATTGAATGTTTCAAACGCGGCCGTGACCAGCGGTGGTGGCGGCTTGGAGAGTGGTAGCAAAAGGTTAAAGACACTAGATGCTGGTGGCGCGCGGCATTAGTTGACATTGCCAGTGCTGATGCAGCGTTTCAGGAAGTAGGTGAAGGTAAGTTGATGATGACAGTGGAGCTGTATATCTTCCTCCTCTGTTACTCGGTCGATGAATCATTTGTTGCTTAGAATAGGTGGATACATTGTTTATAGCAGAAGGTTTGTGTGCTAATGCTATCTGAGCTTTCTATCTGCAAACTACGAACGATTAGGGTGTTCCGAACAGAATATTACTCGATTGTGTGGTACCTCAGCTCGTATGCAGACCGTGTTCTAACCCAAATTCTCGAAGACGACGACGACGACGTCAACAACAGCGTGTGCCCCTCTTTCATTACTCTTTGATTTGGATATTGATAAGCTGTCTGCCAATGATCCCCACAAATCGGCTTGTGAATATCATTGACACAAATATAGGTACTCACTCCGTTTGGCCTGAAGATATAAAAGACCCTGCCTAGTGACAGAGGTCTTTATTATTCCCAAGTGCGCGGGCGGTATTTATTTGGAAAGAGGTCTACCACTGTGGAAACCGGGAGGCAGCGACGAAGGCGACGACGACGGTGACAGTTAAGGAAATGCCTGTCATTTTTGGATATATTCTGGGCGTAATTGCCTTGCCGATGATTATGTGTACAGCTATGGTGAGTTGGAGTCCTGTGATACCCCCGACACCACGGTATGGTCCCAATATGAAGATGTTAAAACAGATGAACAGTAAGTAGGTGGAAACGTAAGGAGAGGTTTGTAATGGCTGGTTAAAATTTTTTAAGGAGTGTAACGCAATTGATCTTATGAATTCTAGGTCCAGAATTCATTGATTGGTCGGAAGAATGTGGAACAAATCTTTGGGAACACTGCGGACTATTTGAGGGTGACATAATGCTATATAATGATAGCCGAAGGAATGGCTTGCTTAACGAAAGCTACTATTGGCCAAAAGCAACCATTCCCTTTTACATTGATACCAAGGATTTTGGTGAGTAAAAAGGTTTCTCTTTTTGTTAATATTTTATGACTAAATTCATTTTAAAATGTTCATTTAACTAATTTTTACTTCCGAAAATTAAAATATGAAGAGCAGTATTCCAACTCAGAAAATTTGTTATGCCAAAAAAATGTTCTTCCTGTAGAGCCAAGTGTTTTTAAATTTTGAACTTAAGGTATACTTTTGACATTCTGCAGAAAAATATTCTTAATTTGTTGTAAGCTCAAATATAACGTTGACTCAAGGCTTATTTTGCTCCCTTCCCTTTTCGTTTTTTAATTCGTAGGAGAAAATACGTATGTATGTTTATGCTCTTCAATTTTGAACTTTATTCGTCCTAAGATACCTTTTTCAGTGTGAAGGATCCAAGTCGAAAACAATAGGAAGTTACAATCCTATTGTTTTCGACTTGGATTAAGTTCAACGATGCGAGCCGTATGTATGATTCCATATGATATATGATGCAGTATTTTGGATGCACAACCGGTTCAGCTTATCCTAGAAATTTTCTCTGTGAAGCCATTAATGATTGTTTTTTAAATTAGATTCTATACAACCCATTATCTTCCACGACCTTAGAACTGATATATTAGTTACGGAGTATTTTAATGTATTTAATCCAAATTGGCTTTACCATTCGGGCCATTCATATCCTGAAAGTTGGTATATTGAATTATTTTCTGAATGTACTCAGCTTGTTGATGAGTTTAAACGAATTCCAAATATTACAGTCCAAATTCCTAATACTATCGACTTATGGTGCACTTATCTCACTGAAAAATATTCATTCAGCATTTTGCTCATTTAGATAGATACTTCGGAACCCTTTGTTTTATCGGCTCTTTTCCAAGTTCTAATCCTGCAGAAAGAGAAAAAATATGTTTGGCAATACGAGAAAGAAAGCGAATTGCTAAGTCCTTACTGCGCGTTAATCTTTCTCAAGGATGTAGATGAATGTGCTGATGTGATAAGTATGCTCGTACTAAAGGGTATTCAAATGTTTTTTCTTAACAGAGTAAACAGTTAAAAACCCATAGGAAATTCTTTGTTTGAAGTTAAAATTAAAAGTGAGAAAAATGTTCTTCCGTACATATAAAGCTAGTACTAGCTACTAATGAAAACCACTTAAAGTTTAAGCAAGAAATACACATAACGCTTGGATTCGAAGAACAAAATTACTTAAGACTATAAGAACTTTTGCTCATTTGTAAAAGAAAACATTTAAAATTCCACATCTTCGTCAGTTCCCACGCCTATCTTCAATGAAGTCCATGTTGCTAGTTCTATGGATAAGGGCCAAGTATTTGTAGACTTTTTTGCTGCAACGTTTCCGAATGGTGATAAGAATCCACCTTCAACTGAATTAGTACAATTTTCACAAAGCACATATATTTATTTTCTTTCTCTTCTATCCTATTCTTCTGGACTAAATAAATTAAATAAATAAACAAATTTATTGGCGCGACAGCTCCTTAAGGAGTCAAGGCATAGTGAGGCTTATACTCTCAACCGTTACTGTGTGTGTGTGTTGTTAATCTGCAAGAAAGGAAGGGATCTACAATTTAACGCCGAGTCCGATCGGCTACATGAGATGCACTTTTTTCGAGAAAAATGTTACTTTTGGAGATTTTGTCAGTTCCTCGCAAGAGGTAGTACCCTGGAAAAATGAGCAGGAGTCAAACCCAATCCTTTTCGCTTAGCAGTCCAACTAACCTAACTAACTAACTATCCAACTATCGCCCAAATAGTACCTCATAACGCATTTTCTTTTAAAGTTCATGAAAATCAAAAGTTCTTAACTGACTGCCTTTACGATTTTCTTAGTAATAATATTACCTGGAGAAGTGAAACAAATCGTTACAGCTAGCAAGATTGTCGCGGTGGACGTGCATTGAAAACATTTGAAAAAGTTTTGTGAACAGTTCTTTTATTTTAAATGGTGCATTTGGTATCCATAGTTCTCTTGTTATTTGGAATAGTAACTAACATTCTGACCATTAAATTCTAGTTGTATTGGATGGTTTCCAGTCCGTAGTTCTTAAATTCAATGGTGGTGGTAATCCTTAAGGCCCGTTTTGTCTCTGAAGAATGTCCTCATTTCCTTTCAATGATCTTTACTCTGTAACTACATATTCAATTCCTTATCTTTGAATATAAATTAGAGCTAGGATTGTTAAGAACACGGATACACGTGTACTTAAAAGATCCAGATTTGAATGCGTATATTTTTGGAACACGAATAACCGTGTACCCATTAATCCGTGTATACATGTATCCGTGCATTAAAAATATCCGTATTCCGAGTTATGTTTATTTTTAGATTACGCATTAGGCAGCAGATGGAAAGAAGAGACATTTATGATGGAAATATGGTGTATAGCTGCGATTTTTAAAATGAGATTTGTTAATTCAATGTTAGTACAATTAATGCCATTGAATTCATGCCGTAATCTTAAATTGATTCAATCCGCAAGCCTGAAGAATATTTTTATAAAACAAAAAAAATCACAAAAACAAACAAAGAAACGATTATTAGTTTTTAATATAGAGGAACACCACAATACAAATCACTCACTAAAACACTATCACTATTTTGTTCAGGATTCACAATTTGATGGAACACTTGCAAAACAATGGCCTCCAATCTCGCTTGTTTTTTGCGACTCCAATTACTTGCGCGAGATGCTAGAGAAGAAAAAAACTTTTCCATCGGTGTTGATTCTTCAGGTGGTTGCTTATTTGAAATCGCTTGTAAGAATTTGTCTGATGATTCAGATTAATTTTCTTTTCTTGGAGCTCGTTTGCGAAGGAAAATGTTTTTGTTTTGCTTCTTCGGGGTATTTGTTTTATCCTCCGATTCATTTTTATGGGTCTTGTTCTCGGTCAAAGTTTCCAGTGGTCCTTTAAATTAAAACAAAAATATTTGCTGTTTTATTGTTTTCTTTTTTTGTTTATATCTTGGAACTTCGATGAAAGGAATAAGAAATGTCATAATATTGAAATAAATCCAACAAGTATGTTCCGCTGCAGCAGAACCACTTGGAATATTTTTGTTCCTGTTTATAATACTTGCTGAACGTATCCTTCAGGTTCTTGCAGCGGTCTTTGCATCTTTTAACTAGATCTAGAACTAGTGGCGAATTACTAATTTCTTACATCAGTTTTTTTTTAAATATAGACGTTTCTGTTGGAGTAAGCTTTCAATGTTTTGCAGTATAGGTACATAGCTCGGGGCGTGCTTCAACCTCCATAATTATTTTCTCATCAAACTCCTTAAAATAAATAAAACACTCATAAACATAAAAATACTGAATATATATATATATCTTCAATTAAGATATCACCTTTATCTATTCACCTATAACTATGTAAGTGCAAAAGTAAAATAAAACCAATCAATATAATTTGTATTCATAGGCTTTGGAGCTTAAAGCAATAAAACTCCTGTTTTCTTAACTTCATCTGTTGCAGATTTTTCCAAGTATCATAAGATAAGATGCAGAAAAACAGCATACAAGGAATTTTTTGTATTATTGTAACGTTTATAAGAAAAAAAAGCAGTTAAACAAAAAATGTTTTTCACACAGATTTAAGAGAAAAGTGGTTTGAAAGTAAAAATTAGCATGGGCACGAAAACGGAACAGGCTTAGAAACTATAAATGCGAAGACTCAAACCAGATATAAAATTATTTAAGTGCAGTTAAAAGGGCTTATATTTTTTCTAAAAACAAGGCCTTACACGATGTTTCTATCATTAATATAAATAGAGCTTTTAAGTTAACGTTGGTAAGGGTACGCCAAAGTAAGAGTTTTCTTAAATCCTAGGTAATTGATGTCAATATTGGAGATAAACCTTTACTTTAGAAAAAAAATTATTAAAACGTTCATAAATCATTAGCCAAATTATTTACATCGAACTAAGAAGAAACACCCTTTATAGAACCGAAATGGATAAAGTATTACGAATCCGTGTATTAAGAATCCGTGCTTTACAAATCCGTTTATTTATTATCCGGATGTATTAGAAACACGGATTTTTTGTGGCATGATTACATTTTAGTTAGTTTTTGTATTTTGTGGATGTGTTAGGCTATCATTATTTTATTTTAACTTACACATGCATTTATAAGCCTCTGATTGTAGTAAAAAGCTTGCTCTAAGTTTACTACATCAAAGAATCTGAAGTGTAAAAAAAAGGTCTATCTTCAATAAAGACATCACTTTTTATAACTATTTAAGTAAAATAAAACCAATCAATATAATTTGTATTTATAGCCTTTGGAGCTTAAAGCAATAAAATCCCTGTTTTTTTTAATTTCATCTGTTGCAGATTTTTCCAACTATCATAAAATCTGTTTTTCTGCATACAAGGAATTTTTTTATTATTGTAACGTTTATAAGAAAAAAAAACAGTTAAACAAAATGTTTATCACACAGTTTTAAGAGAAAATTTAAAATTATTTAAGTTCAGCTATAAGGGCATATATTTTTTTCTAAAAACAAGGCCATACACCATGTTTCTATCATTAATATAAATAGAGCTATTTGAGTTAACGTGGGTAAGGGTAAGCCAAAGTAAGAGTTTTCTTAAATCCTATGTAATTGATGTCAATATTGGAGATAAACTTTTACTTTAGAAAAAAAATTTATTAAAACGTGTCCATAAATCATTAGGCAAATTATTTACATCGAATTAAGAAGAAACACCCTTTATAGAACCGAAATGAATAAATTATTACGAATCCGTGTATTAAGAATCCGTGCATTACGAATCCGTGCATTACGAATCCGTTTATTTATTATACGGATATCCGTGTAATAAGTGTATAAAAACACGGATTTTTTGTGGCGAATAATAACAACGCGTGTATGCGTGTTTCATAAATAAACGTACAGAATCGTAGGCTGTAATATAAACAACATCGTCAAATTGGGTACCAAGAATCGTAATAACTTCCAAATCTCAGACAGCACGTAACTTGGTTCAATCGAGAATTGTTGATCGTCTTTGAACTCGAAACAAATGTTTTTTCGCAGCACGTAACTTGAAACGAGTGTCATTTGTGAATTGCACTAAGAAATTTTATTGAAAACTATAAAGTAAAATTTCAAATGGATATTTTTTAGAGTAAAAAAAAAACATTTCGAACATGTTTGCCTCATGAAATCACTGAATTTATAATAAGACAATGTGTCTGTAAGGAACATTGCATTTAAGAATACAACTGCATGGCGTTCAAATCCAAGGATGAAGCCTAGCTTGTAAAAGGAGTTTAAAAAAATTTGTACCCAACCTGAGTATTGAACTAACAATGTCTAGTTTAGCCAGAAAATACCTTATATACTGCACATCTGCTGCCGCTTCTGTTTTTTTTCTTTTTTCAAACCGTGTTATAAATTCTGGTAGCTACACTCCTCCTCTTAAATTTCTTGACCGTTAAACTCGATCCGCTAGTATTGTTCACCCATGAGCCTAATTTCCCTTGTAGTACTTACCACATTCTTTGACTGTAAGACGCATACATATGTGGAATTCCTTAACGGACTCTATTTTTACCTATTTCAATATCCCGATCAAGAAATACATATACACCCTAAGGCTATTTGCACACACATCGATTGTGGACGGCCAGAATAAAATCGAACGATATTTTTATTGGTAGCAGGTGCTTGCACACTCACCGGAATTTTTCGCCCATTGCAATCGATGTACATAAGTATATAATATTAACACACACTACCAAAACTAGTTTTAAACGTCATACATATCTACAATTTCACACAGCAGTAGACTGAAATGGTCGGTAAATAATCGGTGTGTGTGTAAGCGTGTATTTAGTCACGTACGCCACTACTTCCTACTCCCTTTCGCGCGAAAGGGGCTCTTGTACATTCTTAAAATGTTTGAACACCGTACGAGCATTAGGGTAAAGGGGAGGGATGAAAGAGGAGATACCGATGCACATTAGTTTTGAAGTTCTGCATATCAAAATGGGAAGGAAAAACAGAGTCCGGCAAAGCATTTCACATTCGTGTGGTGCGACTGAAGAAAGAATCTCTATACTTAACAGTACGTCTGAAGTTAAGCTTAAGGGTAAACTGATGGGCATTCCTTGCAGTGCGAGTATTACGGTTAAATCGTTTCAGGGGAGGAATGCAACTGGCTATTTCAGTAGAGCATAAAAATAACGATAAAATAACGAAAGGTAAGAAAAATTACGTGTATGTTCAAGAGATGTAAATGTTTCTGTTATTGTTACCTATCATTTATAAAACAAAGTGGAAACTCCATCTAGGTCTCAGTATTAGCCCTCCGCGTTATCTGCTGAAAAGGAACTATTTGCAGTCCTGAAATTTAAAGTTACAAGTTAAAGGAATCCCCTCTGTTGAGTACAAAATGGACTGTTTCTATGTATAAAATTCCGATATGCGTTTTGATAAAATTGATTATGTATGGGTTCACCTATGTAGATGTTTCTTAGTTATAGTTGGATCTGATAATTGAAGCTGCTGTTGAGATCGGAAAAATGTATATCATTGTATTCAAGCAATGACATGTGGCACATCGAATCCATTACAATAAAATATAAACGCAAAATCCTACATGAACTCATGAACTATGTTCAATAAGATTTAATTTTCTCTTTTTGTCTGTTCAGATGGTTTTCAAGTTGGTGTTATATTACGGGCATTCGAAGAATATCACAAAAGAACTTGCATTCGATTTCGACCCTACCAAAATGGAGATACGAATTTTATCCTTTTCAAGGGAAACTATTCTGGTTGTTGGTCCAGTGTTGGTATGCGAAAAGGAGGACAGGTTAGTCCAACCTATATATTTTAATTAATTTTAATTTTTTTTTCTTTAGGTATTAAATTTAAGCACTCCTAAATGTGTTACACACGGCATCGTCATCCACGAACTTCTCCATGCAGTTGGATTCTTTCACCAGCAAAGTGCCACAGACCGAGATAATTATGTTAAGATTCAATGGGAGAATATTCTCGAGAAACATCAACACAATTTCAATAAATACGATGCTGATCGTATTACTGACTTTGATGTTGGATATGATTTCGGAAGCATAATGCATTATAGTGAAAAAGCATTTTCGAAAAATGGAAATCCCACAATTGTTCCATTGGTAACTTTGTTAATAGATTATCTGCAAGCGAATTAAGTTGTAATGTATTGTTTTACTTAGAGGGGAGGAGTTAAAATTGGCCAACGGAAGGGACTTTCACCGAAGGACGTAGAAAAACTTAGTGAAATGTACGAGAACGAGTGCGATGATGAATCTTCTGAAGAAAATTTTGACTTTTTACAAGAATTGATTAAGTTTTTTCAACAATTTTTCAAAACTTGAATGTTATTTAAAAGTTATTTTTTTCTTAACATTCCAACTCTATCTTTTTAAGACATGATCTAATAATAAATAAAAATAGAACAATAATACTCTTGTATTATATTTTTCGATTTTCCGACAGATAGGCCCGAGAATAATCATTTGTACTCCGAAAAATCCTCCACGACAATCAGAAATACCAAGAGTATTGAACTTCAAAAGCCTATTTGTGAGAGGTACAACAGTCTTTCTACTTCTTCTTTAACCGATGAATGTTATGATCTCAACTGGGACCACAACTCGCTCACTTGCGTCTGTGGGGTTCGGAGGTTTGGCCTCGAAAATATAAGCAGGCTTCCCGGTTTTGGAATATTTCATGCCTTCGGCCAACTAAATGCAGTTGTCGTTGATTTGCAATTTGTTTAACAATCATTGTATTTATTTTATATTACTCTAAATTTAACTTACAATTATTATGTTATTAATAGCTTACTATTTTATGAAATTTTAACTTGGATATTATTGATACTTGTAACTATGAGATACTTAAGCGTAAAAAGAAAAATGTTTCAGCTCATCTAACATGGACTGTGCTTCCTGAAATGAAAACAAATTGATTTTGCATGAGTTTTTCTGAAAACATGTTCTACAAACTGATTCACTTACAATTCGAACCTCTTCACTTCGATCATCAATAAAAGATTCAATTGCCTCTCTTACATCGAGCGACCAAATATTTTGAAGACCGCGTAAACTAAATCGACCTAGTAAACGAAAAAGCATACACAAACGCAGTCGAAGAAGCTGATCTTCATGCTTCATTAAATTTAACAAGTTCAATTTTGGACTAAAAATTATTTTCTCCACTAAATCGGCATTCTCAGGTAGCTCACGCAATACGCAACAGAGTAAGGCTATTACACAATTTGCAATTCGAACTGCGTTTTTGTTTTTGAAATCTATTAAAAACTCATTTCATTAAACGAACATAACGAATGCTTCGAAATACTTACCATGACTTAAAAAACTTATGAACAGTTCATCGGCTGACAATATAACAACAGCATCACAAAATTGAGAAAGAAATTGTTCCTTTAGGTGAACTAAATGACAAACTAACTCATAAAGGCGAGATGCTGTGGTGATTTCTTCCTTTGTTAGTTCAGAAACGGATCGAATTGAGTTTTTGCTTTGCGGGAATGGCGCGAGCGAATTATTTGAGTCAGTTGTGCTTTTATGGCTAATGAGAAGCTTTGAAGCAAACATTAGATTAGGAACCAATTTGACTTCGGCGTAGACCTGAAAAAAAAGAAATTGGCAAGTTACCTGGTTTTGTCTTTGCATAAAGCCCTGTTATGTTGGCCCAACATTCAGGGTAATGAAGCATGAATTTAAAGTAGTGCACTCTTTTAACTGGCGTCTGCCAGAAATCAGGATACGCGGGTGCCTGCTTAAATCCAACTTTAGGATTTTAGCAGGCACCCACTCTTTCGAGGTTCTTGAAATCCAAAAACCTTAATTTAAAAACTAAGCTGCTACTGTACGTGACTATGGTTTTATCGGTACTCACAGACGGATCCGAGACTTGGATGCTTACTAAAAGGCAATCTGATCTCTTGTCCGCGGTCGAGAGGAAAGTATTACGGTGAATTCTCGGCCCCGTGTGAGAGGAAGAACGATTCCGGAGAAGATATAATCATGAATTGTATGACATCTATCTCAAAGCAGATGTTGTGGAAAATATAGAGCTCGGTAGACTACGGTGGGCATCGTAAATTGTTTACAGTTTTTTTTTTATGGTAGAAGACAACGTGGCTTACCTTGGATGATGTAGAACCAGGACGCCCATAGCCTTGGGATACGCAGCTGAATGACGTCGGCCAGCATACAGGATGTATGGAAGAACTTTTTGAACGAGACGCTGACCGGATATCGGTTGCTGCGCCAATGATGATAAAATTAAAAGACAAAATTAAAGAACTTTAAGGCCCTAGACTCTTTCTAATAATGTCTATTATGCTCCAAAGCTCGCAGTAGAACTTTTAGTAAGAAATGGGATCCCAGCCCAAAAACCGTTCATTGAATGAACACAACCATCAATACGCTAATCCTGACAAACGCGTGCTTAATGTGGTGGCCAGTCCTAGGCAAGGCAATCAAAACAATGATTAAGATTTAAAGTGCTAGCGTCTTATGGCACGAGAAGTACCTTAAAAACTCCACTAACAGCACCCCTAGAAACATTATTTTTACTAACCCCAATCAACCTTTTCACAAAGGAGCTGACGGTCAAAAGTGCCTTAAGACTAAAACAAAGGACTTTAAAAGACTTTAGTAGATTATTTCAGACAGAAGTCTTTGCGGTTGGCTGTATAGCTGAAATGTGAACTAACGAGGAGCGTTGGATCCATCGGATCCCTGGGTTGTAAAAATCTGATTCACCTTCTCAGGAACAAGGAGCAAGAGAAAAGATGCGCTCTGAAAATCCAATCAAAAAACCATCTTTATGCTCATGCACATGCCTCATATCCGGTCATTTCATTGTGACGAAAATTAATAGATATATTTCGGATGAACTAACCAATAGAGTTGGAGTGCACCATATAAGACTTTTTAGCGCCCATGCCCATATAGAAGAGAAAGACGAAAGGCTTATTGATTTTGCAGCCGGAAAAATATGGTCTTAAGCAGCACGCGATTCCCCCGTCTTCACATTCACAAGGGCACATGGCGGTCACCGGATGGTCGCACCTGCAATCAAATCGATCATGATTGACGGAAAAAGAATGCTCCAGCAGTCCGTACTCCGTACATCTACTCTAGTGATCTGATCTAGATCTAGTTGTAGTAGAGGAAATTCAATGTTGAACGACTCAAGCGACGACGAAGCGACCGCCACAGCCTATTCTGATCGCGTATCCCATGACCTGGTCCCGATGGGCTACAGGCGAAACTTTTTAGACACGCTGGAGATAACCAGGTCAGGTGCATACACCAACTCATCTACAAAATATGTTCGGAGGAAAGTATGCCCGATGATTATATCTCAGTACCATCTACCCGATCCATAAAAAAGGAAATCGAATTCTCTGCACTAACTGTAGAGAAATTAGCCTTTTAAACATCTCTTATAAGATCCTGTCCAGCGTTTTATGTGAACGTCTTAAGGCGTTTGCTGACGGAATAATAGGTCCCGACCAAGCCGGCTATAGACCTGGAAAATCTACGATCGACCAAATTTTCACATTGAGCCAGATCCTACAGAAAACCCAAGAATTTAACATCGAGACCCACCATCTTCATTGATTTTAAATCAGCATATGACAGTGTAAACAGAGCCGTGTCTAGTTTTGGAATTCCTGGAATGCTCACTGCTGCGTCAAAATTGGCAGAGATACTGTTAAACCTTAATTAAATGAGGACAAAACGAAGTATATGCTTTCATCAACAATAGTCCAAACCAATCACCGACTTGATAAGAACGTGAAAGGTTTAATTTCGATGTAGTCAGTGAATCTAACTACCTGGGCTCTGCTGTGAACACGGGCAACAACATCAGCGCAGAAATCAAACGTAGAATCACTCTGCCAATTGCTGTTACTTTGAGCTGAGTAAGCAATTAAAGAATAAAGCCCTATCGAGAAGAACCAAGGAGCTATATAAAACACTATAGAGCGGATAAATATCGACGCTCCTTGAAACAACAGACGGTGACGACAGTTTTCCCGAAGAGGTTATAAAAAATATGTTTTTTGGGTGTCAATGAGGATATAAAAAAGTAAAACATAGCAATTCATACCGTTTTTATGAGATCAATAACACTAGGCGGGCCTCCAAGTACCAGTGGCAAGCTCAATAACTGTGCCACTCCTTCGACGACTTTTGGTGTAGCGTTTGTGTTCCTTAGAGGGGCAACAATAATACTAACCTGTGATAAAAATAAACTTTAATCATGAAAACTTCTTTTTTTTTTGCAGTCAACCAACAAATTACCAAATTCTGTTGTTTTAGAGAATCCAACTCCCCATCCAGAACCTCTTGAATTGACCTGTGGAGAAACGCCAACCACTCTTCATTTTCTATTACTGGACTTTGTGATTCATCACAGGAGTCCCAGCCAGGCAGGAGACATGGTGGCGTATTTCTGGAATTTACCAAAATAATAAAATCTATTTCCGCAAGTTTTTCTCCAACCACTCTTCTTACTCATTTTGTTTCTCTTCCATCGACTGGGTGCTGGTCTTCAACACCTTGTCTCTTTTCTCTCCACACTTTCGAGCGTTTTCAATATCTACACTGTTGCCTAACCTTAGGGAGAAATTATCCAGATTCTGGCTAAGTTTTCTTTTCTCCAAATCTTTGTTGCGAGATGCGTGTTTTTCTGACGCATTTGGCAAAGTGGACTTCTTAAGATTTAACGAAAGATTCGCTTTTGATTTTACAGACTCATTGGGTGTCTGTTCGGGCTTGAAATTATCATTTAAATGATTTACAATCATGTTGGAGTTTCCGGAAACAAAACAAACTTTTGTATTTGCTGTTGGTGTTCGCTGATGAGATTTGGGTGGATCAATTGATATCACAGGTGTTGTTTCGATTTTATATGGTCCGTCAGAAAAGGGAACAGTTACTCTGTTACCAGCGTCTTCAACATCGGTTTCTATATTTTCTATGTCGCTCTGGAGGATTGCGTTAACGCTGTCACGCGACGAAGTCAGATTTTCGGTGCATTGGGATCCGCTTTGTAGGGAAAGTGATGCCAGGTTCTTACTGATATTGTCTTCAGTTGTTCTAAATAGTGTTTTATGGATGGAACATGAATGAAAAATAATGTTATATAAACTGAACACTACCTGTCATGTGATTCTCTGGCACTATGCTTGTTGGCTCGACTATTCTTCTTCGGATGGATGAAGGGTGAGTTTTCAGCTGCAATTCCAGATACAAAAAGCCTTCCCTCGACAAACGGATGACACAATATCTGTGCCCATGTTATCCGTAGTGATGGATCTTTTTCCAATAGACCCTATGCAAAAAAAAAACATTTTAATGGTTCCTGTTTAATCTCGTCATGAAAAGATAAAGTTTTTGAAGAAACTTTGAGTACCGTAAGGATGTACCTGCAAAAAGGAGCGACAATCACTTGACAAGAAGCTTGGCCATTTCACCTCTTCGTGTTTGATGAGTTTAACTAAATGGAGTATTGATGTTGTGCAAAACGGAGGCTGTCCAGCCATTATCTCATACGAAATGCATCCCAGCGACCACAAATCAGCTTGATGGTCATACGGCCGTTCCGCGAGTAGCTCTGGTGCCATATACAAAGGAGTTCCTTTAATCGATGTAAGAACATGTGTACCCATTGTCATATTCCGTGCTAGGCCAAAATCACACAGTTTAGCATGCAAGTCATCGTTTAACAAAACATTCTGCGGTTTCAAATCACGATGAAGAATTCGATTGGAATGCAAGTAGTAGAGAGCAGAGACCAAGTGGCAGATGAGTTTTTGAGCTTTATCCTCGGATATCGAACCGTTTTTGGCCAAAAATCGATGCAAATCTATTTGAGCAAATTCAGTGACGACAACTAAATCATTTTTTGTCTCAAATGACTCGAACATTTCGATTACATTTGGATGTTTCAATTTTGCTTGAATATCACATTCTCGACGTAGGTTTTTTAATTCTTTGTTTGAACGTCCTCGCTGTGAATGAATATAAAGAATTAGCTGGGACAAAATTCATAATGAATGTATTTATTGTACAAACTTTTGATATTATTTTTATGGCTACAATTTGATCATCGGTTTTGCGAGCCGCTTTGTATACACGACCAAAGGAACCTTCACCGATCAATGAGCTTACTGTGTAGCGATTCATTGCGGATAGTTTGTTGTTATTTTTGTTTAATTATCTAATTAAATAGTTTTAACTTGTTGCTCTTGCTTCTTTTTCTTACTTTAATATAAACAAAAACAAAACTGAACTGACGGCGTAGTTCAGTGACTGGTAAGAAAAACTGTCAGATTTTGTTTACGATATACGATATTTAAATGGACGTATCTTTTTTATTCGTCGCTATTAATAACCAATTGGAACGCAAACATTGGCACGTTGACAGTTCTTAACAATCAGATAGTAATTCGCGACTACCAATCGGTTACATCGGTTATAATGACACATGCGCTAATCGATAAGTCTTGGTTATGCCTGTGAACACGATGGTTTTGTTTACAAGAAAGATGAGAAAGCGATGGGGAAGGTATTCACGAAGAGAACTGAATTTTATTTTGCCTTGTCACAATTACAATGTAGACCGTATAGTCAGCCAATGTAAAAATCACAATGCCGTCAGGCACATGAGAGCGACCAAAGATCAACAAATAAACGAATATTCGTCCTTTTTTTATCTTAGAAACTAAAAGCCAAAAATATAATAATATCTTAACAATAACTCATTATGTGAATCCATACAAATTGTTAGCTCATAACCAGAGCGGGGAAAAAGATAAAAAATCGAATAAACAACAACAAAACTTGTGTAAACTAATAAAAATGTTATGCGTGAAACAGAATGAACCAGCAACAGCACCAGCAACAGCGGCCGCCATTAATTTTGAACCAATGTATTTCAATGGCTCAAATAAGATTAGACCAGCACCAGCAATGTCACCAGCGTCGTTAGACCAAAGTCCTAAATTTGCTGTTGCTGGTCCATTGCTACCAACTTTGCGCAAGTGAAATTCGGGGGCACCATACTGCAAAAGAAAACTTCGTATACTTTTTTTATGACACAAAATGTCAATCAGAAGTAAGAAGACGATGCTGGTGCAATGTGTTTCAATTTCTTTTGCTTGTCAGTGTGCTGTTTGCCGTTGACGGTGCTGGTGCTGTTGCTGGTTCAATCTGTTCCGCGCTTTAGTCGGTTCAATGCAATTTGATAAACCAGCAAAACCTGTTCTGCTTATCATGTGGCAGCGATTGTGTGATGTGTAGTACGTCGGCTTTCGCAAACGCTAGATCACTTGTTCAAGGTTCAAACCCATCTCGGGACCAAACATTTTTTCGTAATTAATTGAACATAAAAAGCGATAAAGAACCACTGAAGGAGTCTAATGATCGGGTTGTCACCCGTTAAATAGCTATAACTCCAGCCTATGAACTTGGTAGTAGTACACATAAGTTGTTATTCTTCATTTAAAAGCTTCTACTGTGCACCAGTATAGACACCAAATTAGTTGCTAGTGTAAAAAGCACATATAAACAAATTAAATAACTAAAATTATATTTCGATAAATCAATTTGGGTTTGTAAGTTCCTTTAAATCACATTTATTTCTTTGTTCGTCGATCGTTGGTCACTCCCATGTGAATAGTCCTTACCGCATGAGGGTGTATGTATATCACTCTCATACGTGCGAATTTGCAGCAGTTATATAAACTGTAGAAAAAATGAGACTCATATTTTTAAAAACATGACAAAACAGTTCATTTGATTTCGACGGTATAGGCAATGTTGGTCAGATCTATTTTTGTTGGGCCTTACCTGCGTTTGTGAAAAATATATTCAGTTTGCCTAATGAAGACTTGAATATTTATTTTAATTTAATACAATCTATCATTTTTGGAAAGAAAGAAAAATAGAATGCTAGAAAATTTGTGATGGGCATTTTATAGAATACTATTTCCCTTGCAGAAATGTTGCGGAGAAAAACATACTGTTGTGTTCTTGCTAGAATGTTATTTGCGATCTCCAGGAGCAATTTTAATAGAATGTTATGAACCTTTCTACAAAATTAAAATCTGGTAATAAAATATTGTTTGAGAACATTAATTTAAAAAAAAAAACTTCACAGAACGTTTGAAAAAATGTTGTTTTTAAATGTACTTACGATATTCATCGCAGCCGCTGTACAAATATTTATTTTAGCGAGACTCGAAATTATTTGTATTTAAAACGTCAGTTAACATTCCATGAAATAATCCACAAAAATAAATATTTGTCTTTAATTGAATTTTGTAAAATAATTTGATTCACCTCAACAATAATGGAAACTACAATAAGAATACTTCAAAGCAAATTACTCGAATGCCGCAACATCATCTACAACGGTTATACAACTACCACCTCAAGTGGTATTCCCTGGCTAAATAATTTTTGTGACGAGCTTGGTAAATTTGCAAACATTTTACACAAATTTCTTCTATTCGAATGTAGCAAACAGGATGAAGTAATAGAAACTGTATTCCTCTGTCTCAAACAAATCACCACCTGCATCAGACACATGGAAATCACAATCAAATCGGAAGAGTCAGGTGGTTGTGCAATCTCTGCCTCGCGTCAGCATTTCCTCGATAGAATTCTTTGGTGCTTGGATCGCATTAAAACCACAATCAATTCAGTTGCCATTATGTCAACGATTGTTGAAGATTCAAATTTTGTCACTTTAATGGACAAAGTCCTAATGGACATTGCTCCTTTCAGCTCATTCAATGAAGGCACCATTTGCTCGAATGTAGCCGACGAAAGCGCCGAAGCTATGCTCGCCAGTAAGCAGATTCGATCCACTGTTGATCAGATTCTGAGTCACACTCTAGCTTTTGCAAATGTTACACTGAAAAACGACAAAAAGATCATCAGCATTCTCTGCCAAAAAACTATTCGCGACTGCATGGCCTTCCAAGAAGAATGCTCCCTCTCCGATGAAAAACCGAAAATCAATGAAAGCGATCTCAAGCTCAAAGCAATGTCTCTGGAGAACTCACTCTATCAATTAGAAGATTTCATCAATGAAAGTCTGCTTAGACTAGTGTTTCACACATTTTTGGATTACTCCAAGTTTTCTATTCAGAAATTACGTGAAGCTATCCGAAAAGATGTCGATGATTCTGTACTAGACGTCCTGATAGCTGATTTTGATGTGAACGTCGATAGAACTACTCAAATTGGAGTGTTTGCCATCGCCTTTGCTCCAAATGTAAAGGTCAAAACTACTGTACGTAGTTGTCTGGCCTCTCTTGAATCCTTGGACTCGTGTATTATCCCATCGTTGCAGTCGAACTCGGACATCTACTCTGAGATTCTGGAGGAACACTTTAACGAAGAGATAGAGAAGTTTAAACTTGCCATACAAGAGATAATAGATAGCAATGCCTTCTGCACCACCTATCTGGAAATTCTGTCTGAAGCTATCGCAGCAAATAATCAACAATTGGACAAGGAACAGCTCTCTGATATTTTAGAAATGGGTGTCATCCTCAAGGAGCACCTTCATCTGAACAACGCCTATTTGGAGCTACACAAGGATGAAGACAAGCAAACTAAATTTGAAAAGTTCATTCTGATGTTGAAGGAATGTCAAGCGATTGTGGCGTGTCTTAACCAAGTCGAACCACAAAGAATACTTAAACGCTTTAAAATTCTTCGCTCTGTTCTGTCTAAGTTGAGAGATTCATTCACCGATTCAAAGAAGACATCAAAAAAATCTCTTGCAGATGTTTTGATCACATCCGATGAGATGTGTGATTCTGAGAAACTTTTCGAATCAGTTGGGATTGCTCCTTCGAATAGTAGCATCCTCTATCGAAATGATGTTAGTTATCAGCAAAGTGCTTCTTTGAAGCCAAACTATTCGCAACTGAATGTACTACCACGGATTGGTGGGCAGAAGGTAGTCACCAAATTAAACGCCCCAACGAGCATTCGCCGCAAGGACAGTTTAAGGACTACAATGTTCAAGAAACAAAAAAGCAATGAATCGGAGAATGTATACAAACTGTACAGAGAGCAATCGCAAGCTCGCCAAATAAGTGAAATAATTGATCAAGTCACTGCTATGTCAGGGCACCTCGAATGACAAATTTATTTCTTATATCCATGGAGGTGCACTTGATCCGTCCAACAAGATTTATATTAATATATATATATAAAATATATTTCCTTAAAACAAATACTTTGGCTTTATTTACTGCAATATTTTGTTTTAAATATAATTATTTTCAAATTTGATAGAAAGATAAATCCAATTTGTTCGTGTCTTCTTTTTTATGTCTATTTAGATATAGGTGTTTCCACCTAGGATAGGAATTTGGCATAGGAGATTCTGTATGAGAAGTAGGTAGGAGCTGGAAGTTAGATAGGCAGGCAGGTAATGACTTGGACTAGTCAATAGAGAAGAGCCTTCCTATCAAACGAGGGAACCGGATACTGTGGCATAAAGTAAAAATGGATACATGAAAGATGTAGGAAGGGTGAGAATGTCCGCTAGGGGAGCAGTGGCATCTTCGCGGGAATGGCTTTGTTGCGAGACAAGAGGAGGGGAATAGGATTGAAGGTAATTTGGATTGTGGTTTATAGTACGATGGAAGCCAGGTTAGGATCGGGACTCACAAGGGTGGACTGTTCAGCACTGGAGATACGGCCTGCTTGCGTCGATCGGTCTTAGCTCGCCGGAATGGGGAGGATCTTATCTCCAGTCCTGAACCTCATCCGCAAACAAAACACATATCAGGCCTGAAAAGGAAACCAGGTTCCATCTGGTATAAAACGACCTCGGACGGACTATTTCTCCCATGCCAGGGCGCTGCTGGTGTTGTCGCAGCGAGGCCTTATTACCCACCTTCCTGGAAATTCGCGCCCTTAGTTTGAATTTTCCCCCAAAAGTAGAGTAGTTAACTGTTCCACGCGATCAAGCCATCACCGCAAAAGTACACACTTACCTTTCGCACCCCTGAAAAAGAATTTACAATCCCATATTCACGGATTTAAGAAAGCGCGCAAAAAAAATTGAAATTAGGTCATTAAACATGAGAGGACACTTTATTGATTCCCTGATTATAATATTACTTATACTGGATACAACACCCAATCGAACAATGCAAAAAATAGGGATTCACACATTAAGATCGAAAGTAATTATGAACAAAAAAAAGTTAATGCAATGAATTCAGGTTTCCATCTAATAACTTTGATCAACTTAGGTATCTTAAAATATCTCCTCTACCCGAATCCTTACCTAGATAGAGCTCTATTCCAATAACTCTTGGCGGTCGTTTGTTGTCGTTGAAGTGGGGAGAACTCACGATGACGATACCAAATAGCCGAACATAATGATAGATAGGTTTTCTTCTCGGCGTGGTTTATTGCTTTAACATAATGTATTATTTGGAGTATCATAGACTATGAAAGTAAGGGTATCACTTTAGACAAAACACGGACTTTCTTGTATCCATATTTTGCTAAACGGTTGTTTACTGTCTTTTGAGTAACGGATAAATATGTATAAAAGTAATTGATAAACAAATAGACTAGTGAAATAATAAGGTTAACAATTTCGGGTTGGTACTTCTAAGCGTTTTTGTTGGTATTACTCTCTTTCTTTTACCATTATTGTTTCAAGTCCTTCGCATGGTATATTTGCTTTCTAGCTAAATTTTCAATTTGATACATCTGCTCGCCTATTTGTTTTGTTATACGGCACTTTAAGTACTTTGGGCATAGTTTGGCGGATAATTGTTTTGATGAATCACTCAAAACAAAATTTATATACTTCCAGGCAAGAAGCGAATTTTACGTGTGTGGGTGTTGTAGGTTTTTGCAGATTTCTCGTAGGCTTTGAGCAAGTTTTCCTTAAGCTGATTTCCACAGCTCTTAATTTGTTGGCCAGTTCATGTTGGATCCAAAAAGAGCGAAATAGGGGGTTATCTTAGTAGAACTATGAACTGAACTTATAGCACAGGCTATGTTGCTAAGATGGTAGTTCCAATCTCGCTGATCGGTTTTGAGATAGGAGCGGATGGCTGCGAGTAAAGTTCTGTTCACCCTTTCAGATGCATTTGACTGGGGCGAGTAGTTAGCAGTTTTGAAGTGTCTTACACCGATTTTGCAACAAGTTTTGAAAATCTTTGCCTTGAAACTGTTTACCATTATCCGAGTGGAGGATGCGAGGAACACCAAACAGGTTGAAGACGTCGTCTCGCAGAAACTACTACACTCAGGGAATTTGCTTTTCTCAAGGCCTTAAACATCACAAATTTCGTCATATGGTCTAACACCACCAAAACATATGCATTTCCAGATTTTGAACGGGGGTAGGGACCTAAGAAATCAATATATTTTTTTTCGAAAGGGCGATTAGTGATAAAGGGAGCATTCATTGGGGGTCGAGTTATCGCTTACTCTGCTTGCATACTGTGCATTGGGAAACATAATCTTTTATCTGAATAGTCATGTTTGGCCAGTAAAAGTGTTCCTTTATTCTTTGCAAGGTCTTGGCCAGACCACATTGAGGAGGATCATGGGACCTCTTTATAATCTCTTCAATCAAACCTGATGGTACCCATAGAAGCCACGAGTGCTCATACATAACCGATCGTTCTTCCCATTTTATGCACCGTTTGTAAACATAGCCGTCTTCGATTTTAAGATCCGGCAATTCTTCGGAGTGATCTTTCACCGTCTTTATAAGACTGGTGTATTCATCTGACAGAAATTCTTCAGAGTTCAAGTCTATCAGGGGTGCTACTTCTTGTATGGCCAGAGAATCCAAGTGTACCCGAGAAAGAGTGTCGGGAACTACATTAAGCGTGCCTTTCCGGTGCTGAATGTCGAAGGCGTAGGACTGTAACAGCAAACTCCACCTGGCGAGTTTTCCACTGAGGTCTTTCATGCTCATAAGCCATTGGAGGCTGGAGTGGTCGGTGATTACCGTGAAGTCCATGCCTTCAACGTAAGGTCTAAATTTCTGCACCGCCTTCACTGCCGCCATACACTCCTTCTCGGTCACACTATAGTTTCTCTGACATTTGTTTAACTTTTGAGAGAAGAAAGCTATGGGAATTTCTTCTTCGTCATCAGTCTTTTGGAATAAAAATGCACTTATACCCGCATCGGAAGCATCACACTGGATGTAGAATCTCTTGGAAAAGTTTGGACTTGCTAGCACCGGTGTTGAAGTCAAGGCTACCTTAAGATTTTCGAATGCCTCAAGCGCTTCTTCAGTGATCTTAAATTTCTCATTTGTCTTCTTAAGCAGGTCTGTCAGGGGTGCAGTAAGGGTCGAAAAATCTCTGATAAACTTACAGTACCAACCAGACATAAACGAATTTTCTCGGGTTTCTGTAAAGGACTACGGGCGAACACCAAGTACTTTCGCTCTCCTCTATTACACTGAGACTTAACATACGATCTATTTCTTTATATAGAATGGCCTGTACCGCTGGGGAGACAGGATAGTGACGCTGCTTCACAGGGGCCGCTTCCCCGGTATCTATCACGTGCTCCATTATTGCTGTTTTACCGAGACCATCGTGTTCAAAACACAGAAATTTATCCCTTATGGCGTCCAATCGAGCCTGCTCTTCTGGGGTTAAATCATGAGCATTCAAGAGGTCTGAGGGGTCATCGACTAGGCTAAGGGAACTAACGAAGTTGGGAGCAATTTGAAAAACTTTCCAAAAGTATATCCCAAGGTACAACTCTTGGTCAAGATTTGGAACCAAGTAAAAAGTAAATTGATTAGTTAAATTCTTTTATTGTACTGGGACTTTGACTTTACCGACAAAAGCCTGGTTTTTACAGTCTGCTGTCTTAACTCCAGAACGAAACGGTAAGACAGAAAGTTTTAATTCCTCAAATACTTGTAAGCAGTTTTTCCCAATTATGCTTATACTTGCCCCACTGTCCAACAAACCTAACATTTCCTTACTTCCGATTTTAATTTTTGCGTATGGTCTGGGATATGAAGCCATGTCTAATATGGTTGAAGATATACTGGCCCTTACATTCTTCCTGATCTTATAGCGGTCTCTAGCTTTTTTAACTTTGTTTGATATTAAATTATGAGAAACACCATTAAAAATTCTTTGTCTCGATAAGTTATACTCCTCTATCCTCTTAATCCAACGGCTTCACCTCTACACTTTTAGATGTTGTTTCCATTTCCATCACATTCAAGTTGATGATATTTGAATTCTTTTGGCCTCGCTAGAAAAGATATTTTGATCAACCTCCTCAGTTTGACAAACTATTTCGTTATAATAAATTACAGGGGGTTGTGGGTTTGCGTTGAACGCGACTCGCATTCAAAATAGGTGTGCCCTGGAAGTCGACAATTCCAACAAGTGAGACTTGTGCTGCCACCGTACTTACGAGGAGGAAGTTTAGGCCGCGCACCTTAAAACTGATAGGCTGCGAGTTGTTCCAGCCGAAAAACGAAATCTTCAACCCTAAGACCCTCAGGCTTCCCGTCGAACTTAAGACCCCACTTGTCAACTTTAATTGGACCTCTCACAACCAATTAGTGGTTGGTGGTACCGATATTGTTGGTTGCCTTGCCCTGGATATTTCGCCCATTGAGGATAAGCTGGCGTAAAGTCGTTTGGATTGGCTGAAGTTCGGACAGCCTCTCGTCTCATCAGATCGGTATGCCTCCTAATATGACGACCTATAGGAATAAAAGCCCTACTGTTTGGATCCAACTGAGGTGTTCTGAATCTGGCCGAGGTGAGAGGTGGAGGAAGGACTTGTTCAGATCGACATGAGTTTGATCTCGGATCGGCAATTGGAGGTGCCGCTTGGAAGGCATTTCCTTGGCTGGAATTAGGCCTGGGAGTTCGTTGCTCTACTTGGTGAGCATTGACCTGGGTTGGATCTGGTCCTGCTCCAGGAGCTGCTACTCGGTTCAAACTCATATCTCTCATAAAACCTGCGAGTTGATCTTGCAGTTCACTCTTCAAGGTGTTTGTAAGGTCAGCACATACGGAAGCCTTGTATGAAGACATCGCGTGCATCACGGTCAAGTTGATATAGGCCTTCAGATCTTCTGGGACTAGCGTGCGTTCCCTAACCCCACCCGCTGGCAAAGACGAAGCAGCACTATCAAATCTACTTTTCAATTCTCGGACATTACCTACGCTTGCTGACAGTGATCTAACCCCAGGAGCTTTAGCCACAAATGGTATGATGGTATTGTTGATATCCTGGCTACTTGGAAGTGGTACTGAAGATGCCCCCCACTCAAACTGCTATAGGTGGGTGCAGTGATTGAATCAATCGAATCGTCGTGACCTACGCGTTCATAAGCTGGAATCCCGGACGGAGCTGGAGGATTTAAATTAGAACGATGAGAAGTGATAGGCGGCGTTCGCTATACATTAGCCCTTCTGATCGCACCCGAGTTCGGTATGGGCAACGAATCTGGGCCAAAGGTACTTACTTCCTCTCTTGTCTGACTTCTTGTTCTAACCCCTCCCTTTTAGGTCAAGTCATATTGAGGCGGTAACTAATTCAAGACAAAATCTAGACAAATTAAAGACAAATAACAAATAACAACCTCTTACCAGGTAGTAGCAAGTAAATTAAGAATATATTTCTATACTAAGATAAGTAAGACGTAGGGTAAATTTAAATATGCAGTAGTAAATAAGTATCTATGAAAAAAAATAAAAAAAAAATATATATATTTGTATATCTATTTTATCTAGCTTTAGTTTATTATACTGCTTGTTTGTTTGTGTGTAGGTATATTTATCTAAGTTTAAATTAAATAATTTAACTGTTTTATATCAATTTATGTTAGGAATACGTTACGTTACCTTTATGGCTTGATCTTCACTGGATAATTTTCGATGTTTTTTTTATGGACTGCAGACGGACTTAGAAACATTAGAAAATTAAGACACTTGCACTTCGTAGCAATTCAACATAGTACGCTAGTAACCTTCTAGAAGAAGACTTACGATTTTTCCGAAGAGAAACGCAAGGGCAGTTGTAACTGATCACATTTAAGAGTGAAAACGAACACTATGAACGTTACGTTGCGTTACGTAACGTTGGGCACCATTTTGTTGTGAGACAAGAGTAGGGGAATAGGATTGAAGGTAATTTGGATTGTGGTTTATAGTTAGCAAGTAGGATGGAAGCCAGGTTAGGACTTTGACTCACAAGGGTGGAATGTTCAGCACCGGAGATGCGGCCTGCTTGCGTCGCTCGGTCTTAGCTCACCGGAATGGGGAGGATCTTATCTCCAGTCCTGAACCTCATCCGCAAACAAAACACATATCAGGCCTGAAAAGGATACCAGGTACCATCTGATATAAAACGACCTCGGACGGACCATTTCTCCTACGCCAGTGCGCTGCTGGTGTTGTCCACCCTCCTGGAAATTCGCGCCCTTAGTTAGAATTTTCCCCCAAAAGTAGAGTAGTTAACTGTTCCACGCGATCAAGCCATCACCGCCAAAGTACACACTTACCTTTCGCACCCCTTAAAAAGAATTTACAATCCCATTAATAAAGCGGGCAAAAAAGATCGAAATTAGGTCGTTTAACATGAGAGGACACTTTATTGATTACCTATAATATTACTTATACTGGATACAACACCCAATCGAGCAATGGAAAAAATAGGGATTCACACCATAAGATCGAAAGTAATTATGAATAAAAAAAAGTTAATGCAATGAATTCAGGTTTCCATCTTATAACTTTGATCAACTTAGGTATCTTACTCTCCCCTCTACCCGAATCCTTACCTATATATAGCTCTATTCCGGCAACTCTTATGAGTTGCCACAATTATGTTGCTTTAAATTAAATTAGAAACCAGAACCGTAAATTATCACTTACAAACAAAAAAGCAACTAGTTATATAAATCAAAACGAAGAATTGGATATAAATCCACAATTAAATAAATACATTTAAGTTTTAACCAGTGTTCTGGTTATATATAACAGCAATATTAACGGTATTCTGCAAATATAGCAACGGGACTATAATCTTGCTGATACCTTTTTTTTCTTTGTTAACTCAGATACGTTTTAAAATTTAATCTTCACGATTTTTTTTCTTTAAAAAAAACATAAGATAATTGTACCTTTTAAGTGCAGCTCCGAGTTTAATTACAAGAACTCGAGTCTCACGTTTTTTTTGTTCTTTGGAATCTTGTTCACGAGGTACAGTATCTTGAATTAACTTGAATGGTAGGACTTTAATTTAAAGACCTGTGGTCATTCTTCTTCTCATTTAACTCGATTGTTGAAGTGATGCAACAAAAACTCTTGGCGGTCATGACTGCACGTTTTGAAATTCAATGACGAACTGTCCGGATGCAAGCTGCACTCTCAACATTCCAATTCTAACGTTTTCGATAGTATCCTTCCACCTTTGTATATAGATACCTATAGTACTACCATCAGTGTTCGAAAACTAGCGCCATCTCGTGCGTCTACATCTCCCTAAAGTTTTTCTCTGAGTGGAGACCGCAACGTAGACTTTTTGTCCGGAAATGTACTCAATACATATGCAATGTTAGAAAAAGACAGAACGACAAAAAGTAATAGCAGTCAGAAGGAAACAAACCATGAACACTTTTTCATGTTATTTCATTAGTCTGCTATTAGACGATGAAACTAGATGCATGCACCTTGTTCGAATTCTTCGAACATAGTAAGTGCAAAAGGGAGAAAAAATTCGAAAAGATGAGACAGGAAAAAAGCTGTCGTGTGTCGCACGGGTAGCATGTTCGAAGAATCTGTTTGACGTTTTTCTTTTCTCTTGTTCGCTTTCTTTAATTCTTTATCACTTGGTTTCGTTGTGTTCAGAGTAAACTTCTGATAAGATTCAAAGTAAAGAAAAAAAAATTAGTGAAAATGAAGTGGAATGTAAATGTTTGTGGTGTAAGGTATCTAATTTGGACATCTTATGTCTATGATTCCAGGAAAAATATGTATGAGGTTGAACATTGTCATTACATCGATAGGGTTAAAATAGTAGATTCATTGCAAACGATTATGGAAAACAAAAATGAAAGAGAACTGTCAAAATGGTTTCATGAAACCTAATTCATCGTGTAATGGTGCTTGCGACAGAGGATGAAATAACAAAGAAGAATTCGAACAAGGTGCATGCATCCAGTTTCATCGTCTAATAGCAGACTTACCATTTTCTTAAAATAAGCGATAATGAGAGAATGAAAGATAGTTATTTAGACAGGTATGTGAGGAGTTTTCATTTCTGCCTTGAAAATACACTGTTTTTGGGAGGGTTTTTTATAGACACGGCAACAGGATGAAATTTACCTATTTAACGTTTTTTGTTGAAATTTGATATTTGATTTGGTTTTTTTGTGTACAATTTTGAATGGTTACCATGTTTGATTATTATATCAATTTTTTTAAGTCTGCAAGAATTTAATTAGTTGAAGTACCTACCTAGTTACTTATTTTACAAATAAAACACATTGTTTGCAGATATTTGTACCTATGTTATTGCTTTAGAGTATCTTCACTTATCACGTCAAATATCTAGTACTAAATCTACTACTAACTACTAAATATACTACTAAATCTACTACTAACTACTAAACATAGTACTTAATATACTACTAACTACTAAATATAGTACCAAATCTACTACTAAGTACTAACTCTAGTACTAAATATAGTACCAAAACTACGATAGTACTAAATTCTAGTACTAAGCACTAAAAATCTAGTACCAAAATACTATTGTACCAACAACATAGTACCAACTGGCACCAGTTTTATATATAACTAACGTTCGAGATTGAAAAATATTTATATTAAAACTTTAAACAGTCGAATCCGAATATGGCAACATTGGTAGTTGAGTTTGGCATAAAAAATACAGAAAATACAGAAATAACAAAATTTCTTGAAAAATGCAAAATCCAAAAAATAATTGAAAACGCACAATCATGGTTTGTTTACGAAAAATCAAAGGGAAATCCATTAATTTTTGTTTCCCTTACTCTGCCATACCATATGGTCTAGTGTCACTATTCGAACCTTTCACTCGTACTTATTATTCATTAGTTCTGTCTATTCTTGTACTCGTTCTCACTAAAGACTTTTTTCAAACAAACAATACAACATACTCTGTCATCATTATATTTCTTTCTACTCTCCAAAACCCATACAAATGTATATCGTGTTGACAGAAAAAGCTATTACAGCGACGTTGCGGCTCTACATCGCTTAACTAGAAGCTGCCTCATGATAGTACTATAGTTTTCATATACAAGGCTTCCACTTTATACCGAACACCCGATTGTACCACTTCCTCACGCCAATTAATAGGATTTTCATCGTATCGAACCACTTTTAAGAAGACTTTTTCGACTTTCGTCCTCTTACTAATATTCGTAATTACGAACAGTTTCCTCTATTGCAGTTGTCGATTTCCTAATCGATACTCGGCTCTTTTCGATTACCGGCCGTCGATCGCTGTTTTTTGGTATTGTGAATGTCGATTTCGATCGACATTTTGCGGTTTGACAATCGACAGTTGTCGTGCATAATTTTCTGATCGACAGCAGCGTTTGGCTGTCTTCTTTTGGTTAAAATCTTATTATTTTAAAAAAATAATATGTTTTACAGGTCAAAAGAAATTACATACAAAAAAATGAGCATTTTGGTAAGGTTAATGGAATAAAATCAGGACATAGCAAAAAGCGTCTGTTTAAAGTCCCAAGCAAAGATAAAATTGGAACAAATTTCTTTCGAATTTTTTTGGGATTAAGATTGGCTCATTTTTAATTAAACTGGATTATGAAAAACGCAAACCAAAACTACAAAAATGCAAAAATGTATTTGTAAAGAAACTCTAATGAAATGTCAAAATCGTTATATTCACACTACATTTTTACATTATTCACAATAACATATTTTTTATTGATCGTGGTCCACAATAACAAACACACAACCTAATCGACGCAATCGCAAATAGCGAATCGATTGGTGATCGACAACCGCAATCGGAGCCAGTGCCTTTATAATTTAATACCATTTGCTATTACCACTTACCCTACCTAACCATAGATGGCTCTGACTTCAACAAGAAAGTATCGAAAATCGAAATTAAATTTGACATTTCAAAAGAAATAACAAAAATTTTAATGGCGTCGCGTCTATGTTTTGTCTTTTGTTTAGTTTTTATTTCTCTAATGAATTTGTTTTGTTTGTTTACGAATTATTGTTGTTAAAGTAATAATTATACGTGATTTTACTGTGAAAGATTTTTAGAAGAATAGAAGATATATTTCTTCTCTTGTTTTAGTTTCTTCTCGGGGTACTTCTTGTTTATTTGTCGAACTAGAACATAGAAAATATCAACATTAATTTTTGCTTTAGCAGATGTATCCATCAAAGCACAATTAAATTGTGTGGCCAGACTGTGCCAGTTCTTTATCTTTTCCAACTACGCGTTCATCTTCCAAATCACGTTTGTTCCCTACCAGTACCCCTGGAACATCATCTGTATCCTTTAGTGCCTGTCCATACGGTGATTGTTGAGTGCACTCACGGCACAACAGCTGTGTCCATATTGTGTTGTGATAACTCATGTACTATTGCTTAAGTGTGACAAGGAAAAAAATGAGTATCTGCACTCTTCGCCACTTTACCCTTCCTGACAAACTCACCCGTGAGTGCATTCAACAATCACCGTATGGATAGGCACTTACTCTTAAAATTTCTTTCCGCAGATCTTGGAGATCATTAAATGTTGATTTTGCTGTTATTGAATAGACTAAAACAAAACCTTGACCGTTTTTCATATACAAATCTCATGGCAGTAAATTGTTCAGTTCCAGCTGTCCAGTATTTCTAACATACACTGCTGACCATCTACTTCGACCTGTTTTTTGTAAACTGTCTTCGATAGTTGGATCATATTTTTTTACAAAAATACCTTGAACAAACTGCACTGTCATCGCCGATTTGCCAACACCAACACTTCCAAGAACAACAAGTTTATATTCTCGCATCTTGTTTGATTTGTATGCTGTTGTTTCTTGTGTTGGTAAGTTTTTTTTGTTTGTTTGCAAGTTACTTATTTAGTTTGTATTTTTTCTATGGTGGTTGTTTTGTCAGATAAAAAAAGAATGATTTATTGTTTTCTTTCTTCCTTAGGAACCTCTGTACTAATTTTAATTGTTAGAAAATAACTAAATCTACCAATCAAGTTTTCGCAATAAAAATGCATCCAAAAAGAAATAATTTAAGCTCAGAAGATGCTTGTAGGTTAAGTGTATTCCTAGTTGGTATTTGTAATAAGTAGCTACTGTTGGCTTGTGGTTGTTGCTTTCATCAAAAATAAAATTCGTTTTCTCTCTTCCGTTGTGAGAAAATTCTTGAGTTTGCCCCGAAGAAGAGGCGCTGCAATAGAGAAAAACAAAGAGACTCATAGCAAGTTTCATTCAAGAAAAGATTTGCTCTTTCTGTCAAAAGATTTGATCTTTTTCAATTTCCAGAGTTTCATTGCAAGAAAAAGAGCAAATCTAGATCAAATCTCAACTCGAAAGATTTGATCTCTGATGGGTTGGCAGATTTGATCTGAATGCACACATACATGTAAATAGTCTTTCGGTCAATATCTTTAAGTTAGGTAGGGCAGTTGCGGCGGCACCAAAAAAAAAAAAAAAAAAAAAAAAAAAAAAAAAAAAAAAAAAAAAAAAAAAAAGTCTGCTGTGGCTGTTCTAGATTTAAGTATTTTAGGTTTATTTTAAGTTATTTTAAGTTTATTTTTAGTTTATTTTAAGTTAGTTTTTAAGTCGTAGATTAAGAAATTGATAAGATACCTAGTTTTTTTCATTTTCTGGGTGAAAAATAAAACCCTTTATATATAAGATAAACTTAAGCTATTTTTAGGCCGAAAGGCAATTAAAATTAAGTTAGAGAATAATTTAGAGCGCCCGCATAGGGCCAGTAAGTTAATTAAGATGATAGTTTAAGCTAGTTTTAAGATTTTTGTCTAGCATTTAAGTAGATATAAGTAAAAGAAAAAATAAAAATCAATTAAAAGTAAAAGTAAGTCTTTCGGTCAAACGTCAAATGGAAAATATTTTGTTATTTTTGTTGTTTGTTGTGAACTTGTGCCAGCCCGTGCTTAGTCAAAAAATTAACAAATATCCATTAAATATACAAAATAACAAATAAAGGTGTTTTTGAAGTGAGAAAATACAAATATGGCATTTTAAATATATATACTGTACATGCCTGTTATTTTTGTGTGTGATATCAAATACTGTGTATGCTCGTCAGTGAATGACCAATACTAGGATTAAATGATGAAACAAGTTTCATTGAAAAGAGCAAATCTTGATTTTCAGATCAAATCTTTGAAATTTGAATGAAACTCGTTATCAGGGGCATAGAGTAACTATACTATATATATATATATATATATACTATATATATATATATACTATATATATATTCCCAACCTGTGTATCAGTCAACATCTGTGTGTTATTTCTCGCCCACCAAGAATAGTCCTGATTGCATTTTGAAGTAAGGAGATCTAAAAATAATTTGGTGCCTATATTAATGGATTTATTGCTGTAGCAGCACACACCCGTCGTTGGAGCATCGAGTGATAACATTGAACATTGAAACAAATTGTTTAACGAATATTGTGTAGTTACAATGATAACTATGCGCAAAATACCAAGATTTTGTCCAACTTTGCACGTTTGGCCTCTTCTGTGGCTCGCACTCTTCCCAAAGCTGCCACACAGGCTGCTTGCAAAGGCCGATTTGGAATAAACTGGACGTGTATTGAGAATTGGTGATGGTATTGCTCGTGTCTACGGTTTAAACAAAATCCAAGCCGATGAGATGGTGCAATTCTCTTCGGGTTCGAAGGTAAACATTATTCTTGATACATCTTTACAGCATTTATTTGACTTTTTTATTCCACATAGTATTGCCTTGTATTTGGAACCCGACAATGTCGGTGTTGTCATCTTCAGTAACGACAAGCTGATCAAACAAAAAGATATTGTCAAGCGTACCGGTGCCCGGTGCTATTGTGGACGTTCCAGTCGGTGATGAGCTTTTAGGCCGTATCGTTGGTGCTTTGGACAATGCTTTCGATGACAAGTGAGCGATCAATACTAAAGATCGTTTCCGTGTCGGATTCAAGGCACCCGGTATCATTCCACGTAATTCGAAAATTGTAGAACCAGTTTTGATAAAATCCTGTTTTTAGTTTTTTGGAAAAAAATTTTTTATAAATTTTGGTATTCAGTTTTTTTTTTACAGTTTATTAATATACTACATGTGATTATAATAAAATAAATAAAATAAAATTTCAAATATTAATTTTAATTAGAAAACAAATATAAAATTTGACTGAAATCCAAAGAGCCGTTAAATTAAAAAAGTTTCAATAAGAGGTTCATATAATTTTCTCAAAAAAAAAAAAAAAAAAACAATTCAGCGTTTGGATGGAAAGTCGACATCATTTGAAGAAAATCGATTAGGATTGGTTTGCCGTAATCATAACCAGTGTTAGTTAGATGGAAGCCGTCATCTGAAAATAGATTGCTCATATAAACACATTTTTTCATTTTGAATAGAAACGAGTTACATTTTTTCCACGTTCATGTTCATATAACACAAACTTGTGCCTTGCCATTTCTCTAGGAGCTTATGTATTCCACCAGATTTTAGATTGGCAATAGAAGATAGTGAACCTGGTAACAGTTAGTGGTTTTTCATTACCATTTCAATCTAGATTAGACTTCAATAAAAACAAAAGAAATAAAAGAAGCTTGAAACTACTTACGGCTGTTTTTGGCAGAATCTCTGATAATAAATCTCAGGGATTCGCACCCGATTTTTTTGTTTTTGTACCCAATTGATGGGTTTTGTTGCTGAAACTGGCTTCCATTCTTTGCCTGATACCTCGGAGAGTCCACTCAGATCGGAAAAATCAGAGTCGTCCGATGTGTTATCGTTATCATCACTCGTCAACTGCGGCGGCAACAATTTTATTGTCCGGCTCCGCTCCATTTCTATCATCAGCAAGGGGTGTTGTGTTTGTGGTGATGGAAACATTTTCACTGTCGTTTATTTTAGCGGGACAATAATTGTTTTGGTTGTTGAGTGTTCAATGAATTGTGGATTCACTTGCACTCAGGCTTTTGCATTCTGATGTTACGTTATTTTCACTGCATGGTTCGACTTAGTCAGAATTGTGTTTTGTGTGTAAGTATTTTGAAATGGTAAGTGATTTTTGTGTCGTGTATTCCAATGTTCGTGGTATAAGAAAGAATTTCTTTCACCTGTACGTCTACACTGTTCTATACAGGCCAGCTGATTTATCAGAGTTTGCTCTACATGGGTATAGCTTGGTGCCATTACTCTTTTCCCATCATGGTCTCGTGGTCTATGTTAGGAATGATATTGCTTGCCAGAGCCTTCTCCAATATGGGCAATGTTCCAACAAGGACTTTAACTTCTTGTGGCTCAAATTCACTGTCCGCAAGCATGTCATTCATTATTGTTTTATTTACAGGAGTCCAAATCTCGACAGCAATTCCACTTGTAATGAGTTTGATGCGCTGTCTGATTCCATCTCGAAAATTGTTTCTCTTTATCCTCGCACTGAAATCGATATTACGGGCGATTTCAATGTACACAATTCCAATTGGCTCCGCTATTCTGGTCAGACAACACCCGAAGGAAGGTATGTCGAGCTCTTTACCGGGTTACATCACCTTACCCAACTGATCGATGTGCCAACGCGTATACCGGATGTTGCTGGGCAAGCCGCCCATACTCTTGACTTGTTTCTTACTTCTCACCCTGATAAATATACCATTAGTGTAACTTCTCCATTTGGCACTTCAGACCATTGTGTCATTTCAGCTAATTTCTCATCCTCCACCCATCCAGTTAAAGAAAAACTTCCCACCAGGACCGTTTGGCAATACGAGAAAGCCAACTGGGACGGCCTGAATATTTTTTTCCGAAACTTTAACTGGTCACTATGCTTCCTCGATAGTGACATTGATGCCAGTGCATCAGTCTTGGTTTAATTCTGAGTGTAAAGAAGCTATCAGGCTCAAAGAAGTAAGTTGCCGTTCTTACAAAGCCAACCCTACAGAGGAAAATCGGAAAAAGCACAAACAAGCAAGAAACTCATGCAACTCCGTTATTGAAAGAACCAAATTTTTGCATGACCAAAAATTACGGCAAAAAATTCTGCAGTGTCCCAAAGTCAATAAAAATTTTTGGTCATTTGTAAAAAATATTAAAAACTCCTCAACATCTTCGGTTCAAACGCTCATCGACAATAACAAACCAATTGTTTACTCTTCAGAGAAGGCAAACTTGCTCGCCGCCCATTTCGCTGCCAGCTCCATGCTGCCGCATAGCAACGTTGCCCCTCCTGTACTTGAGAATGTAAATTTTTCCATGGGACAGATTTTTTTCCGCACTCGTACAGTAGCAAGAGTTCTCAAAGATCTCGATATACACAAATCCGCTGGCCCGGATGGTATACCCCCGATTCTTCTGAAGAGGTCTTCTTCCACACTGGCAAAGCCACTGCGTAAGCTTTTCCATCGCTCCTACTCTTCTGGAATCTTTCCTAGAAGATGGAAAACAGCATTTGTCCAGCCTGTCCCTAAGAAAGGTGACCCATCCTCCCCCTCCTCCTACCGATCCATAGCACTGACATACCTTCTTTCTAAGGTCATGGAAACACTGATTAACCGTCAGCTTAAGGAATATCTCGAAGATCGTAAGCTTCTCCATGACCGTCAGTATGGCTTCCGCAGCAACCGTTCCACTGGTGATCTGATGGCATATCTCACCGAACAGTGGAACAAATCTTTACATCGCTTTGGTGAAAGTAATTTTATTGCTCTTGATATCTCCAAGGCATTTGATAGAGTTTGGCATGAAGCTCTCTTATCGAAAATGCGTGCTTTTGGGATCGATAATACTCTTGTTCGTGGGATTAGAAGCTATCTTCTCGACCGTTCAATACAAGTTGTATTGGACGGATTCAAGTCTGATTCCCATAAAATAAATGCTGGTGTGCCCCAGGGCTCTGTTCTGTCTCCGACTCTTTTCCTCATTTTTATAAATGATCTTCTGTCTGTTACTTCTAATCCACTTAACTGTTTTGCTGCTGACTCTACCCTCAGCTTTTCATATTCGTTCGATAATTCACGTCCTTCGCCTTCGGACGTACAATTGCAACGGTGCCGTATGTCAAGCTCATTAAACTCCGATTTATACAGCATTGTCAAATGGGGTAATAGGAATCGTGTGGAGTTTAATGCTTCGAAAACTCAATGCTGTCTTCTGTCGTTAAAGTTTAACATACCCCTAATGCCATTGTCCATGAATGGCACTTACATCGAAGAAACCGAAAAGCTGTCAGTACTCGGTATGTGTGTCAACGACGACCTCCGTTGGAACGACCATATATTTGAAGGGAAACAAATAGTCCCTTGTGCGCGCGTTAATTATATAAAAAAAAAAAAAAACGTTAAAAAGTGGTTATTATTTTCCATTTTTGAAATGTTTTTTGTGAATTTGTTTGAATTGAAATTGGGAATTTGTAATTTAATTTTAATATTTTCACTTTTTCTTCAAACAAAAACAATTTACTGACAGTTGTTGTCAACAAGAACAAAATCAAATGTCAATGAATGATATACCAAAGCATCAACGAAAATTAAGGGTGTTGAGGCGTGGAACGTACGAAAGATTTTCCTCTATATAATATATTTACTCTATGCTCAGGGGGCAGAAAAGGGTGAAAGAGGGCCTACTATTTAGCTAGAGATGCAGTAAGTTATTGATTTAGCCCAATTCTACCCCGGACTGAAGTGCCACCGTAGGCGATGTCGAATGATCTTCGAATAACTTTATCAGCAGATGTGCTCTGATTTGTAGGCGTTGATTTGAATTTGTAGTACCCAACTCAGTCTCAGTAAAAAAAAAAAACGTTTTCAGTCTCCAGAGTATTACTTCAACGCTCCACTAGTTGTTTGCCCTTTTTTGTGAAATACTATCCCGTAACAGCTTAGCTCGCCGGAATAGGGGGATCTTGCCTTCACATACGGACCTCACCTCTTTCAAAATACAAAAATATGCCTCATATAGACCAATAAAAAAGTTCCCCTGATGGCAGTACCTCGGGTGGTAACACTGCACCTGAAAAACGTATGAGGCCCTGCTGGTGACGATGCAAGGCAATTTGTATAATCCTTCGCAAATAGTCTGATGCGTATATTGCTTTCCAAAAAAAAAAGAACCAATTTAAATGAATTCAACGAATCTGTATATAATGAGACCGACGTGTTTACAAAAAGCAATTTACCAGGAAGCCACATTGAGGTGAGTGGAAGCTTATAAGATGTTTAAAAATGTAGTATGTAGCTGATCTTTTATTTAATAACAGCTTCTGGAAGAGACAGGAACTTTTCTAAGACTCAGGTACTTGTTAGAAGACACGATTCGAAAAGAAGTTAAGTCACACATCCTCTCTTTGAATCATTAACAGCAGGAAGCAGTTTAAGATTGATTCTTCAAGACCTTCCTTAATAAGTAGTGGGAGCTTTGTATATGAAAACTATAGTACTACCATGAGGCAGCTTCTAGTTAAGCGAGGTAGAGCCGCAACGTCGCTGTAATAGCTTTTTCTGTCAACACGATATACATTTGTATGGGTTTGGAGAGTAGAAAGAAATATAATGATGACAGAGTAGGTTGTATTGTTTGTTTGAAAAAAGTCTTTAGTTAGAACGAGTACAAGAATAGGCAGAAATAATAAATAATAAGTACGAGTGAAAGGTTCAAAAAGTGACGCTAGACCATTGAAATAGGCAATTGGGAGATATAGGAATAGGAGGTAAGAGGAGGTAGTAGAAGGAGGTAATGGTAGGATAGGATAGGATAGGCTTGGGATAGGCATGAGGGAAGGATTCGGTAGGTACTGGATGTAGGAAGTGGGTTAGGACCAAGAAAGAGGGATCCGGGATGGGAAGTGTAGGATAAGACGAGGGAGGATAGGAATCGAGAAGGATGCTGGGATAGGGAAGAGGAGAGAAAAGTAGGGGCTCTAGTGTCGGTACGGAGGAAGGACATGGATCGGGCAAACGGGATAATAATAAGTTAGGCTAAATATAAGTAGGGTTAGTAGGAAGGGGTAGGGATGGGAAGAATGTCCACCGTGGAGGCGTAGGCACGCTGGCGTGCGCGGCTAAGCTCGCCGGATGTGGAGGGGATCTTGCCCCCACGGATAGACCTCACCTATTTCAAAAAAAACATATATCGTGCCATACTTTACCACACACATCTATAGCAGCACCACACTCAGGATGCCCTGCTGGTGTTATCGCAGGGGGACCTTTTTCCCTCCCAACCTGGAATCCGTCGGTCCAAAACGTTTGCGGATTCCCCAATCTGGTCATCCTAAACGCTGTCAAGCCATTTCTTACCTTTAGGCCACGCTTACCTTACCGCACCCCCTTTTTGTTTCGATTCAAGTCTCCATGACGAAAATTCTACCTATCATTAGGACAAAAGATAAGTCAAGCGAATTATTATCAAGACTGTCGAGATTCCCTCACACACTTTTTATTGAATCAAAGGCACTTTTTGGTGTCGAAAACATGTATGTATAAATTTACAAAAAAAAATCAATCAATCTTTAAACAATCAAAAAAAACGATAATAATTAAATTAATAAATAATAATACAAAAAAATATGACATTAAAACAGTATTCCATGAAGACCAAAAATTAATTATCTATTAATTTTGGGTAAAAAGACCCCCCAAACACCCGCGCCAAACAAAAACTGCGACGGGAATGTCTCTTCCGTCTTTCTACTTTTCAACCCCTTGTTACCTACCGCCAGAGAGCTCTTTGATGGTATACTAAGGGGAGGTGCATCATAACGCCAACTGGGAGTGAGCCGCTTGGGAGCCTTTGTACATTAACCCAAAACCCAGATCACAAAATCAATTGTTGATCCGATCTTTACCCAGCACTAATAATGAAATTGCTTTAGTTATCTTAAATAGGTATACTAACATACAAAAATTCTCATAACCAAAAAAAAATCTCGCCAAAAATAACAAAGAAAACGCAAAATAAAAGGAAACAGGTACTACGAATGTCCCCAGTTGTTTATGTGGAAAATCTCCTCCGCCTTCCCAGATTGGCCCCTATGGCTTGCCAACCTTCTTTTATATTATATCTAGGCGTATTCTAGGGGGTGAATTCCACCTCTCTCGCAAACAATTTCCCTTTTTTTTGTTTCTATTCGATCAGTATTACAAAAAAAGGTTCAACATAACATTCCCTCCCGTTACTTGCAAACCCGGGTAGGTCACGGGTTTAAGCCTTTTTTTTTTTGGCGGGCTTCTTTACATCCTCCGCTTTCGCACTCAGTATGGTTTCAACCAATTGATTGACACAGGAAGTGCCTTGGTGGAATTCACCTATTAATTTCACCCTATTAATATAAACCTATCTACAATGATATGTTTTTCTTCTTACTTACCCCTTTTTTATTGAATTATGAATAATAACAAAAAAACAGCAATTGATTTGTCCCAGATTTTTCCTCAAACAATTTAACGAACTTTGAGGATCCTTTCATGCAGATACAAAAAAAAACGAAAATTAACTTCACTAAATCCTATATGCTTACGCCTTTTTTTTTTTAATTGGCTTACTTAGTACCTTGTATTTTATTTATTTAAATTATCTCAAAATTATACCGCACTAACACGACTTCGGCGACGGTGGTTCAGTTTTTAAATCTCTCTTTCCAACTGGAAAATAGTTGGACTGCCGAAAAAGTCGATTTTTCCGTTTTAGCCTTCTTTGCCGTTTTTTTCTTCTTTCTATATACCTGCAGTCCCTGGGTTCATTGACTTGACCTATATACAAATTCGCAATCAGCTGTTCGTCACATCGGTTTGTTCCTTTTCCGAAAATCGCACTTCGGCCTGCGAACACTATACCGACATATTTCGGAAAAGGAACTACTTTGCCTACCTTATATGCAAAACGTCAAATTGCCAAAATGGCTTCTAATTTTTTATCGATATTCGCGTCTTTTCGTAAACTTTTTAATTTTTCGCGTATTTTCTTGTTAATTTTTCGTATAATTCTCGGTTCCGCGAATAAACCCAACTCCGCATTAATCGTCGCGTATACCCCCATACCCGCTCCTTGGCTAAATTCGTTTCCATGGGTCATGAACTCCGTTGCGGCGCAAACGCAACCTACCCTTTACTCGGGCGTGATTGTGTTTTGTTTGTTTATTCAACAAAAAAATATAAATAAAGTGAATTAAAAAAAAACATTTTTTTGGTGGTTTTGGATTTTATTTGTGTGCCTACGTGTCTGTTTTCGTGCCCCTTGCCCTTCCCTTTGATTGTCTTGTCCTACGACGCCAGTCGGAGCCGCATGTATCGCGGGCGCGACTGGCTTAATCGAAACAAAAGATATTTTTTGTTATTATTGTTGACAGTGGGCCGCAACAACACGCCGAGCCAGTCGGAGCCGCATGTATCGTGTGCCCGACTGGTTAATTGAGAAAAAAAAAACGTAGTGTAATTCCGGCTGGCAGTGGGCCGCAACAAAACACCGGGCCTGGATGATCGGAATACGCATCTACAGACACGGTGACCAGGCCCGTTTCCTATGGGTAATTGGAAGTGCCCTGAAGGAGTTGGTAAGTACAAATCTTCCTCATGCCCCAACTTTTGAAAGATTTAATTTCTTTATCGCCTTCAGTTTAAAAATGATAAGGAGCTGCATTTGGGTCAGAATGAGGTGGAAGTGCGCTAACCAGAACAACTAAACCACAGGGGCGTTTGCGCTAAACGATTTGGAGGTGGAGAGGTAGATCATTTAACGCAACCCCTTTTTCCTAAATATCTTCTCAAAACCTTAAATTTAAATGTTCTAACCACTAGTAACACGAACGACCCTAATGGAACAAATTCAATATGAACGCAACAGGCTGCAAAGGCTCGGAAGAATTGAAAGCAGATTGGGTCAGGAAGATGATTATTGGATTTAATTAAGGTATCACTTGCACTATGCTACGTCTACTCTGAATGTGGGGAGAACTCACGCTTAGTCAGCCGGGCATATTCTCAAATCCTAAGGTATGTAAGGTTCGTCTCTTTATATAATACCCTTTATTTGTCATAATGGATTTTCATATTTTGCTTCATGTACTTAAATAGCTATCAGTCTAAACATAATAAAAGGTTCACGGAATTTTAGCCGAACTCTATGGCGTATGCTTTTTCTTTCGTTATTCCTATGCCCTGTTCGTATGCGGGGTTTGCATTTCGGTGTACTATTCAGGATTTTACTGGGTAAATTTTCTCCTTTTTTGCTTTGTAGCCAGGGACAGGTGCGAGTAATGTATCGCAGATTGCACGGTTTGAGGATTTAGCTACATAAATAAATAAATAAATAACTAATTCTAGAAACAAAAAAAGGTATCACAGCTCATAGCGTATCGCTTTTTCATCGGGAACAGTACATATATCACAGATTGGGGTAGGTTAGGTCTTCTATTTCCAGGTACATGTAGATTCGGTTTTGGTTTTCTCCATATATCGTCTGGGTGTATAAAACAAGAGGTTCGGGTACTTCAGCTAATTCTAAACGCAGATCGTTGTTCGTTACCAAATAACACCGTAAGTCGATAGGAGGAAGAAGAGAACTCACAGGTAGTATTCGTTCGGTCTGGCGGGAAGTCGTTTGAAAAAAATTAAAAAAAAATATCACAGTAAGGTCAAATTGTAAGATGGAAAAAAAAATCAGGTATTAATCGAAGAGAAAAAAAAATATTCCACATTAGGGTATCTTAATTCTATATCACAGTCTTGCGGTCGAATCACCTCTCAGGTACGAGTGGTGATGTTTAGGTTGTTTAAACCAACAAAAAAAATCACAGTTGGTTGACTGAACACTTGGTACGACACAAGGAGACGGATTACAGATATAAGCTATGAACACATAAGGTGTCTTACACGCTTAATTTTCAATGGTACTTATTGTTTGATATCCTTGGCGTGGAATATTCCTATTTTCTTTCCCGCCAGGTTTTCAAGCTCGTACATATTTTTGCCAATTGTTTTAACGATACGACACTTGGTGTATTTGGGACAAAGTTTTGACGCGAGACGTTTTGATGTGTCACTAAGGATAAAGTTACGTTTATACACCTCTTGTCCGGGTACGTATTTGACGTTTCGCGCACGCATATTGTATTTCCTAGCGCTTTTCTCATTGGCTTCTAATATATTGTCTTTAATTTTGTTACGTATTAGCTCCAACCTATCTTTTCTGGTCAGGGTCAACAGTTCGCCATCCCCGACCGCGTTCAGCTTTTTGATTAACGCGTAGCTGCTTCCGTGTGTCATCATATTGCACCCAAATAGAGCGAAATATGGTGACACGCCAATAGTCGAATGAATTGAGCTTCTCAACGCGCCAGCAATTTCGTTCAGGTGGACGTCCCAATCGCGCTGGTCCTCTTTTAGGTAAGAACGAATGGCGGCAAGCAACGTTCTGTTGACCCGTTCGGAAGCATTCGATTGGGGTGAATAGTTCGCGGTTCGGAAATGCCTAATACCGTACCCTTGCAGGAAGTTTTGGAACTCCTTAGCTAGGAACTGTTTCCCATTGTCTGAATGAACGATTTGAGGTACACCGAACATGTTAAAGATGTCCTCACGCAGATACCTGATTATGCTAATTGAGTTCGCAGCTCGAAGAGGTTTAAGAAACACAAATTTGGACAAGTGGTCCAACACCACAAACACGTAGGCGTTCCCTGCTTTGGATCTAGGGTATGGACCTATGAAATCGACATATAATTTCTGAAACGGACGATCTGTACAGAAGTTATTTTCAATGGTAGGACGCAACATTAAATTCGAAGATTTGGACTCTTTACATATATCACACTGGGCAATGAACTGTCTTACTTGGAGCGTCATATTTGGCCAGTAGAAATATTGCCGGATGCGGTGAAGAGTTTTAGCTATCCCGCCATGTGCGGCTTGAGGCGGATTGTGAGCTTTGGTGATTATTTTGTCGGTTAAGCCGGAGGGAACCCATAAGCACCAAGTGTGTTCTACTAGGGATTCATCGGCGTTTGGCGGTAAGGTGCGTTTGTAAACGTACTCATCTTCTATCTTTAGGTCGGGTAGGTCATCCTTATGGTCTCGAACTGCACCTAGGAGGGACTTATATTCTGCGGATTGGAACTCGTCGCTATCTAAATCTACCCATGGCGCTATTTGTTCTAAATTCAAACTATCTAAGTGCGCCCGAGAAAGAGTGTCTGGCACAACGTTCAGGGAACCCTTCCGATGCTCTATATCGAAGGCATAAGATTGTAGCTCAAGACTCCATCTGGCCAGTCGGCCACTCAAATCCTTCATAGTCATCAACCATTTGAGACAGGAGTGATCGGTGATGATGATGAAATCCATGCCTTCGACATAGGGCCGGAACTTCTTCACCGCCATCACTGCTGCCATACACTCCTTCTCGGTAACACTATAGTTCCTCTGGCAAGCGTTTAGCTTCTGGGAGAAATAGGCAATAGGAAGTTCTTCCTCTTCTTCATGCTTCTGAAACAGCACCGCACCAATTCCGGAGTCAGATGCATCACATTGGATATAAAAGCGTTTGGCGAAGTCGGGATGGGAAAGGACGGGAGCGGTGGTCAGGGCGGCTTTCAACCCCTCGAATGCTTTCTTAGCTTCTTCGGTCATTTCAAATTTAACATTTCTTTTCTTTAGGGTATCCGTTAAGGGAGCGGTCAAGCTAGAAAAATCCTTAATGAATCTCCTATACCACCCTGCTAGACCAAGAAACCTCCTGACTTGTCGGGCGTTCTTTGGTATGGGAAAGTCAACGACAGCTTCGACTTTCGCCGGATCTGTCTTCAACTTCCCCCCACCGACGATGAAACCTAAGTATTTTAGTTCCCTAAAACAGAACTGGGACTTTTTCACATTAATTGTAAGATTCGCCTTTCTAAGACAGTCAGCCACTTCATCCAGCAAGGCGATATGGGTCTCGAAATCGGGCGCGATGATTAGCAGGTCGTCTAAATACACAAAGACGCGATCCCGTAGTCGTGCAGGAATCACCTTGTCCATCAAACGACATAGCCTTTGAGCTGCATTACACAACCCAAAGGGCATAACGGTAAATTGGTACAAGGGTCTTCCCGGTACCGCAAACGCAGTTTTTTCTCTACTCTCTTTTTCCAGCGGTATTTGCCAGAATGCTTCCTTCAAGTCTACGCTACTTATAAAGTAGGTATCGGGTAGCCGACTGATAAGCCCTTCGATATGGGGGAGAGGGTTAGCGTCCTTTTTAGTCAACGCGTTGACCTTACGAGAATCCAAGCAAAAACGATACTTGGTAGTATTGTTCGGACCTGGCTTCTTGATAAGGACAACGGGTGAACACCACGGGCTTTCACTCTCCTCGATAACGCCGAGTTTAAGCATTCGGTCTATTTCCTGGTACAAAAGGGCTTGTACCGCTGGAGAAACAGGGTAGTGTCTCTGCTTCACCGGGGTCGAATCTCCGGTATCGATAACATGCTCCATAAGCGCCGTCTTTCCGAGCCCGTTTCGATCATAATCAAGGAATTTCCGCTTGACCGCTTCTAAAGCGGATCTCTGGTCTATAGATAAGTCATGGGCACTCACCACTTCCGCATCTTCTTCCAAAACCGATACGGAGCTGACTATGTTCGGAGCGATCTGGAACATCTTCCAGAAATCCACTCCTAGGTACAGTTCCTGGTCTAAATTCGGGACTAAATAAAGGACCATCTCTTTTTCTACTTGTTTGTACTCTACCCGAACCTGAATCTTACCTACAATGGCTTGGCTTTTGCCATCGGCAGTTTTTACGCCTGAATTATACCGAAGAATTTTCAGATGTGTCTTTTCCACAAACGTCAGGCAATTTTTTCCAAGGATACTAACACTGGCCCCACTATCCAACAATCCCAGGAACGCACTGCCCGCAATGTTGACTTTGGCATAAGGCCTGAGGTCAGTGCTAGTATCGAGAACAGTCGAAGCTTTTTCTCAAACTTTTTCTTGTTTCATACCTATCTCGAGCCTTTTTTATCCGTTTAGATACTGTAATTGTATTAACACTAAATATCCTATCCCTAGCTTCATAGTATTCCTTCATCCGAACGTGTAAGGGTTTCATTTGCATTAAATGTTTGGGTTTTTCTGTCGCAAAGTTATAGTTGGGGTTCCTGGCCAAAATCGCAATCTTGTCAGGAGCCATTGTTTGAGTTGTTATTGAGTTTGTGGAAATCCCGGGTTGGTTTGAGTTGAACGCGATTCCCCGGCAACCCTCGCGTTCCGGACCTGGTTTTCCGGATTGCATTTGGGACATTTCGGAGTAATCACGCCCTCGTGACCACACCTATAACAAAAAATATTACGAGTCACCGACGGGCAGTCCATGAAGCCGTGACCCCCCGCTTTACAGTTCCAGCATGCTGTTGATCGAGTTTCAGCTTGCCCCCTCGTAGTCTTCGGCCGGGCACCCATGTGTTGAAATGCCTCGACATATTCCTCTTGGTTGAAGCATGTTGTTGTTTCCATCTCTAATTCATTCGCCGCGTAACGAGTGGGTGGCCGTGCATGTTTGGAACCTTCCCGGTCCGTGTTTGGGAAGGCATACTCCACATCTCTGCATGCCGTCCGCAGCTGGTCCAGGGTGAAAATTGGCTGAGGATACACCAGCCTTCGGACCCGGTCGATCAGATTCTTCTTCAGGATTTTGACTAGTTCCACCTCAGGTATGGGTACCCTGAGCTGAGATCTTAGCTTATTTACCGCTGAAAAAAATTGGTCACTGGACTCCCAAGAGCCCTGACGCCGGTCCATTATGTCTCGCATTATCTCATAGTCAGACTTAGAATTCCTAAACTGCCGCATTAGAGCTTCTCTTAATGTTAGCCAGTCTGGTCGATAGCTGGCACGTTGGTATTGCCAGTACCATTCGCTAGCTGCTCCTGAGAGTAGCAGGTGAAAGTCGCGTAAGACCTCAGCCCAGGAACATTCGTATTGGTTTTGCAATGTTTCGACCCGGAAGATGAAATCTTCGACTGTCAGTACCTCTGGTTTTCCTTCGAAAATTACCCCCCACTTGTCTATGCGTATTGGCGGTCTTCCCCGTCCCGGAAAATTATGTGGAGAAAAATGTGAGGGCGTTGGTTGATGTCTGGACTGAAGGTTTCGGTAGTATGGATCCAGTATCGGTCCCGGCTGGTGTACCCCTTGTCCTGGGACTGGTACTAAGTTCGGAGCTAAGGTAGGATTCGACTCCTCGGGCCGATTGGATAGCGGAACGAACGGCCTAGTCTGCGGGTCCAGCTGGGATGGCCTCGAAGTTACCGAAGGAGGCGGCTGGAAAGGTGCTGGTGCCGCTGCCGGGTTGCCCGCCGGTGGTCGTACTACTTCTTCAACAGGCAGTGGCGGATGAGTGGAATGATTGATTTCTTTCAAGACGTCCAGAAATCCTTTTTGGACTTCCGCTCGTACTGACTCCGTAATGCTTTCCTTCATTGAATCTCGGTACGAGTCACAGGCATTGATGACGGCTAAGTTGATGAATGTTCTTAGTTCCGCCGAGAGTGTACCTGCTGACTCCCCCTCTCTATTTCCGGTCGTTAGGATTGAATTGGAATGAATTCCCCTTGTAGCCGGAACATTGACTATACCCCTATCGTCTGCGGCCCCCTCCCCACTAACAACGCTAAAGAGTGGTGCCATTATAGAATCTGTCGTACCGTCGGAAGTGCTGCTGCGGCCGGAGCGGGATGGGTAGATGGGTGGTCGCGTTTGAGTGTCCCCTGCCCCTCCAGGAGTTTGCGTGATTGCTAAAGGAGGAGACGTGGGATTCCCAGAGTTGCTGGGCTTGCCTGTCGGTGATCGTCCGATCGGCATCTCTCCGGCGCGAGCTCCAAAATCCCTGAGCAAGGAGCGGGTAACGGATCTATTATTAAATTGATTTTTTAAAATAACCGTCTTTTCTTCTTCTGAACAGGTGAAACGCTTCGACATCCGATACTGGAGAGATATCAAAGTCAATGAACTCAAAGACGCAAAAAAAATCAACGTAGAGCCGACCGATTGAAAAATGAACCACGAAAAAAACAAAAAAGAAATAATGGAAAATATGCAATAGACGTATTAAAGGTCTGTTAGCAAGAATTTAGTGCTGTATAGCCTAAAAAAAAAGAAATATAAGGTATGACAATAGGAAAATAAATATCACACTATAAAAAAAATCAAAAAAAAAAACATAACGAATAATTAAATGCTAATAAATAATTACAAATAAATAATAGTCAATAAATAAATTAATAATAAATAATAATCAAAAAGCAAAATTATAATAATACATAACAACAAATAACCGTCAATTAACACAAAAAATATTAATAATACATAATAAATAACTTAAATCAATATTATAAATACATATGGACCAACAAATCAAAAATATATTATTACAAAAAAAATAAATAACCAAGCAAACAGCAAAAACAAGAAAAAGACAACTAATAATTTAATAACTAAGGAAATTGTACGACCTTCTCTAATCAATAAATAAAGCAGAAAACATTTTAACCACTATAATAATTGACTATAAATTAAATATATAACCTATAGTACCTATCTGATCAGATTTAACTCTTGCCTTACTACAAAAAAACTCAGTTCTGAATCTATCTGTAAGTGTAGCCTAAACTAAACCATAAGCTAATCCGTAAAATCTAGGTATACATAAATAGGTATCTAAACACTTTTATCATTTTTTTGTATGTTTTTATATTTGTAACGTTATGAACCTAAATATAACTAAATTAATCTATGAATGACTTAGGTGCCTAATTATCCTAAACATAAATCGTATCTCTGATCTAAAACTACTTAAATGAATTTTTTTTTTTTTTTTTTTTTATGTGTACTTAAATGTCTAAAATAATTAAAACCCAACACCAATAAAAACTAAAATAAATATATAATGATCAATAGATTAATCCAAAAAAAAAAAATCTCCATCTATAACCTAAAGAATATAAAAAAAACTGAACAAAATAAATGAGCAAAACATTAGGACTTGGATTTCAAGCGGTGATGGCCAACACTTTTCTTTCCACGGTTTCAAGATATGTATTTATTTTATATTTTTTTGTTTGTTTTCATATGTGAAACGGGGGCGTTTCAGGCGGGCATGCATAGGTAACTGCTGTTAGTTTTCGATTGCATATTTATGGCTTGACAGCTATTCCAACCAAAATGTAGGTTTTAAAAAAAAAAATTCTCATCTAATATCCCGGATGTGGTGCTGCTAGAACCTGAAAAAAAAGAAGACGTTCCACAACGAGACAATTTCCAACTGCCGTTGCCACCAGGTCGGAAGCGCATCGTCGCAATCAACCAAGCGTTCCAAAGAGCTATCCTGGTTAAGACATACGAAACGCTTACGACCCGGCCGCAACCACCATTGGAACAGAAAACATAATTATCACTATCGCTGCCTGACCTTCGGAATCTGGAGCGGTTCAGGCGTAACGTTAAAGAACTGAACGGATGAAGACATTCAGAATCTTCAGGCCAGCCAGCGATAGCAACCGGGGACAACACAAACGAATGAACTGACTGTTCCCGTTGATGGTTTTGATGCAATTCGTCGCAATCAACTGAGCATGCTAAAGAGTTATCTCAGTTAAGACATACGCCTTGCCTCAACCTCATCAGCGAGGACGACCAATTTATTTAAGGATTAACTAGGGCATAAACAAAAACGTTGGGCGCCATTTGAAATAGGCAATTGGGAGATATAGGAATAGGAGGTAAGAGGAGGTAGTAGAAGGAGGTAATGGTAGGATAGGATAGGATAGGCTTGGGATAGGCATGAGGGAAGGATTCGGTAGGTACTGGATGTAGGAAGTGGGTTAGGACCAAGAAAGAGGGATCCGGGATGGGAAGTGTAGGATAAGACGAGGGAGGATAGGAATCGAGAAGGATGCTGGGATAGGGAAGAGGAGAGAAAAGTAGGGGCTCTAGTGTCGGTACGGAGGAAGGACATGGATCGGGCAAACGGGATAATAATAAGTTAGGCTAAATATAAGTAGGGTTAGTAGGAAGGGGTAGGGATGGGAAGAATGTCCACCGTGGAGGCGTAGGCACGCTGGCGTGCGCGGCTAAGCTCGCCGGATGTGGAGGGGATCTTGCCCCCACGGATAGACCTCACCTATTTCAAAAAAAACATATATCGTGCCATACTTTACCACACACATCTATAGCAGCACCACACTCAGGATGCCCTGCTGGTGTTATCGCAGGGGGACCTTTTTCCCTCCCAACCTGGAATCCGTCGGTCCAAAACGTTTGCGGATTCCCCAATCTGGTCATCCTAAACGCTGTCAAGCCATTTCTTACCTTTAGGCCACGCTTACCTTACCGCACCCCCTTTTTGTTTCGATTCAAGTCTCCATGACGAAAATTCTACCTATCATTAGGACAAAAGATAAGTCAAGCGAATTATTATCAAGACTGTCGAGATTCCCTCACACACTTTTTATTGAATCAAAGGCACTTTTTGGTGTCGAAAACATGTATGTATAAATTTACAAAAAAAAATCAATCAATCTTTAAACAATCAAAAAAAACGATAATAATTAAATTAATAAATAATAATACAAAAAAATATGACATTAAAACAGTATTCCATGAAGACCAAAAATTAATTATCTATTAATTTTGGGTAAAAAGACCCCCCAAACACCCGCGCCAAACAAAAACTGCGACGGGAATGTCTCTTCCGTCTTTCTACTTTTCAACCCCTTGTTACCTACCGCCAGAGAGCTCTTTGATGGTATACTAAGGGGAGGTGCATCATAACGCCAACTGGGAGTGAGCCGCTTGGGAGCCTTTGTACATTAACCCAAAACCCAGATCACAAAATCAATTGTTGATCCGATCTTTACCCAGCACTAATAATGAAATTGCTTTAGTTATCTTAAATAGGTATACTAACATACAAAAATTCTCATAACCAAAAAAAAATCTCGCCAAAAATAACAAAGAAAACGCAAAATAAAAGGAAACAGGTACTACGAATGTCCCCAGTTGTTTATGTGGAAAATCTCCTCCGCCTTCCCAGATTGGCCCCTATGGCTTGCCAACCTTCTTTTATATTATATCTAGGCGTATTCTAGGGGGTGAATTCCACCTCTCTCGCAAACAATTTCCCTTTTTTTTGTTTCTATTCGATCAGTATTACAAAAAAAGGTTCAACATAACATTCCCTCCCGTTACTTGCAAACCCGGGTAGGTCACGGGTTTAAGCCTTTTTTTTTTTGGCGGGCTTCTTTACATCCTCCGCTTTCGCACTCAGTATGGTTTCAACCAATTGATTGACACAGGAAGTGCCTTGGTGGAATTCACCTATTAATTTCACCCTATTAATATAAACCTATCTACAATGATATGTTTTTCTTCTTACTTACCCCTTTTTTATTGAATTATGAATAATAACAAAAAAACAGCAATTGATTTGTCCCAGATTTTTCCTCAAACAATTTAACGAACTTTGAGGATCCTTTCATGCAGATACAAAAAAAAACGAAAATTAACTTCACTAAATCCTATATGCTTACGCCTTTTTTTTTTTAATTGGCTTACTTAGTACCTTGTATTTTATTTATTTAAATTATCTCAAAATTATACCGCACTAACACGACTTCGGCGACGGTGGTTCAGTTTTTAAATCTCTCTTTCCAACTGGAAAATAGTTGGACTGCCGAAAAAGTCGATTTTTCCGTTTTAGCCTTCTTTGCCGTTTTTTTCTTCTTTCTATATACCTGCAGTCCCTGGGTTCATTGACTTGACCTATATACAAATTCGCAATCAGCTGTTCGTCACATCGGTTTGTTCCTTTTCCGAAAATCGCACTTCGGCCTGCGAACACTATACCGACATATTTCGGAAAAGGAACTACTTTGCCTACCTTATATGCAAAACGTCAAATTGCCAAAATGGCTTCTAATTTTTTATCGATATTCGCGTCTTTTCGTAAACTTTTTAATTTTTCGCGTATTTTCTTGTTAATTTTTCGTATAATTCTCGGTTCCGCGAATAAACCCAACTCCGCATTAATCGTCGCGTATACCCCCATACCCGCTCCTTGGCTAAATTCGTTTCCATGGGTCATGAACTCCGTTGCGGCGCAAACGCAACCTACCCTTTACTCGGGCGTGATTGTGTTTTGTTTGTTTATTCAACAAAAAAATATAAATAAAGTGAATTAAAAAAAAACATTTTTTTGGTGGTTTTGGATTTTATTTGTGTGCCTACGTGTCTGTTTTCGTGCCCCTTGCCCTTCCCTTTGATTGTCTTGTCCTACGACGCCAGTCGGAGCCGCATGTATCGCGGGCGCGACTGGCTTAATCGAAACAAAAGATATTTTTTGTTATTATTGTTGACAGTGGGCCGCAACAACACGCCGAGCCAGTCGGAGCCGCATGTATCGTGTGCCCGACTGGTTAATTGAGAAAAAAAAAACGTAGTGTAATTCCGGCTGGCAGTGGGCCGCAACACCATATGGTATGGCAGAGTAAGGGAAACAAAAATTAATGGATTTCCCTTTGATTTTTCGTAAACAAACCAAGATTGTGCGTCTTCAATTATTTTTTGGATTTTGCATTTTTCAAGAAATTTTGTTATTTCTGTATTTTCTGTATTTCTTATGCCAAAATCAACTACCAATGTTGCCATATTCGGATTCGACTATTTAAAGTAAAACTGGTGCCAGTTGGTACTATGTTGTTGGTACAATAGCATTTTGGTACTTGATTTTTAGTGATTAGTACTAGAATTTAGTACTATCGTAGTTTTGGTACTATATTTAGTACTAGATTTAGTACTTAGTAGTAGATTTGGTACTAGATTTAGTAGTTAGTAGTATATTAAGTACTATGTTTAGTAGTACGTAGTAGATTTAGTAGTATATTTAGTACTTAGTAGTAGATTTAGTACTAGATATTTGACGTGATAAGTGAAGATACTCTAAAGCAATAACAGGTACAAATATCTGCAAACAATGTGTTTTATTTGTAAAATAAGTAACTAGGTAGGTACTTCAACTAATTATTTTTGTTGCAGACTTAAAAAATTGATATAATAATCAAACATGGTAACCATGCAAAATTGTACACAAAAAAACCAAATCAAATATTAAATTTCAACAAAAATCGTTAAATAGGTAAATATCATCCTGTTGCCGTGTCTATAAAAAAACCCTCCCAAAAACAGTGTATTTTCAAGGCAGAAATGAAAACTCCTCACATACCTGTCTAAATAACTATCTTTCATTCACTCATTATTGCTTATTTTAAGAAAATGGTAATGAAATAACATGAAAAAGTGTTCATGGTTTGTTTCCTTCTGACTGCTATTACTTTTTGTCGTTCTGTCTTTTTCTAACATTGCATATGTGTTGAGTACATTTGCTCTCTAAAAGTACTGGAGGGCTCTAGGTAACGCCACTTCGGTGGCCCTAGGCTCAATGAAAGGAAAATCCCTATATGCACCTCCTCGCGGTAGAGAGCGGGTAACGCTTACGCACAAGAGGACCGAACAGCTGCCGGAATAAGCAGCCAACCCAGCTTTGCTGGTTAGGGCACGGACTTGTCCTTGGGTTGAAGAAAATCTCAGGAAAACACTAAGCGGCGGGACGAAAATATATTTTTGCATGAAAGATGACAACGAATGGAAATGATTCCCCAAGGGGTAACCATACTTTGGTGAATCCTCCTACGGCCCCGGCTGTAGTAAACCGCACATCGGATTTGGGATGCGGCAAATTTCATGTACAAATGACGATCGTGACGTCACAAATAACGAATCAGCAACAGGATCAAGAAATCCTTCAGATTCAACAAAACGGACTTTTGGCTACAAAACACGAACGAAGATTGGAGCATGGAACGTTTGCTCCCTGCACGCACCAGGAAGGTACGAACAGGTGGAACGTGAAATGCTGCGGCATAACATCAGCATTCTGGGAGTGAGCGAAACCAAATGGAGAGGAAGAGCTGAATATACTGCAGAATCGGGACTTACGAGAATGTTGTATTCTGGCGAAGAGGAGGCAGGCAGAGGTCCAAGACTCAACGGTGTAGGCATTATGCTAACTAAGGAATCTATCAAGAGGCTTATTTCGTGGAAACCGGTTTCGGCGAGGATTATGACGGCGAGGTTTAGCTCTAAAATCCGAAAAGTCACCATAATTCAATGCTACGCTCCAACGAATGATGCATCAGCGGACGAAAAGACCTCTTGCTATACTCACCTGAATTCAGTGTACAACGGTGTTCCAGCGGGCGATATAATTATCATCATTGGGGACTTCAATGCCAAAATCGGATCGGATAACCTGGGTCTTGAACGCGTTATGGGGAAGCACGGCTTAGGTCAACGAAACGAAAATGGTGATATGCTTGTCGACTTCTGCAACGCTCGTCAACTTGTAATTGGGGGTTCTTTATTTCCGCACAAGACCTGTCATAAAATCACGTGGGAATCTCCTGATGGTCGAACTAAAAATCAAATCGATCACTTCATCATACAACAGAAATGGAGGAAGTCACTGTGCGATGTTCGAAACGAAAGAAAGGCTGACGCAGGTAGTGATCATCATTTACTCTTGGGTTTGCTTCGTTTACGAACAGCTGTTGCCCAGCGCCGCTCAGAAGGTATAGCAAGGAGACCAAGATTCAACACAAGTGCTCTTAATGACCCTAGTGTACATCGTAATTTCACCACCACACTCGGTGTCAAAACGTCAAACTTCGGGTTATCGATAGATGCCATGTGTGGTCAAATTAAGAGCGCTTTCGTGGAAGCCGGAACTGAAACTGTACCAAGACAGTCAAGAGCAAGAGATTCCTGGATATCCCAAGACACCTGGGACAAAATCACATATCGCAGATCACTCAAAGTTAGGATCAATTCTGAAAATGATGCTCAGCGAACATTGCTTCTACGGAACGAGTATAGAGCATCTCATAAGACAGTGCAGCGGTGTGTGAGACGTGATAAGAGGGCAAGATTGGACAAACTTGTGGAAAATGCGGAACAGGCTGCAGGAAGAGGGGACGCAAGAGAACTGTATAAAATCACTAAGGACATTGTTGGCCAGCGTAGTAGCACTAACACTAACCATCCAGTGTTAGATTTGAATGGCAACCTTTTAGTGACGATAGAAGATCAGCTACAAAGATGGAAGGAGCACTTTTGTGCACTGCTAAATAGTGACCAAAATGCAGAATTGAATCCACAATTGAACAACATGCGCAGATCTTCTAGGGGCAGAGATTAAAAACGCGATCCATCTTCTAAAGAAAAACAAGGCAGCTCTACTTGACGGTATTCCTGCGGAGTTCCTGAAAACAGACCCTGAAGCAGCTTCCCATATTTTGCTAAATTTAGTGCAGGCTGTCTGGGAAAGCGAAACTTACCCACAGGACTGGAAGGATGGAGTTATTGTGAAGTTACCAAAGAAAGGGAACCTCAAAAACTGTAATAACTGGCGCGGTATCACCATATTGTCCGTTTTTCCGAAATTAATGGCAACCATTGTTCTCGAAAGGATAAAATCCAGGATCGAATCTACCCTCAAGAGGCACCAGGCGGGATTTCGTAGTGGTCGGTCTTGTGTCGACCACATCAACACCTTGCGAATCATACTCGAACAGTCGTCTGAGTATCAATCACCGCTGTACCTCATGTTTGTGGATTTTGAGAAGGCATTCGACAGGGTTAATCGTGTATGCATATGGAGATCGCTTATTGCGAGAGGTATCCCTGAGAAAATTGTCGCCATTATTAAAGAATCTTACAACAACGCAAGGTGTTTCGTTTTGCACAATCGACAGCTTTCCGATTACTAATCAATCCGAAGCAATCCTTCGAATGGAATCCTCAGGGTAATAGACGCGTTGGAAGACCGAAAACAACTTTGAGGTCATCTGTTTTGGGGGAAGCTCGATCTCAAGGTTTTCAATCGTGGCCACAGCTAAGGTCAGTCACGGCGAATCGGGACAGATGGAAGGATCTTGTTGCTGCCCTATGCTCCAGAAGGAGTTGAAGCGCTGCATTGCAGCCGGATAACATATAATATATGAGTACATTTCCCGACAAAAAGTCTACGTTGTGGTCTCCACTCAGAGAAAAACTTTATGGAGATGTAGACGCACTAGATGGCGCTAGTTTTCGAACACTGATGATAGTACTATAGGTATCTATATACAAAGGTGGGAGCCAACAATTATAGTAACCATCTTTCGAATATCTTTATTTTTATTATATTTACCAATAATCTATAATAAAAAAAAACCTCAAAGTAAAATTAAATTATGGCATATTTTCTTTTATTTCCTTATTTTTGTAAATAATTTTCAGATACACTCAAATAAATAGCACAAATAAATAAACACACTGAACATTTATTTTCTATTGTCACTAAAAAATATTTGTTTACTTCACAAAGTCTGCCTATGTCATTACTCTCAAAAAAAATAAAGGCAATGGCGGATTTTCGGACGGTGTAGTTTTGTATTATTGGAGGATTTTCATTATTCTTGACTTGACTTCTGCAAAAAAGTAGGATATAACATATAAAAATCATACTCGTTCGATAGAGGGAAGATAAAAATCAAAAACATCTTCATAAATCAAGATTATAGAAAATAGGAGAAATCAAGATTATATTGAAGACGAACATGTTCATCTTGATTATAGCAGGTTCTTCTGCATTTGGAGGTCAATATAATTTCCATAGTTCAGGTGAGCAGTTTTTCTCGTTTTTATAACAATTTTCAAATTTTCATGTTCAAAATTGAATTTTTCGCCTCTGAATGCTATTAACCTGAACGCAATAAAGCCAACAACTCTAATTTTTTTTTTTCAATAATTGCCAAATTACAAGGAAAGAAATGGAAAATACGAAAAAGATTTAAAAGTAAGTAATAATAAATTATTTTTATTAATATTTTTTTCAATTCATAAGATAAACGTCCCTGCGAGGTGGAAGAATCCCTAGTGGACGGAGATGATGGTTTGATTTTGACTTCTGTCAACAAGCTATAAAAAATTATGGCAAGGAAATATGAATACGTATAATGTGTATTCCTTCACTCTTTTGTAAAATGACGTATGTATATCTCCCCCGTTCCAATTTTCTTAATTTTGCAGATCAAGACGTTGCAGAACAATGAAAATCTACCATCTATCATTCTTGATTGCAAGGCATGATAGATATGTGCCATCATGGACGTCATGGACGTATTATATGTGGACTGCCTAGTCTAATGTCAGCTTCATACAACAATTGTCAAAAAATTTCGGCAAAATTGAGAATGCGATGCTAGCTCTCCTGAACCTATTTCGGGAAAAAAATAACTACTTAAAATATTGACAAAAAAGCTCGCGACATCTGTTTTTAAACATTCAAAAAGTCGCTGGCTTATTTTAAGTTTCACATTATCATAGTTGATGCCCTTGAGAATACAGAGGAGTGAAACGGGACTGTAAATGTCCAATTCTTTTATATATTTTTCAATAGCGCTATGAACTGCATCTACTTCTTGAATTTGTGAATGACCGGTTCCGAATATTTGTGGGTATTTTTTCAATGCTTTTATTTGCCTCCATAAATTTTAGCAAGGTCAAGGATATCATTCGGTTTTTATTTGTGGAATGCATGCATCCGACCACAAAATAATATTATTCGTTCTTGGCAAGTCTTTTATGATGTTTTTTAATATTACATTTAGACCTGATGCAATGTCATTCCCTGAGCGACCTGACAGTAATTCCTGCCACATTGCACAATAAGTTATCTTATTTATTTAGGCAATAGCCCGTCAAATTATAAACGGCGTATTTACGCCTATAAAAATAATTGGATATATTTGCTTTTGGAAGTGAAAAAACGTTTTGTAAATCAAAAGCAAAACCACTGTGTTCTTAAGCTTATTCTTACGATCAAAATCGCGTTCACATTTTGCTTCACTATGAAGATTTCGATGTTAATCATGTCCTCGAGATTCTGTGCACTTGGATTCTTAGTAGCTTTAAATCTAGCACATTTGTCACAAATATTTTTTTAAGGTTTGAAAAAAGACAAAATGACACATCAAAAAACTTTTCTGTAAATATGAATGGTGACAGGATTTTCTACTTTTTCTACATACATTTTGTACATTCTTTGCAGAGAAAGGCCAGCTTCAAGGTATTGCTTTTTAGTTTGCGCTCGGTAGTAGTGGGAATCCATAACTGGAAAACTCTTAATGTGTTCTTTGACACTTACAACATTGACATCAGGTGTAATCTTTTTAACGAACTTTCCCTGTGAAGGTGCTGAATGGGTTCCCGTTTCCAAATTTTTTTTGCGAAAAAGTAATAAATACGCTGCTGAGATATGTCAAGTGTGGATAAAAAGAATTTATGGCAAATAGTAATTTTCTGGTTAGTAGCTTTTTCGAAGTATTTTTTTACTCCAATTTGGCACTTGGTTTCCGTTTTGGATTCCATCTTTGTACGAATTTTGAATAAAATTAGCCTTTTTTATTATCTGTTAAAATCCAAAAAGCACAAAATATTGCCTTGCGTTCATCTTCAACAACACACGCGGCATGTCCTTTCTCAACGAGATACTTGACCAGAATGATTACATGCAAATGCAACAATGTATTTGCAGTTATAGGGATCGCATTTGATATTGAACAAAAGAAACTACATATGTGTGTTGGATATTAAACAAAAAGCACAAGAAATAATGGATCTTGAACAAAAAGGAACACTGTTGCGTTTTTCTTTGAAGTGTATGAAATTTTGTTCAATATAATATAAACATTTTTCTCCATGGTTTATTGAACAAAATATACACTAAAAATGCTGAAAAAAGTGGTTTACTGAACAAAGTAGTTCTTTATATCTTGTAAAGTAAAAGAGATAGAACAAACCGGATTCCACCAAACGAAGAAGCGTTCAAAAATTAGTAAGACTGCATACTTAACTCAATTTCACCAAAAATGGTCTATTGGACAAGATAGAACCCAGGTGACGATTATTTTTGGATTTCTCTTATTTTTAAACATAAATTTCTCCATAAATAAATTTGACATTTCTTAAATGACGCTCACTTTCTGTCATTTTAATTAATCTTGTTTTTATTGTTTGCGTGTTTTGCAGGCATTTATTTGCAAATAAAGTTAAAAAATAGCTACAAATAAATAATAATTGAAATTTGTGCAGTAGTGTCAACTTCCAAAAAAAAAAAAAAAAAATAAATAAAGAGAAGTTGTATATTTGGTGAGATCATTGAAAATATAACGGGTCCGCCAAATAACTTTTTTTTTTGAAAATGCTTCATCAACATCGAGTGTAGCTTCGGCTGTGTGGCACGTAGCGCCGTCCTGTTGAAACCAAATGTTGCCAATATCCTCCTCTTCAATTTTTGTAAACAAAAATTCGTTCAACATGGCCCGATAACGATCGCCATTGACTGTAACGGCCTTTCCTTGCTCATTTTTGAAAAATAGCCCAATTATGCCTCTGGACCAAAATCCGCACCAAACAGTGACTCGTTTTGGGTGTATCGGCTTTTCAATGTATGCGTACGGGTTTTCTGTGCCCTAAATGCGACAATTTTGCTTGTTTACATACCCGCTAAGATCAAAATGAGCTTCATCTAAAAAGATGATTTTTTGGCCAAATCGGCATCTTCTCTAAGTCGATCGCAGGCAGTAATGTCGCAATATTTTCCAGCGTATACACAACCATATTCGTTCAGCGGAAGGATAAAACTAATTATCTGTCAAATCAGACATGAGCTAAGTGTTATCACGAAATAAGCACTAGTTGAAAAAAAAACGTTAGATGGCGGACCGTTTATAATGAAATTCATGATATGAAACTTCAGAAATAATGTCTGGCATAATCACCGATAATTTTTTTTTTAACAGAGGCACTATCTTTAGGCGTTTTTAACGCGGCCTTGACATTATTAAAGGCCTTGTCATTTGTATGCCGCGTTTTAACGCCTCATTAATACATATCCCGCATGTCACATAGAGCGTGTTTTTTAACGCCGCGTCGAGTTCAACGCGGCGTGAAATCGCGGCGTTGAAATAAATTAAAAATTTTTTTTTGACGCCGCGTTGAAAAAGATTATTTTTTTTAATTATTTTTTTGAATTAAGTCATTTAAATTATTGTTTTGGCTTCTTTTGTGTCATTTTCATTTTTAATGTTGTTTATCATGGAAAAACTGATAGAATGTGTTAGATGTGTGTTTTCTATGTACATATTTTGTGAGAAAATGAAAACCAAGATTCAAATATTAAACCGCTGCTTACAGCTCTGTGTGACGTTCTCCAATGCCAACGTGTAAAGATAAAAATTGTAGAGATACAATTTAGTTTCTGTTTAGTTTAGATCTGAGTATTTGGTTTTAATATAAACAAATAACAATAAAAGATGTTCGTGACGTCAAAATATGCCATAATGGCATTTGTAATGTTTCAACTGTGCATGCCTGATATTTCTGTTTGTCATTTCAAAATATTGTGTGTGCTCGTTATTCATTGACCAATACTACGATTAAAATGATAATACAAGTTTCATTGAAAAGAGCACAAAAAAAAAGTTTCTACAATTCTGATTAATGTTGTTCGAGATTCCGCAAAGAATTTAACATCCCTGTTTTTGATTGCATTCAAAGCACATTTAAGGAGTGAAAGAGAAAAGGATTGAGTTGAGGATGTTTATTTTTTTGTTTATAAACATAAGAAAAGTTTATTTTAATTATTTTATATTTTTTCTGTCAGCCGCAGGTAAAATGGTTATTTCTAAAACTAAAATATTTTCTAAATTTCTATAAAATACTACAAATCTTAAACGATCACTAATTTGTTTCTAAATGACCATGAAAGATGTAACGTGGACAAATCAGAACACGACACCAATTGGTTTTAATTGAATTTTTCAATTGGCTCTTATCAATTAAACTTAAGTGTTTATCGAGCTAGTTAGAAAGACAAAACTATTTCAAATCAAGTTTTTATTTCTGCAAACAACTATACAACAGAAACAATATGAGCCTTACTGATATTTCGAAGTTCTTTAATGAAAAAACTCTGGACGAGATTATTATTAAGGCTGGCGGTACTAAGCACACTTGTTTCAAGTTTGGGAAAGGTTTCAAAAAAGGTGACTCCTATTTGAGTAAAGTGTTCCGTTTGTATGTTGAAGGAATAAATGAAACTTTGGGGTAAGTTAACTAAAGTTTTTTGTACACTTTAAGTTTTTACATTTTGATGTTTATCAACTCAGAACTAAACAGGAAGTCAATTTGATTATAAAATCTATGCCAGACAACCTCGCTCGAAAGAAACTTTTCCGATCCGCTGATTTCTTTCGCAATGAAATCTTCTACTACACGAAGGTTATACCAGCTTTGGAAATGTTCCAACAAAGCAAGAAACCATCGAATGCCTTTACAGAATACCCAAAGTGTTATTCATGCTATTGTGATGGAGAGAACGACTTCATTGTTTTGGAAGATGTTTGTTTTCTTGGATATAGATCTCCAAGCAGGTTGCTTTTGCTCATAGTTCTTAATTAAGAAATATCTAAATATATTAACTTCTTCAAATTCAAGGCAAGACTACATCTCTCTCGATGAGTGCAGACTGACGATGCGGACTATGGGTCGCCTCCATAGCATTGGTCTGGCTTTTGCTGACCAAGATCCTAAATCATTTGCAGAGACAGTAGGGAAATTGGAAGAGACCTACTATTCTGAGAATTTACGCAGCTGGTACATGGACTTCCTACGTTTGGCAATGAATGTTGCCAAAGACGCAGTTTCGAAGACATACCCAGGCACAGAATATGAACCACTTTCAAATAAGTTCCTTCAGGACAGCCTCTATGACAATCAAATAAATATGGTTTCAACAAGAGGTAAGGATTTTCAATAGTTTTACTTTAGTTTTGAAGACATTTCCTAATATTATATAATTATTTTTAAAGGTAAATATTCAACTATTGTTCACGGGGATTGTTGGTCTCCAAATTTTCTTACAAAATACCGCCAAGACGGTTCCGCTGAAGCAATTAAAATCATAGACTATCAACTAACAAGGTACATTTGAATTTACACTAATTTACAGCCAAACTCTGACTCACTCTCCTTTAGGTGTGCTTCGCTTGCACTGGATATTTCGTTCTTCATTTACTCGTGCACCAGTCAAGAGCTGCGAGAAAACCATTTCTTAACATTACTAAAGGTTACTTTTAGATCCCTTCGTTTGAATTGTGAAATATATATAAATGATCGTTTATTTTTCTTTACAGGACTATCATGATAGCGCTTGTGATTTAATAAAAGATCTTGGTTCAGATCCTGAACAGGTTCTTCCGTTTGATGACATCTTGGCAGAGTTGAAATCATTTGGACGATTTGGTTGCGGCATGGGAATTGAATCATTACCAATGTCATTGATTGACGATGAAGACGTTGCCGATTTAGATGCAATCCAAGACAACGCCGTCCTAACAGATGTTTGGAATATAGCTCCATTTAAAGAAGAAGCGAAACAGAAGAGAATAGCTGATATGATTAAGCATGCGATTGATCAGGGATACATTCAATGACAACGTTTTTTATTCATTTAAGTTTATTAAGTAAGTTTAATTTGGTATTATTTTGAAAAGTTAATTCAATAGAGTTTTTTATTGTCACCTCTTTTTCAAAACAGATAAGCGCACAAATAAACAATAGTATAAATAAATAAATTAACAGAACATTTAATTTAATTGAGCCATAAGAGGTTCGATGGGTGGGAAGATTGAAGGAGAAATTAGATTTGTGTTATTAGAAGGTTCAAATACGACCGCAGTTAAAAAGGCAGAACGGAGAGAGCTGTGGTTGTGGTGGAAGAGGAATCCATAAGTTCAGCAATTATTGAAGTATTGTATTGAGAACGGTTATGCTGGAGTTCATCGCGTATGCTGTCGAGTTTTCTTGATGTTATTCTGAATTCTTCAGAAATTTCACCAATTTTGTGATTTTCGCCACTGATAGCATTGATCGTATCAACTGATGCCTGGAGTGATGCAAGTGGTTGACAAAGGCCGGGTAGGACACCTTCAGAGGTAGGTGTTTATGAAGCTCAGAGCATACGATGGATGCATTTTCATTTATCGCTTTAACAGAGTCAGCACTCAGAAGATTTCCAGCTAGTGCATTAACTTCGGACTTGAGTGATCTACTTAAATCGCTTAATTGGCTTCTTATTCAGTCTTCACACAAAGACAAGATTCATATAGCGAGTTTCATTCAAGAAAAGATTTGATCTTTTTGAATTTTGAGAGTTTCATTGCAAGAAAAAGAGCAAATCTAGATCAATTCTCAACACGAAAGATTTGATCTCTGATGAGGTGCAAGATTTGATCTAAATGCACACATACATGTAAATAATACTTTCTGTCAAAATAACCAAATGAAATATAGGGATGCAGATCCACGTGATACATCGATGTTTTCAAAAATCGATATATCGTTCATAAACATCGATGTCGTAACATCGATATTGAAATCGTTTTTGGTGGACAGGCAAAAGTAATTGTCTGTAGTTGTTTACTCTTAATCGCATTGTTGCTTATGTCATTTTTGTTTTGTCGTCCAGAAATGTCCGGAAGCATTCCAAATGCTTTTAATAGTGTTCGTTTGGCAACTAATGAATTTATGAAAAGAAGAGAAAATCGATTCTGTTTTCGTAGTCGATTGTAAAGTAAATAACTAAATAAAGAAATAAAGGTAATAAAGTGGAAGAAAGTAGAATTGATAGTGGAATATGACTTAAGCTACAATAACTAAGTATTTGTAGTGCCCCGTGGCTTAGTGGTTAGTGTGTCGGACTGCTAAGCGAAAGAACCTGGGTTCAAATCCAGCTCATAGCCACCTTTTTTTCTGGGGTACTGCCTCTTGCGAGGAACTGACAAAACCTCCAAGAGTAAAATTTGTCTCGAAAAAGTGCATCTCATGTGCCGTTCGGACTCGGCGGAAACTGTAGGTCCCTTTCATTCTTGCAGAGTAACAACACACACACAGGAATGGTTGAGAGTATAAGTCACTAGGCCTTGGCTCCTTAAGGAGCTGTCGCGCCAATAAATTTATTTATTTTATTTTAGCTAAGTATTTATAATTTTCTATCAGTGCAAATAATTTCCCCTTATTGCGTTGCAAATAGAACACTATCCCACACATTTGCATCAGCCTTGTTTAAAAATAAATGAAACTCAAAATAAATGTATATGAATCCCATTTGATATTTTACAAATACAATGCAACACAAACTTCAGAATTAAAAATGACTGGCTAATTATTATTTTTTTTTATTTTGTTATTCCTATTTTAACTCAAGAAAAGATTCTTTTATTGAGCAGTTAATAATTTTTAAGGTCAATGATGAGGAATAAATTTAATGTATTTATCAGTTCATAAACATTTTTTAACATCGCAAAGGCACACATACATACATGTAAATAATGGCTTCTGTCAAAGCCAACCAAATGAAATATAGGGATGCAGATCCAATTAGGTAATACATCGATGTTTTCAAAAATCGATATATCTTGCATAAACATCGATTTCTTACTTTTTTCCTTAAATAAATCTATTATCTATCAAAAACATCAGTTCATAAACATTTTTTAACATCGCAAAAACATCGATATCATTACCATAACATGTTACATCCCTAGATTCAATTGACAGAGGAAGTGCATTAATGCGTATGTTCACGAACTTATCCTTCGGAAAAAACAAGGTAACCTATCCAAAAGTTTCGTTCGTGAACGTACGGAATCATTTACCAATACTACAATTAAATCATGGAACAAGTTTCATTGGAAAGATCAAATCTAGATTTTGAGAGCATATATAACGGCAGATCTATGAAATTTGAATGAAACTCGCTATTGTAACCCAACTGCATATGACAGAAACGTCCAATGAAAACCGAAATAAATCGATATCAAGATTGCATTATAATCATTCTAAATAGAATTTTAAATGCGTTTGTTTGTTTAAATTCGTTAAAAGGTCCTTGGCGAACATTCAATGCTTAATGTATTAGCTTTAAGTTGTTCCATTTGCTTAAATTTGTTGATTGTTTGCAAAATTCAGTAGAAAGGAAAGGAAAAACTTTCAATTTGAATTTCAAATTCAAACTGAAATGAATAACAGCTGTTTATGATTTTCTCTTTTTTTTCTTGAATGGAAGTATTTTATTTTCTCGTCGTCTCTCTTTTTTACGAAATTGTTGTGTTAGAGTAGGGAACAAAATTAAAGAGTATAAGACGGTCCTTGTAATTTGTCATTGCCGTGACACTGTGACGTCACAACAAACTGGTCCTACCGCTGTCATTGCCGTGACAAAGGTAATCGTGTCACGGCTAGCTACAATAACTATCACACGAATGACACATGTCTACCATTGTTGTCCCAAAATCCAATGAACGTCAAAGTTTGTCACGGTGATCCCTGTGTCTCGGTGTCACGACAATGACATGCAAAACAATGACGGCCACAAGACGTGACAACTCTCAAACAGCTGATCGTTGGCGGTGAGCCTAAACTGCAATGACATTTATCATTTTTAGCAGTGACGATCACACGGCGTAACTCAAATGAGTCATTGTATCTTGGTTGTTTTGGTTAAATATAGGCGTGAGTTTCTGAAGTGTTTAAAAAAAATAATTTGTAATTAATCACAACGCGGCGTATTAACGCTGCATTTTGACGCCGTCCGGAACTTGACGCCGCGTTGAAAACGCGCTCTATGTGACTTGGTCACTTGGGATATGTATTACTGTATATTACAACGCGGGAATGAAACGTCGCGTTAAAACGCGGCCTCAAAACGCGCTCTGTTTGAAGAGGCCTTAAGTCATTTATATTATTGTTTTGATATTTGTTTTTGTGTCATTTTCATTTTTAATATTGCTTATCATGGAAAAACTGATGGAATCTGTTAGAAAATAATAAAACATGTAAGAATATATATAGTTCGAGATATGTCAAAAAATCGGAAATGAACTATTTTTCCAACGTTGCGTTGAAAAACCGCGTCAAAATATTCTCAACGTCGCATTAAATAATCTCAACGCCGCGTAAGAAACGCCCTCTGTTTGACGGAGCCTTTAATTCTCAAAACAATTCAAAATAATAATTTGTAATTTATTTCAACGCCGCGTTTTGACGCCGCGTTGAACTCGAAGCTGCGTTGAAAAAGCGCTCTTTATGACATGGGATATGTATTGCAGTATACTACAACGTGGCGTAAAAACGCGCTCTGTTTAACGAGGCCTTTAAACTTTGACGTCGTTTGAGAATAAAAATTCTAGGGACGAGCTTAAAATATTTTTTAAAATTGAAAGCAATTCAAAAACATGTTTTTTAGTGGTATTACATATTTTTTTCTAGATTTTGTTTAAATTTTTTAAATTTCTTTTAAATAAAATGTTTTTTTCCATCATCTCGCCGTCATTAACAACAAATAATGACATGGCAGAAATTCCTGCCGTGTCACGGTTGGGACACAGTCCTTGCAGCGAGAGGCTACGTGTCACGGTGTCCCATCAACAGTGACACGGCTATCACACGTGTGTAGGTACCAGATATTGTTGGAGTTGTAGATGGTACACATATTCAAATGATCATATACGCAGGCCGACGAACATTTATTCTTTATTCCGTTTAATGCCGTTATCTTTGCATTTGTAGTTTTCCAATATCCCTTTGATATATCCGGATGTGAACACATGAAGTCTACAAAATTTCAAATTGATTATTGATGCTGTTTTGTGTTCGTATTTTTATTTGAGGTTTCCCTGGAAAAAATAATAGGTACTTTAGTAATCTCTAAAAATATCATCATATTAATTTAAGGTGCTTTGTTGAACTTGTTTGCAATTAATTTTGTAAAAATAATATATTTTATGTTATTATCTCATAAATACCTACGTTTAACCGTTCATTATAACTTGTTTAAAATTTCACCGTGGGACATTCTTTGTTTCACGATCAGATTAACTATTTAACTTATATTCACTAACCTAACTCCTTTTTCAAAATTTTTTTGTGCTTCTAATTTCGCGAAACTCAAAAAACAATAATTTAAGTGATTTGTCAAACCCAAACAAACAAAGAACCATGTAAAGCAGGAAAATGTTACCGTTTTTTACTTGCGATTATAGGTACTAAATATAATGCAAGTTATGCATTCGTGCAGATTAAAATTTTTGAGATAACAATCAAACATGACATTACGATGATAGAGAAACAAATTCAAATTGCATATTCCCATTAAACTTCAACGTTTTTAATTTTTATATAAAAAATAAATAAAATATAATTAAAATTAAGTAACATCTTTTTAAAATATGCTAGTCCTAAAAGAGGCACATTTTAGGAAACTATGTAACTCTTCTCATTTCACAAATGCGGCCCTGAATTTGATGTCAAAATTAACTTCATCTGTTTCAATAGACCTACAAAGATATGATATTAATGTCTGAAATAATAACAGGAGACTACTTATTTAGTATGTAGTGTGCAAAGAGTTATCCTTATCAGTTATCAATACTGAACTCATTTTAACACTTAAAACGATCTCAGTAGATAGGTAAAAAATTATAAAATTCAATTTTCAAGTATGTTTTTAAGCAATGCTTATCCTGGCAGTCACAATCTATATGTACGTAATTTTGAATGCAAACGACGTTCTTCGATCAAAATCTCTATTGGCCTTAAAAGGTTATCTATTTGCAAACATCTGCAATAGATTTTGTTTACAATTTTATTAGACACTTTTAAAATGAAGCTTGCTGGCATTAGGTAAAGCTTCCCAACAAATTAATTGAATAAGTAGTTTCAGACAAGAGATCGTTGTTCGTTAATAAATGTAAGAAAATGATTCGAGACAAAATTGAGCCCTAGGGCATGCTAGCATTTATTTATGAATATCTTACTTGAATCCGACAAACTAAATTTTAATTGAGCATTTGACCAATCCATCGACAAAAAAAGAGCTTAGTGCCAAAATTTATCAACAGTTTTAGAAATATCAAGTGCAATCAAGTGCTTTCTTTCGCCAAAACAATGGAGAAATTAGTTCCACTTTTCGGTGTGATTACCAGTGGATCTATTGATGGAAGCCGCACTGTCGGTCATTCTAATTAAGAAGCTCTTGATCCTCATGATATTTCTTAAGCTGAAAGTTAATCAGCGTTTCTTTGATCTTGGAGAGAGGGAACATACTTAAGTGGAATCGGTCGATAGTTTGAGAGTAAAGAAGATGAGTATTTTTAAAGGACAAATTGGATAAATGCTGTTTTCCATCCAATCGGAAAAAATCTTCAGAGGAATAGGACAGATGGAACAGCTAAAGCAGTGGTTTAGACAGTGTCGAAAAGAACAAACCCAATAATATTGGTTAAATTAAGCTAGATTTATACTTATATTCACATCAAGTAAATTAAAAAAAATCTTTATTTAAATTTCTTAAAGATAACAACTATTGATTAAGGAGTAAACTGAGCTGTCTGCTTGAACTGAACTCTAAACTGAACTGACTTGATTACAATTTTTATCTTAGCTTAAATGCCCTAATTCTTGATATAATGTTATCTTTTGTTATCTTCTGGAGTCTGGAGCATTGGAACCAAGGAATATTAATTTTATACGTGATTGAACCTGCTTTTAATTTTATTGCTAAAGCGTGACTATGACTATTGGTTACTTTTGTTTATTTCGTTGTCCGGTCATGTTGGCACTGATATGCTTATTGTTTTAAAACTGTTTGTTCATGTTCATCATTAACATTTATATATCTGTTTGTTAAGAGCCCGACCCATAGAATCCGTCCGTCCGTTGAGTTGTAATTTTCAACTGAGCAATTTATTAAATACACACATTCTTATGAGGCGCGTCCCATTAGCATCGCATGCGATGAACGCAACTTTTTCACTCCGGCAATCCGTTTGAGAGAACCACTCAATTTCTGAGCATTATATTTGACATTAAGCAACCGAATTCAGTATTCTATGGGATATTCTACAAAAATATCCTTTTTATTTATAAAAAAGTACTATTTGGAAATAAAACAAGGTATTTTTTGAGGGTAAATAATTGATATATAAATCGAGCTTAATGATCAAGGAAATGAAAGATATTTTTCGAAGTAACACTGAATTAAATTTTGTTGGAGGTTTAAAATTGTGAATTATATTTTTGTTCTCAAGAAAAATCCCTCCCGTCTAAGCACTAAGGGTTGAAGTGTGGATTTTAAACAACGTATTCATTGGGACACTCCAATCCGACAACAACAAACAGCTTCAGTCAACGCAACGCAACACCGTACGCAACGGATTATATGGGTTGGACCCTTTATAATCTTTCAATACTCTATTGTAGTTATATCTATTTTATAGTACTATCAAGATCCGTGTTTCACCTAGCGTCATATACTTTCGCTATCTTGCCTTTTCTCAGTGTAGACTTAGTCGGGGAAATGTATTCTACACATATGCAATGTTAGAAAAAGACAGAACGCGAAAGATTTATGTAAAGTGTTAGCAGTCAGAAGGAAGCAAATCAACAAGACTTATTCGTGTTATTTCTTTGTCATTTTCTTTAGAATAACTATGTTATTGCTTTAGAGTATCTTCACTTATCACGTCAAAAAATCTAGTACTAAATCTACTACTAACTACTAAATAGAGTACTAAATCTACTACTAACTACTAAATCTACCAAAACCACGATAGTACTAAATTCTAAAGCTTCCTCATGGTAGAATATGCTTTGAATAAAACGAGTGCTCTCAAGTACAGGCAAACCATAGGCGTAGGAAGCGGGGGCGCTAACCCCCCTAGAAAACGAATTGTTAGTTAGAAGTAAGATTTGACAACTGTACAGGAAGTTTCAGAAACCGATTTGACGACGAAATGTTCAAATTATGCATTGTAAAATGCACACATAATCACATAAAAACAAGATGCTGCCGAGTTCAGTTTGGTACTTGGTAGCACTCCTAATGAAATCTGATTTGCTTCATTGTTACCGCCATTGTAGGTTTCATTCATTAGTTGTCTTCTGAACAAATTTGGGAATTAAATAAATGCTCATTTCCAAAAAATAGAATAATTAGCACCGACAATTTGTTTACTCTATCATTTTTGTGATTTTTTTTTGCGATTTTTTTACACTGACTCTTTGCCCACCCTAGGAGAAATTTCTTGATACGCCAATGTTGTAGCGAGTTTGCCGGAAATCAGACCGCAAGAAAATCAGTTTTTTTTTTTTGGGAGCTGAAAGCTAGGGTATTGTTGAAGACGAGCGTAGGAACTTTAATAATTGCTAAACTTTGTTATACTTCATATTTTGATTGTTGGCTGTTTAATATTATTATATACTACAAGGAGAGAATTGAATCAGTAATTGCGAAATGTTTAGTTGCAATTTACTAAGTATGCTGTAAAGCACGAGGTATGTACTTAAAATTGATCAAAAAATTGGTAATTAAGCTTTTAAATCAACTCAAATTGCAACATTTTGAAAGTCGCAAGTTACGATTAAAAGTCACAAGCTTGCACCTTAAATTGTAAAATAAAACTTTTCTGGCGTAATTTACCACTTCAAAGGAACAATATTACTTTAAAAACTTACGAATCTTAAATTGAGAAACAATATTTCGTGATTTACAATCACTGAACGTTAAAATCAATAAGATTTACTAATGATATGAGGTTTAACACTAACAACATTTTACGATCGTAATTCATTAAAATATTTTGCTGATTTACAATCACTGAATTGTAGAATCAAGCATAAAATACAATAAAATTTAACCGTTTTTGTCTAATTTTTGTTTGAATTACTTTTCACGAATTCAAATCACTTCAAATGTTCATTTACCTAACGGTCGCCTGCCTTGTAGTAGGTGTGCTTTATAAGCCGTGTTTTATTGGGAAATTTATCCGTAGCGAAGCAAGATTTTACTCACACTACAAATACAACAACCAGCTGCCGAAAAAAGTAGATGTTGAATTAGGCTGCGGATTGCATGTTTCACATAACAAGATTTCATTCACAATAAGCATGATATAAGACTTGTATCATGCTACAGATACTATATTTCCATATATATTGCACGCAGAGCAAAATAAAATTACCAATTTTCAAACGCCTGGAAATGATCGTTTTATGCTACATTGTTTGAGAAAGTTGCAAGGTTGCACTGGGACATAAGACAACAGGCGGCTGCCTATGCGTTTTTTTGAAAAGCTGCCCATAGCTTTCCCAAAAAAAAAGGCTATTATTACAGCTTTCCTGTTGGTTTTAATTTTTCAATGTTCAGTGTCATTGGTTGATTTATAATGCAACAAACGTCTTAATATTTTTCGTGCATATCCAAATATTTAACAGGGTTCCTTTAGATTCACAAAGCATCCATGTTTGGTTAAGAGATACATACATCATTATTCGCAGCTATAGTGCCAAATATGTCTTTTAACAGTACCTATATACAAGTTAAACCACGCCAGTGATTTCAAATTTATATCAAAAGTTGCAATTAACCGTTGAAAAATGCTTAATTATGACTTTAATTTCATAAACCATTATTATTTGTTTATTTGATGGTAATCTACAATAAACTTTTGTTATTTACAATCAAAGAAAATTGGGATCAATTTTCAATATGCTTATGGCAATGTTTTATTTCTTTCGGTTGAATTATTGATACTTAAAAGTGTTGATTTACAATTTTTGTGTATCCATTTCTTTATTTCGGCTCTTTTCGTAAATTTTAAAACAATAGTCATAAATTACAATTATCCGAGCTAGGGTGGAAACCTAGATAAAATATTTGTAATTTATATCATATATAAAATCTATCAAGCAGGCGAAGCGATGTTTGCAAAGCACCAGCTCAGAGGTGGGAGTTATACTCGAGTTTAGGGCGAATAAACGCTTTATAAATTGTAGCCAGATTAGAAAAGGAAAAATACTTCTTACACCGATACAGAAAACCTAAGCACTTAGCAGCATTTTTAGCGATCTCAAATAATGGTCGTTCCAACGGAGTTCGTCGATGACACACATACCGAGTACTGAGAGCTTTTCGGTGTCTTCGATGTAAATGACATTCATGGACAATGGTTTTAACGACAGAAGACAGCATTGAGTTTGACAATGCAAATGCTGTATAAATCGGAGTATAATGAGCTTGACATACTGTACCGTTGTAATTGCATGTCCGAAGGCGAAAGACGTGAATTATCGAACGAATATGAAAAGCTGAGGTTAGAGTCGTCAGCAAAACAGTTAAGTGGAATAAAAGTAACAGACAGAAGACCATTTATAAAAATGAGGAAAAGAGTCGTAGACAGAACAGAGCCCTGAGGCACAATACTATTTATTTTGTGGGAATCAGACTTGAATCCGTCCAATATAACTTGTATTGAACGGTCCAGAAGATAGCTTCTAATCCGAACAAGAGTACCATCGATCCCAAAATCACGAATTTTCGATAAGAGAGCTTCATGCCAAACTCTTTCAAATGCCTTGGAGATATCAAGAGCAATAATATTACTTTCACCAAAGCGATGTAAAGATTTGTTCCACTGTTCGGTGAGAACGGTTGCTGCGGAAGCCATACTGACGGTCATGGAGAAGCTTTCGATCTTCGAGATATTCCTAAAGCTGACGGTTAATCAGCGTTTCCATGACCTTAGAAAGAAGGGATGTTAGTGCTATGTGTCGGTAGGAGGAGGGGGAGGATGGTTCACCTTTCTTAGGGACAGGCTGGACAAATGGAGGTTTTTCATCTTATAGGAAAGATTCCAGAATAGTTGGAGCGATAGAAAAGCTTACGCAGTGGCTTTGCCAGTGTGGAAAAACGCCTCTTCAGAAGAATCGGGGGTATACCATCCGGGCCAGCGGATTTGTGTATATCAAGATCTTTGAGAACTCTTGCTACTGTACGAGTGCGGAAAAAAATCTGTCCGATGGAAAAAATTACATTCTCAAGTACAGGAGGGGCAACGTTGCTGTGAGGCAGCGTGGAGCTGGCAGCGAAATGGGCGGCGAGCAAGTTTTCCTTCTCAGAAGAGTAAACAAGTGGTTTGTTACTGTCGATGAGTGTTGGAACCGAAGATGTTGAGGAGTTTTTAATATTTTGTATCATTGTATTTCTCTATAGAATATAGCACTTACAGTTCCTACGCCATCTGTTTAGAGTAGAAGTATTTAATACGGATAACTTTTGGAAATATGTTTTCATTTAGACCATATATAAGTTCTCTATACCTAGGTAATAATATTTTGAAGGATGTTTAATTAACCAATAAAGCTACTGGGCTTATTAAAAAGTATATTCAAAGGGTATGATTAAAAAACTACAAAATTAATCAAAATGGCAACAAAAAAAATGCAGATAAGAACAGTTTCGGAAAGCTTAAAATTCTTATTTAAAATGTTATAAGGAAATCAAATTCAAGTCAGATAACTATTTTAAAATGAAATAAAAGAATAGTTAAGTTATTAAACAAATTATATCATGCAAACCACTATGGAAACATCGTCGAATAAATCAAATGACAAATGTAATATTGAAACTACAGTAAATTAAATAGCATATGAATTCTGACTGCGGACGAAGTTATGCGCGCATTGCACATCCCTCTATCCGAAGGGCATATTTTTCGGTTCTCTTAAAATAGCAAACTGTTCCAATATTAAACTTTTCACACAATACACTCCTATGCTAACAATTATTATCTTTTAACGTATACCTTAATTCTCTTAATGTGTGTATATCCACTTTCTATTATTAGACTTTATTTATGATAATTCTATTAAAAAACACCCTGTGGGGGTGGACTTCAATAGAACCAGGTCTGGGCGCAGTAAATGTAGGATAATTGTTTTGATTAAAAAAATGTATCCGAATGTTTTCACATGCAAAAACGTTTAAGAATGATTTTAATTACAAAAGTAATTAATATATTTAAAAGTCAATTTATTTAAATACCTAATACAGACAGAACGCAATCGAAATTTAGTAGAGTTAGTAAAATTGAAGTTGAGAATGAATTGCAATTGAATTGGCACGGCTGGGTCGTACTTAATTGTTCTTATGTGTTAAGATTATTGAATGAAAGAAAAAATATGAAGATGAATGACACGATCTGAACTTAAGTCTCAAAACTACTATCTTCTTCAATTTTACTTTTTTGTTCCCGACGACTTTTTGACCTCTGCTGGCAGGGCATCCAACCTTTGTTTTTGATTCCTCGGACATGTCCATAATTATCAGATACTGCGGTTGTCTATCGAATGTTTTTTTTTTTCAAAATCAACTAACACAATGTGCAAATCCCTTAAGGAATCACGATGTTGTTTCCAAAAAAAAAAAAAAAACAACAACGTAAAATCAAAGAAAACCACTTTGATTTAAGCATATTTTGGAATGATTCGGAGTTAAAGACAAACATTTTAAAATCAAAGTATGGGACATCATTAATTCGACGTTTGTTCCTTTTTGAAAACGAACGAGTACTGGTAAGACCATACTCTTGTACAGCAGCGAAACTGACAATTTATTTAATACATGGAATAAACATGGTCTCATTTTCTTCTGTTAAATTAATGAAAAAAAGAGTTTATTGTCTGTAAAGTCGGTTTAAAAATTTATTGGCGCGACAGCTCCTTAAGGAGCCAAGGCCTAGTGACTTATACTCTCAACCATTCCTGTGTGTGTGTTATTAATCTGCAAGAATGGAAGGGACCTACAGTTTACCGCCGAGTACGAACGGCTACATGAGTTGCACTTTTTCGAGACAAATTTTACTCATGGAGGTTTTGTCAGTTCCTCGCAAGAGGCAGTACCCCAGAAAAAAGGGTGCTATGAACTGGATTTGAACCTAGGCTCATTCGCTTAGCAGTCCGACACACTAACCACTAAGCCACGGTTTACGGACGATAATTTTGGTGTCATCTCATAAGAAAGCATTGATGGCAGCACAACTCGTTAAATCCACACACACACACCCAATATCTACATCTACTTTTTACTTTAACAAATCTGCGCCTATTTTTACTTGCGATTATAGGTACTATAATACAAGTTATGCATTCGTGGAAAAAAAAAATTTAAGATAACAATCAAACATGAAATTACGATGATAGAGAAACATATTTGAGTTACTGGCAAAATTCTGTCCGTCTGTCTGTCTGTCTTTCATTTTTTTTAAGCAAAAAAATTAACGGTACCTATCATAAACCCGTTATGTAAAAGCTTTTTTTTCTCGAAAACGGCTCCAAGAATTTTTATTAAAAAAAATCAGTGTAAAAAAAAATCAGGCATTACATTTTGGTGAAAAAAAAATTAATATTGTGGGCTAAAAACGGTACCTCCCACAGGACCGGTTTTTTGTCTACGACTTCTCGAAAACTGGTGATCCGACTACAATCAAAATTAATATTCAAGAAGATGTAGGGAGCCTAAGTAATTTCGCATTAATTTTTTTTTCTAAAACTTTTTTTTTTGTATTTTTAGTAATTTTTTTATTTTTTTTTTGAAAAATCAATATTTTGAAAATTGGTAGGTGATTTTTTTTTTAAATTGTGTTTTTAAATGTAGAACTTATTTTTCTCGAAAACGGCTCCTACGATTTTGATAAAACTTTCTGAATGGTGTTTTCTATGCAAAATCTAACTTTTAGTTTTAATGGATTTTTCAGAGAAGGTATTATAACGGCACCTCCCATATGACCGTTTTTTTTTTAAATCAGACTCTCTCGTTAACTAATTGACGGATTTTGATGAAATTTTCAAAATATGTAGTGTTTTATGATTTAAATATTATTGCTTATTAAAATTTTCAAAAACATTTTGTTTTAATTTTTAATAATTTAAAAAAAAAATATTTAGTTTTTTGAATATTTTGAAAACGGATCTATAGATTTTTTTTTAAATTTTTCTCCTTGTATAAACTATAGATTTCTTAAAATTGACATACTCAGAAAAATTTTAAAATATGTTTTCGAAAAGTTTAAAAAAAAAAAAACTGGTCGAACGATTTTGAAATGAAAGATTCATAAAATAGAAAACAGCAAAAGAAATAAGATGGCTTACAATATTTTTGCCAAAAAACGTTATGAATAGTGTTTTTTTGATTTCATAAAAAATTTTCCCCAACATTTTATTTCATATTGCTCGGGTAAGCCCTAGCCATTAGTTAAATAAAAGAAGGTGACAACCTACATACAAACTTACGTATTTTAAAGCATTTCATCATCATAAAAGCACACAGAATAAATAAGGAAGCCTAAACACACAAAAACAACTAACAAATAAAAAAACTATTCGATTACTACTGAATGCAAACATTTCATTTGAGAAAACGAAAGTTTACACCTGCCTATAAATAAACAAAAGCACTGTGCTTACTTTTAATATTGTCTCTATACCCACTCGCTTAACGGTAGTTGGAATTTGTATCTTAATTTTAGTACATACCTTCCTTCAAACCTTATTATAGGTACCTAATATCCTTAATAAATTCCATTAATACCTACCCACACCATACGTTTATCTTATTTTAATTAATTTGATTTCAAAAAGTAAATTATTGTTATTGGGACCTACATATGTATATCACAAGTAAAAAATTTGCAACAATTTGAAGTGGTTGTAACTTCGAATGATGTTATAGAAATTAGAATTAAAAAAAAAATTTTGTAAAAATATTAAAAATACAAAAAAAAAGTTTTCGAAACAAAATTAATGCGAAATTACTTAGGCTACCTACATCTTCCTGAATATCAATTTTGATAATAATCGGATCACCAGTTTTCGAGAAGAAAAAATAACGGTTCAATGGGGGGCACCGTTTTTAGCCCACCATATTATTTTTGTTCCCTAAAATATAATGATTACGTACAGTAGTAGTACACTGATTTTTTTTCATAAACATTCTTGTAGCCGTTTTCGGGAAAAATAAGCTTTTACATAACGGTTATGACAGGTAAAATAAAAAATAACCTTAAGTTCTAAATTTGAAGACGATTGGCCCAACCGTTTTGGCTTCAGTCCAAAATACATCCGTACAGACAGACAGATAGACAGACGGACGGAATTTTGCCGGTAACTCAAATATGTTTCCCTATCACCGTAATGTCATGTTTAATTGTTATCTCAATTTTTTTTGCGCGAATGCCTAACTTGCATTATAGTACCAATAATCGCAAGTAAAAATGCGGTACCTCAGGTCTTCAAGATTGTCAATTTCGATGGTCCCTCCATACAATTTGACAAAAAATTTCTTTCCAACGTCAGAGATTAGAGTTTGAGTTGCCTGGATCTTTAGGCTAGGGTTCTTGCTGTATATTTGTATCACCTTCCTTTTTCCAATACTAAAGGGTGCTGTAGTGGTTTCACAACCACTTATCGCATGCAGGAAAAATATATCTTGTTGTTCGGATTTAAACGAGTCAGATGAAGGTATTAAAGTTGGGCCGTGACCCTTTGCACCCTTCAGAAAATAAACGTTTTTTTTTAGAAGAACCTTTAGCTATGAGAATCACCAGAAGATCTTTATCCTGTTATGACTACACTTTCATACTTGTAAGCAGCTGAGACAGCAGTCTCCACAATCATAACATCGGGGTCTCTTACTGCCTGCTTCACTTGGAACCCCTGGCTTCCATTTCGCTCTTCAGCATAGTTATGAAGTTAGTCTTGTTGGTATCGTTAAAAAGAAATTTTTGCTGAGAAATCGTGCTGACTGAAGTTGTTTTAGAAAAGACAAACTTTTTGAGCAGTAAAGCAAAGAACTCTGATACCGTTCATCAGATTTGGTAGGTTATCCCAACAGGATAACCATCAAAAATCACAATGATATTTCTTTCAAAGTGCCCTTGGGCGTAATCCGCGTAGTTTTGGCAGACTTCTTGAATTGCGGCTTCATTAAACTTGGTCCTGGAACTGGACGTTGCATTTAGGTTCCGAAGTTTACTTCTTCATATATAAGCGACTAACTAAAAAAGGCCGAAAAATCGAGAGCTTTTGAACCCCCCCCCCCCCCCGTATTAAAGTAGGATAGTATTTCTAATGTACCCCCCAACAATCCATTAAAGTTCCATTAACTTCGGAATACTTTCCAGCTACCATCACTTTTTTCGACATATCGACTGCACTATATACTTAAAACAACGTTGCATAGGTAAATCAATATATTTTCAAGGTTAAATTAAATACTTTCATGAAACTATTTTCAAACGTTAAATCAAATACGATTTATTAAATTTTACGTTGCGTTTTTTCCCCTCAGTGAGGTATGACACTATAGTGTCTGTGGAGATTTTTCATCTTCCGGGGCAAATAAATGTTTATTTTTATTTTTCTATCTATATAAATTTAGTAACACACTAATTGATGAGAATCAACGAGAACAAAAATTCTTATTTTTCCAAAGTTTAGAGACACTGCCGAGTTGAATTGTAGTAGTGTTAAAAGTTGATTTACTATATATATATTTTTATTTCTCGTTGATATACTCATCGATTCCATTAAAATATGTCTATGTCTAATTGTAAAAAAACGGCAAAGAATTTTATGATTTCCTCTATTTTCTAAATAAGCCGCAAGGAGAAAAAAGGCCTTTAAATCGGATGGATTTTGGTTTGCGAGATTATACATATGTTGCGTTCCCAATTAAGTCGAATATTAGTATTCACATTGCATAGAATTGTTGTTAGCCCGTCTATTCTGTTACATACTATGAACACCCCTAATATGCAAATTTGCATAAATTTGCCTTATAGTACCTAGAATCACAAGAAAAATACTTGTATTAAGTTCTTATTTAAAAAAAACTCCGATATTATTTTGCAGCACCGACGTAATCGTTTTTGTGCCCAAATTTTTGTAACAGCGATCTCGTAATTAATGGGCCCTCAGGGCCTTCTTTGAGTCCTATCTGATCCGCCTCTGTTCAAGTCTAATGTGCTGATAAATCTTTTGTGTGCCCCTTCACTCCTAAGACTTTTTGCATTTAATATTGTTATGCTGCATTTATCTCGATAATTATTTTTGTTATTTTTTAATCACAAAATAATAGAAAACAAATCTGAGCAAATACAACAGCAAATTACATTCGCCACATTCGATACACCAAGTACTTCACTAATTATTTTATAGAATAGGAACAACTGGGATCGTTCTAAGACAGTTCCATAATTGTGCTTTAGTTCGCTGTTGCGAGTCGACGCGATCGGACAATTTTTTGTAATTCCAATTGAAAAAGAGCGATCTAAAAAGTTCTTTAAAAAACATTCAAGTCGAGTTAACAAAAGTAAGTGTTTCTTGCGATTTGCGTGCCCAGAACTCAAAAGAAAAACTTCATTTAAATTTAAATGAATTCCGCGTCCGCCACCATTCTTTATGCAAGTTTCTTTGTGTTTTGTGAAATCTAACATAAATACTAATGAATACGCTGCGCTGAAATGGCATGAAGCGTCAGTGCGAGACGTCTCGGCGCATAGAAAGGAGTCAGCAAATTCAAAACTACAAAATTGCTCATCCGAATACTCTGGTCATACTTCTTATCAAGAAGTGTGATCTATAGAAGTAAACGTTCGGAGTGTTTTAAAACTGCGATAGAGTTGCACTTGTTGCCATACAAAATAGTTTCGAACTTATATATGCAAACCACGATGGCTTTGCCATTTGACTATTAGTTAGATCTGTCCGATTTTGAACTTGATACATGCGTAACGACACTTTGCTCTTGTTGCTGTTGATGGTGCAAAGTGTAGGCATTGTATAGAGTCGTGAAGAAAGATCAATGAACTATATTTACTATTGAGACTGCTGGGAATTTCACTTGGTGTCTACATATATGTATATTGTGTATACAAATGTGCATAATGTACACACATATGGTTGATAATTTAGTTTATAGTTTATCCGATATGTGGCGAGGCTAAAACAATTAAAATTAAGGAAGCATGATAATAACAGATGATAGGCAGCATATTGCGTGGGTATTGGTTGCTGGTTTGGTTCATATGTTTACCTCAAGGAATCTTAATTGATTTGATATAGTATTCTAGAGGAAACATGATGGTTGAAAAATTTTAAGAGCTGTTTTTCCGCTTGAGTAAAATGCTTGTTTCTGAAAAAAAAAAACGAGTGGAAACCCTATTTACTTTAAACCGGTGCAGTACGGTTTCCGAGATTAGCCGGAGCTAACAGACAGACAGACAAAAAAATGTGTTTTACTTGCGATTATACATTATGTACTATACAACTATAATGCAAGTTATGGATTCGTGCAAACAAAAATGACATTACGATAATACAGAAGTCGAAAAAAGTGGACCTGGAAACTTTGTCCGTCTGTTTGTATGTCTGTTCCCACCTCTACAGCCTGAACGGATAAACCGATTTGCTTCAAACTTTGTATTTAGTATTTTTTGGTAGTATCTCGGGGAATGTTTTTCATTTTTTCTCTAGGTCGAAAAATAACGGTACCTGCCATAAATTTTTTAACAAAAAGTTTGATTTTCTCGAAAACGGTAGGTTTATCAAAATCGTTAGAGATTTTGATAAACCTACTAGGGTGCTATTTTTTTAACACAATACATCTTAAAGTTAGAATGAATTTTTCGAAATTTGTTCTATAACGGTAGGTACCTCTCATAGAACCGGTTTTTTCAAATGTAGTTTTATCGTAAACCATTATCCCGATTTCAATAAAATTTTGCAGACAAGAAGTCATTTATAATTCAATTAATATTGCATTTCAAAATTTTCAAAAAAATTTTTTAAAATTTTCTAAAAATTGGTTTTCGAAATATTTTGAAAACGGGTTGAAAACGGAATGAAAACTTCAGATTTTCTTATAATGACATACTAAAAATATTAAATATTTTTTTCGAAAAGTTTTTCAAAAAAAAAACGACTTTTAAAAAAAACTGCTCAAACGATTTTCAATATTTTTTTCCTTCGATAGACATTAAGTTTTCCAATTTTATATAGTTTTTCCGAGAAATTGTATTCCGAGAGGTTGCATTGGGTGATAAAACTTCATACCTCAAGCAATTGCTTTGCGCACTGATTCGGTAATAACGCCAAAATTCTGATCGATATTATTACCATTTTTGTCGGAAATTGGGTTGACTTGAAATAAAACCGAAGTTTGCCTTTATTTTCTTTTTTTAGTGAAACAAGATCGAATCGACCTTATTACCATTTACCTTACTTCACGGTTACAAAACCTTAAATTGTATTTGAGTTTTATATGCGACTGTTCATTAAAACAAGTACGTAGTACGTGCGATCCAATAGTGTAGTGTCTGTCTGTACAACTGTCCATCTGTGCCAATGTATCATATTTAGAACATGTGGCTATTTTCGTATTCTACATTCTTTGACTTTCTCGAGAAGTGGCTTACCGATTAACTATTTGATATTCAAAAACGTGTCGCTAGTCCAAGGAATTCGGGAAATTGTGTCTTTTAGCTTACAACTTGACAGGGGGGATGATCTTGACTTATGTCGTTTTTGGGATCATTCATACGTCTAATAAGGCGCGCTACACCTCCATAATTTTTTTCTCGCACCAACTCCAAATCCTATAGTGACCCAAAGCAGGGGGGTTGCATGGGGGGCAGCATTCCCCTTATACATATCTTACTGTTTAAATTTTGTAAAATATATCTTTTAATGAGTATAATTTGTAATCGTGAAAAGTAAAATCGTCAATTTCCAACGAAAAAAAAACAACAAAAAATAAAGGAGGATCACGTGCGCTTTAAAAATTACATATACATATTCAGAATGAAAATGACATATATCAATGTCAACCCCGCTCTCGAGTTGTAAGTTAAAAGACATAATTACCGCATTTTTTTGATATTTTAGTTTTGTTTTTAATCAATACTTTAAAAATGTCTTGTTGATTTATTTTTAATTTTGTTTTAAGCACAGGTCTTTGATACTTGACGTGTATTAGTTTCGTTCTTAAACATTTGAGTCGTGGTTTGTGCGGTGTGGAGGAAAAAAAATAAAAATAAGAAAAAAGAAAATGAATAGATAAATAAAAAGTGTCGTGAAGTGGAGTGCTCGTTTTGTATATCTGCCCTGTCCCTGCCCATACCAAAAACCATAACCATCCATCACACAACACACGAAATATAACATATAAAACAAATAAACCAGTTCAAAATATATGCAATAAATAATAAAATTCATCCAAAAAAAAATATTCAGTGCCATAAATAAGCTGAAAAAAAAATAACCAGAATTGTGTTTGTGAATGTTAATTTGTTTGCAATGCAATCACGCCATCACGCCATCACATATAATCAACAACACCTACCACTCGCGATGCTTCTCTCCACCCCTTCCACATACACCCAGTGATAAACTGTTTTTTTTCTATACACTGCATTGTTATACTATGTATAGTATGATGATGCAGTGAATAGATAAGAACATCTGGACTTTGGTCTCATTGTGGTGTTTCTGCAAGCTAGTTTTTTGTATACAAATTGTCTTATGGGCATAACACCTAAGGCAATTTGTATTACAGAGACTAATCTATTGCATTGACTTTGCAATTTGACCTTTGCCGGAATTGTGTCTTTTATGTTTTATTGTTGTAATGGTAAGTAATTTCCTTGTTGTTTTTACCAATATTCGTGGACTCAGAAAAAATTTTTTTAACGTCTATGTCCACACTGTTCAATACAGGCCAGCTGTTTTGGCATTAAGTGAAACCCAGATTGGAGTTAATACTGATTTATCAGAATTTGCTTTACATGGGTATAGCTTGATGCCACTTCTCTTTTTGCATCATGGTCTTGTTATATATGTTCGGAATGATATTGCTTGCCAGAGCCTTCCCCAATATGGGCAATGTTCCAACACGGACTTTAACTTCTTGTGGCTCAAATTCAATGTCCGCAAGCAAATCATTCATTATTGTTTTCTCTACAGGAGCCCAAATCTAGACAGCAAATCGACTTTTAACGAGTTTGATGCGCTGTCTGATTCCATTTCCAAAATTGTTTCCCATTGTCCTCACACTGAAATTGTTATTGCGGGCGATTTCAATGTACACAATTCAAATTGGCTCCGCTATTCTGGTCAGACAACACCCGAAGGAAGGTATGTCGAGCTCTTTTCCGGGTTACATCACCTTACCCAATTAATAGATGAGCCAACGCGTATACCGGATGTTGCTGGGCAAGCCGCCCATACTCTTGACTTGTTTCTTACTTCTCACCCTGATAAGTATACCATTAGTGTAACTTCTCCATTTGGAACCTCAGACCATTGTGTCATTTCAGCAAATTTCTCGTCCTCCAGCCATCCAGTTAAAGAAAAACCTCCCACCAGGACCGTTTGGCAATACGAGAAAGCCAACTGGGACGGCCTGAATAATTTCTTTCGTTACTTTAACTGGTCACTATGTTTCCTCGATAGTGACGTTGATGCCAGCGCTGAAATGATCACAAATGTGATTCTTCTTGGGATGCGTGCTTTTATTCCTAACAGAGTAAAAAGTATTCAACCCAAAGAAAAGTCTTGGTTTAACTCTGAGTGTAAAGAAGCTATCAGGCTCAAAGAAGTAAGTTTCCGATCTTATAAAGCCGACCCTACAGAGGAAAATCGGAAAAAGCACAAACAAGCAAGAAACTTATGCAAATCCGTTATTGAAAGAACCAAATTTTTACATGACCAAAAATTACGGCAAAAAATTCTGCAATGTCCCAAAGGCAGTAAAAATTTTTGGTCGTTTGTAAAAAATATTAAAAACTCCTCAACATCTTCGGTTCCAACGCTCATCGCTGATGACAAACCAATTGTCCACTCTTCTGAGAAAGCAAACTTGCTCGCAGCTCATTTCGCTGCAAGCTCTACGCTACCTCACAGAAATGTTGCCCCTCCTGTACTTGAGAATGTAAATTTTTCCATGGGACAGATTTTTTTCCGCACTCGTACAGTAGCAAGAGTTCTCAAAGATCTCGACATACACAAATCTGCTGGCCCGGATGGTATACCCCCCATTCTTCTGAAGAGGTGTTCTTCCTCACTGGCAAAACCACTGCGTAAGCTTTTCCATCGCTCCTACTCTTCTGGAATCTTTCCTAGAAGATGGAAAACGGCATTTGTCCAGCCTGTCCCTAAGAAAGGTGACCCATCGTCCCCCTCCTCCTACCGACCCATAGCACTTACGTCCATTCTTTCCAAGGTCATGGAAACGCTGATCAACCGTCAGCTCAAGGAATATCTCGAAGACCGAAAGCTTCTCCATGACCGTCAGTATGGCTTTCGCAGTAATCGTTCCACTGGTGACTTGATGGCATATCTCACCGAACAGTGGAACAAATCTTTACATCGCTATGGCGAAAGTAAGATTATTGCGCTTGATATCTCCAAGGCATTTGATAGAGTTTGGCATGAAGCTCTCTTATCGAAAATGCGTGCTTTTGGGATCGATGATACTCTTGTTCGTTGGATTAGAAGTTATCTTCTGGACCGTTCAATGCAAGTTGTACTGGACGGTTTCAAGTCTGATCTCCATATTATAAATGCTGGTGTGCCCCAGGGCTCTGTTCTTTCTCCAACTCTTTTCCTCATTTTTATAAATGATCTTTTGTCTGTTACTTCTAATCCACTTAACTGTTTTGCTGACGACTCAACCCTCAGCTTCTCATATTCGTTCGATGATGCACGTCCTTTGTCTTCGGATGTACAATCGCAACGGCACCGTATGATAAGTTCATTAAACTCCGACTTATACAGCATTGTCAAATGGGGTAATAGAAATCGTGTGGAGTTTAATGCTTCGAAAACTCAATGCTGTCTCATGTCGTTAAAGCTAAACATTCCCCCCATGCCATTGTCCATGAATGGCACTTGCATCGAAGAAACCGAAAAGCTCTCAGTACTCGGTATGTGTGTCAATGACGACCTCCGTTGGAATGACCATATATTTGAGATCGCCAAGAATGCTGCTAAGTGCTTGGGTTTTTTGTATCGGTGTAAGAAGTTTTTTTCCCCTTCTGATCTGGCTACAATTTATAAAGCGTTTATACGCCCAAAGCTTGAGTATAACTCACACCTCTGGGCAGGTGCTTCCCAAGCATCTCTACACCTGCTCGATAGAATACAAAACAGAGCGGTAAGATTGATAGGAAATAGAACTGTTTCGGAAACGATTGCACCCCTCGAACATCGACGCAATGTTTCATGTCTTTCCTTGTTTTATCGTTTCTTTTATAAAAAATGTTCACTCGAGGTAGCCAGCTGCATTCCTCCCCTTAAAAATTTCACCCGTAATACTCGCCTTGCAAGGAATGCTCATCAGTTCACCCTTGAGCCCAATTTCGGACGTACCGTTAAATATAGAGATTCTTTTTTTAGTCGAACAACACGAATTTGGAATGGCTTACCCAGCGAGGTTTTTCCTTGCCATTATAATCTAGAAGCATTCAAGACCAATGTTAATCGACACTTTCTGTCCCTCCTTTCCTAAAATTCCTATGCTCGCGCAGTGTGTTAACATTAAAAGGGAAACATTAATCCCTGTGCGCGTGCAACGTATAAAAAAAAAAAAAAAAAAAAAAAAAATTTCTTAAGTTGTTCACAAACAATTTTTTTGTATGAAAAAAAGTCCATGGTTATTATTTTTAAGAAAATAAGATGGCGTAATTTCTTTCCACTAAAATTTTATTAAGGTACTTTTCTAAATAAACAAAATTAAAAATTTTGAAAAATAGAAAAAAATCCTTTAAAAGCTCTTAATATACTTGTAATTGTCTTCTACCATATGATTTTTAATTGGAACTGCACTATGCAGTTCAGTTGCGCAACAACAGTGAAGATACACGTTTTTTCACTTTCTTAATAACTGAGTTTCATAAATTCTGGTCGAAGAAAAATATTGAGATTTAAATACATAAACATGTAAATACTTATTTTACTGATCACTGACGGAACCCCCCTTTCGAACGAATAAGGTCTTCTATCGACTTATGTATATCTTTTAACAAAATAAAATTAACAATTTTTCCTTTTCTAAGTTATCTTAAGATCTTATTTAAGTGGATTCCCCAGCTACCTCCGGTAAAGCTCAACGCAGCCACTTATTTTCTTTTCTTTTCAATTAAACGAGCAAAGGCATTGAAATCGGCATTACAAAATCCTCAAAACCAATTCAGCTATATATAATAGCGTTGACCTATCCATGGGTCACCATCACCACATTTTGAAAATGCAACAATTTCATCAAATGCCGTCATACTATTTAAAAGAAAAATTACGAACACATGTTTACTCACAGCGGAATTGCATGTCTATTAGGATTCCACAAAAACTAAGCATGAACCGTTCTTGTTGAAAAAAATATTAACTTAATCTAAATTAATTAGGAAATAAGTGGCTATATCTGATTTTTGCAACTTGGTTGCACAATATTGAGTTTTAAAGAAAGGGCTACTATTTTTATTTTTATGTTTAGTACACCGACTAAGTCTAACAAAATTTAATTTTACTTTTTATAATAAAAACGTTTTCTAATATTTTCAGGTTAAACATATATTTTAAAATAGCCCTTTCAGAAAAAACCGGAGAATCAAATATGCATTTAAATTTATTAGAATTTATTTGGGTAATCTTGGTGTTACTATTGAGCCAGAGTGCAGCAATTGAAAAGTAAAGAAAAACATGTCACAATATATTTATTAATAGTTAATTTGGTATTTATTTAGAAAGCCATGGAAATGTAATGTTTCAAATCTCTGTGAATTAGACCCCAAAGATGAATCAAACACTGCTAGATTTGAGAGCCAAAAGGATTGCAGAATGTCCTGTGGGAAATATGGAGCAATTTGGCCAATGCCAACTCAGGAATGTAATATTGCCCATGATCGAATCTACTTCGATCCGTGGAAAGTGAGGTGAGATTTTGTATATGAAATTTAGTAGATATTGGCGCAAAATTATAGACATGTGTTTAATTCTGTACTAAGTTTTTCTCAATTATAAATAAAAAAAACCTGTACTAATTAAAATCAAATTTTAAAGTTTGAGAATCTTAGGGAGTTTTGTTGTGTATTTTTGTGAAAGTATGTTTTTTTTTTGTGTGTATTTTTATTTTTAAAATGGCGAGAGCGAGGTGTCATTATCTCTGAGACGCACTGTTTTGGATATATAAGTAGAAATCCGAAAATGGGGGTCTTTTGCTCCCTCTCTCATCTAGCTCACCCTCTAGACATCAGGAAATATGCGCCCGATAAACATTCAAATTTGCAGCTGAGAATATATATCTTTGCAAATTTTGTCTACATACTGTGTCTGTAAAAGATGCATGCACCGGTAAGTGATCGGAACTTAAAGCTGGGAGAGTAATAGGTTGCTTGAAGTAATTTATTTTATTCGTAAAAAAGAAATCTAGTACTGATGGAGTTTTATTTCGGTTAGTTCGAATATAAGTTGGGTTAACAGGGCTAATTAAATAGTTATTATTCTGTGTAGTCGTTTTCTTTTAAAATCAAAAATATTGCTGTCCAAAGCGAAATAATAATAACCTTATTTAAATTGTTTATGACCAATAATTAATAAACGTTTTTATGTTTTAACTTATGTAATTTAATTTAAATTATTGTAGTTTTGAAATTATTTAATTTTAAATAAAAAAAAAAAAAATTAAATTTTAATTATTTAAAAAAAAATTGTAATTGTTTTATTTCAATTTTAATATCTAGATTTCACGTTGTTGCTCCAAACACACAAACGTCCCAATTTATTCGTGAAACAAACCGTATATTTTTGAGCAATGCCCTCAAAGAATGCATTCGAAACTGCACGTTGACAAACAGCAAAGAGATTCTGGTTAAAACCACTGTGAACTCAACTAGCATGGATTTGGACTGGGAAACAGATGAATCTTACACATTGAATCTGAGAACAGCAGGTTTGTGTTTTTCTTAATAAAAGATGTCCTTGGACTTGAGATTTTTGTATGTTTTTGTTTCTTAGAAATGGCTACCTTTGTGGATATCAGGGCTCGAACGGTTTTTGGAGCAAGGCATGGCTTAGAGACATTAAGCAATTTAATAACTGGTGGATTAGAGTAAGTATATTTTATCAATGACCACAAAAACTAGAATTGCTTAATTGTAAGTTGATTATCAACGTGCCTTTAATGTAATGGTGTATTTGGAAACAGGATTCTATGAACCCCTTACAGACATCTCATGGTCACAGTGAGCCTTCACCGCATGGCGTCCTTTGATCATATGTACTATATATATTTGCCAATATAATTTTTTTTTTCGAAATTATGGTAGATTATCAACGTTAATTGGGAAAACCGATTCAAAGATTGACTGCAAAAAAGTATTCTTCGATCTTCAATTTGTGTTGAATCTGGTTTCTGAATTTCGGTAGATAAACTTAAGCAAATATTTGTCACTGTTTATATACCTTTGCTGAAGCAGAGAAGCCATGGTAATGCATAACAAGAAAATCTACCATATTTATGTTTTGGTTTCTTTTGTTGTGTATTAAGGAATACAACTTCCATTATTCCTTTTCTACTATGTACATACATATATCGAATATTATGAAATCATTTCGAATGAGTTTTTTTTTCTAATTACACTTGATGATACAATCTTGAAAGAAATAAAGTGTTCATTTTAAGTAGATTGTATGTTTTTTACAATGTGAAAATATTTTAAAAAGAAAGTTACACATACGCCACAGTGTCCTTTTTTTAATATACTGCAAGTTCACCAACACCGTCGCAAGCACTTGGAACAAATTCATTGAGAGAAATAGCGTTGCATTGCATGCCCTAAGATCACTCAGTGTACACCATGACAGATGCCTTTAGTGACTACATTTTTTGTAAAATAAGAGCCCAATGTTCGGGAACAGAGAAAATGCAGTAATCATGGCTCTGTAGTGGTCACCATTGACTTTTAACGTTCTGGCCACGGCCAGCATCGCTTTTAAGGAAGTACGGACCAATTATTCCACCAACCCATCAAGCAAACCAAACAGTCAGTTTTTGTGGATGTAACGGTAGCTTAACATACACATGAGGATTATCATTAACACAAATACGGCTGTTTTGTTTATTGACGTATCCATTCCACCAAAAGTGAGCTTCATCGCTAAATAAAATTCGCTTATGAAAATTGAGATACGTTTTTCGATTTTTGATTTTAAAAATAAATTTGCACAATTTGGAAGTGTTGTCCAGGCGTCAGTCTATTCATGTTGAAATGCTAAACCAAATCAAAAATAAATCACTTGACAGCTGACAAAATGGGCGCCAGCTAAAAAAGTGTTGCCAACTTAAAGTTCTATAACTCTAAAAAAAACAACCTCTATAATATTATAATCATTTTTAGTATGTATTCTTTGTTTTTTAGGAGAAATCATAATAACATACGACAGGAGTAGCTTTTCTTGAACTACTCACACTCACATTGTATCAGTTAGATCTAATATTTTTGATTTGTCTAGCAAAATATGCCTTCTAATTTTTTAATGTTGCATCCAGCAGTAGTAATTTCACTTTAAAAAACAAATTAAAAATGGATGAAACTTCAGTTTTGACATCTCGGAGCAATTCCGAAATTTTTAAAATCGATCGAAATGTAGAACTCGCAATTTCATTTCACGTGAAATTACATTACATTACATATTGATCTGCTCCGTAGATAAATCTGCGAAGTAGAGACACTTATGAGCACTGGCTACTGAGGCCATCGGCTCAGACAATTACAAGACAACACACAAGACGACATTGATACAGGATAGAACAGAAGATAGGAAGAGGACGGAAAACAGAAAACACATAACACATGTCAACAGCACGCAGTTGGTTTTTCGGACGGTCCCCCATCTTTCCACAAACCACGCGCAACGATGCTTGATTTCGCTGATCTCACGGGAAGCGATGCTTTATTCGAGCCAAGGCCGTTGACCACGTGAAATTAAAAAGTGATTTCAATTCCTGACCGTGTTATTTCTCGAAGAAGTCATCACAATTGGCAACCAAGATCTTATGATTTAACACCTTTAGACTTTTTTCTTTGGGACCACGTGAAAATTAAGAGAATGCCCATGTTCCACAATCGATTCAAGATGTTAAAGATGAAAAAAGGATATAGTGCTGCAACCGTAGCCATGGCGGCCATTTTTTGTTAATGACATACCTTCCTCTTTATAATGAAATTAACATACACTGATTTCTCTTAAATAATACTTGATTTTGTAATATCAAAATGTAACCTCTTATTGGAAAGCCCTGTGTTCACCCTCACCTTCAGGAAGTCAACTACAAAAACTTGGTGGAGGCAAAAAATCGTAGCGTCAAAACCTGATCCTGGAATACTGGCGCGCATAACTGTATCGGCTTTTTGAATGTACGGTGCTACCGATCCGATTAAATGATAAAATTGAGTGTCTGACATTTAGATAAAATTGCAATACAATTACTGGTCTCGGTGGCTAAGCCAGTTTCTTTCAAAAAGAGATTTTTGCATTGTGTTGATCGATTTTGAAAAAAAAATACTAGAAAGACAGCCAATAGATCTGGTGTGAGTTGTCCTAAAAGGCAACGCGGAGTTTCAAATCAAAGACCACTGCATCAGGGAAGCATCTTGAGTCCTTCGCTCTTTTTTCCTAGTCTGAAACCACACTGATAGGGACCAATGAGGTTGCTGACGAAAGATTTCAGGTGTTCACATAGTACAGCAGAGAGGATCTTGTGTTGTAGGCGATATTCAGGAGACTTATTCCTCTATAGTTGGCACAGTTTAGAGGATCTCCTTTCTCGTGGATCGGGCAAACGATGCTTAGGTTCCATTCATCAGGCATACTTTCTTCTGACTAAACTTAAGAGATGTATGTGTATGCACTCCACCAGGTCATCTCCGGCCGCTTTCAAAAAGTTAGGCGAGTAGTCCGTCGGCTCCAGCAGCTTTGTTGTTTTTTTATTTTAGATATTGCTATCCTCACTTCATTTTGGTCAGGTGGATGGAAGTTTTGTCTGTCATCGTCCATGTTGAATGGTTCATTCTGTCTGACAGCGGGATTTTGGTCTTCATCGCCGTTTTCCTGTCTCTACTGGCTTCTGTGCGGGTTTTTTTTTCCTCGGCACGTTCTTTTTACCTGTTGGCAAAACTTCCGCAAGTTGTTTCTGGAGTAGCATCTCTTAATATTTCGAGCGCGCTTCTCATGCTCTCTCTTTTTCTTTTGAAGAAGTTGGTGATCTTTATGTCTTTTCTGCTCGTAGAGCTCGTGAGAAGTTCTAGTCCTTCTTTGCATCGCCGCTTTATATGCCTCTTTTTTGGCTATATGGTCTTGTGAAACTTAGCACATCAGTTGCGGCATCTCTGATGGCTTATTGGCAGTGTTGCCAATAAGCCATCTTCGGCACTTGATGTTGGAGGTAATAGATTTATTGAGAGGTTAGGGGATATTCGATCGGCATAGGTTCTGGCGGTTCTTGCGATTGCAGCTTTCCGACATCATACTTCCTCACAGTTGACTGTGTCGCCAAGTTCGTCTGTGTATATCGAGATGAGGAAACCGTGTGCTTGCAATGGTAACATTATATGCCGCTGCGAAGTCAACACAACAGGCCTATTCCGGACATTTAAGTGAATGATATTGAAGGCCTTATAAGTACAAAAAGTGTTAATATTTTGAATCTATGATCAAAGGCGAATGATATTCCGTTAAGTTGACTTTCAAACCCTTTCGAATAAGAACTAATGTCTGAAATATCGTGTGTTCACTTCTTGGAACAAGAAAGATGGGCAGAACCAAATGTGAAAAAAATAAGGAACCATACCATTTGTTATTGCTAAAGCCAGGTCCAAGCTTTAGAGGATTTCGCTACTACCATACCCATCGTGAAGGTGGGTTCACCTTTTTCCAACTAGTGTATATGCAAATTCCAAGGCTGGCACGACTGGAGATTACCAGTCTCGTCAAAGGAAATAAAAAGCAGCGAAGTAGGAGTTGTGCACCCAACCTGAACCAAAAATCACCCAACAAAAGTTCATTTTGAAAGAAATCCCCAACTACGTTTGATAATTCCTCTACGCCATAAAAGTGAATTTTTGATGAGGGTTTTGTAAAGACCCTTGCCGAAGAGATATTCAACTAGAGCACAAGCTTAACTTTGTTTCATTATTAAACAAAGTCTATGGTGATTTTCTCTTCAAGGTGTCGGAGTTGGGTTAATTTGGATTCGGTGTACTATATTGTTTCATTCTTATCTTGCCTTAGAACAATAGAATTATGATACTCGTATTTTTTCTCCGACTCGGCGTTGATGTTGACGTTTCAACAGAATGATCTTTATACCATACAAAAGTTTTTTTACATCATTAACACAAACATTTATTTTAGGAATGGTTTAATTATGGTAGCTGGAGCTCGAATCCGTGACCGACCAATGTACCCACATCGTGGTTTACTGCTAGATTGTTCCAGAAACTATTTACCTGTGCGATATATAAAGACTACCTTGGACGCTATGGCCACTTCTAAGCTCAATGTTCTTCATTGGCATGTCACAGATTCCCAAAGTTTTCCTTTAGAGATCACAAGAATCCCAGAGTTGCAAAGGTGAGTATGCTAAATTGTTGCCAAATAAATAGATAAGAAAACAATTTTACTTTTGTAGGTTTGGAGCTTATTCATCTGAGCATGTTTACAGTCGCACCGACACACAAAACCTTATAAAATATGCCAAAATCCGTGGAATCCGAGTACTCGTCGAATTCGATGGTCCATCCCATGCCGGCATGGGTTGGCAATGGGGTCCAATGGCAGGATTGGGCAATCTCACAGTTTGTATGAATAAACAACCATGGCGTTCCTTCTGCTATCAGCCACCATGTGGCCAACTTAATCCGGTTAATGACAATATCTATGGTTTGGTGAAAGAAGTTTTTGAAGATATAGCAGAATTCAGTTCGCCCGAAGAAACAATTCACATGGGAGGCGACGAGGTATTTATTCCATGCTGGAATGAAACGCAAGAGATTGTTGAAAAAATGCTCAAGACTGGGTATGACAGAAGTGTTGACAGCTTTCTGAAGTTGTGGGCTGAATTTCATGCGAAAAATCTTGAATCTTGGGATGATGTTAACCAAAGACTTCATCCAAATCTTCCAGTTCCTAAATCTGTTATAATATGGTCAAGTCATTTGACAGATCCTTCAGTTATAGCCGGATTCTTACCAAAAGAACGATATGTCATACAAACCTGGGTGGATTCGTCGACGACATTAAACAAAGATCTTCTGACCATGGGCTATCGTATTATTGTTTCGACAAAGGATGCTTGGTATCTAGACCATGGATTCTGGGGTCAAACAAAGTATTATAATTGGCAAAAGGTGTATGGCAATCAGTTGATTCGAGAACCAAATATGCTCGGTGGCGAAGTATGCATGTGGAGTGAATATGTTGATGAAAATTCTCTAGGTATGATTGGAAAATGCTCAACAGTTTTTTTATTATATTTTTCCTCCATAATCCAGATGGTCGTGTTTGGCCCCGAGCTGGAGCAGCAGCAGAAAGACTTTGGTCAAATCCAAAGATATCGGCAATGCTGGTGGAACCCAGGTTCTATCGATACAGGGATAGATTGATTGCACGGGGTGTGAGACCAGATGCTGTCACCCCCAAGTGGTGCATCCTTAATGAGGGTAACTGCTATTAGGGATGCAATGTAAAAGACTATACCTTTAAGATAAGATTTGTCCTTTTATTTCTAGATATAAGATAATAAAGAATAACTAATTTTCCATTTGAGTATATATACATGTATTTTTCTTGATTTTCATTTGTTTTGCTCTCAGGTTTTTATAGACGATTCTCATATACCATCAAAAAGGCATTGCAATCTTTAAGAAATTTCATGCTACTATACGCCATGAATGATGCACCTGACTGATGAACCCTTAACTATCTGCTTCCTGCTCTCCTTTGGGTTTGTACGTGCTAGAACTTTAAAGTCGGGCTTAGAATCCTTATTAATAAAATGTTTGTAAATATAGAGCTTGATACTGTCACGTTTTAATGTTTGTCATAATTTTCCAAAATTGCTTGGCATTTAACACAATTAATGTAATCTATGTGCTAGTATGTATGTATGTAAGGAAAAAATGTGTGCCAAGACCAACTCTGTACAAATTAACAAATTAATCAGATCAACGATGCATAAACTAATCGTAGATACATTTTTGTTTTTAGGGGCCTGAAACAAGCATTAGTTTGCCGATTATTACGCTTCATAGCTTAAATAGGTTATTTGAAAAATTAACACAGGGTGTCACCAATATAGAGTCATAACATATATTCTTCTTCATTAAATTAAAAATTCTTATGATCACGCACATCGTTTTATTTTTTGGCATTCCACGTTCGTGGAACCTGACGACCTCAAAGTAAAACTGATGGGTGTTCCTATAAGCTCGGGTATTACGATTGAATTGTTCAATGGGCGGACGAGGGAAACTCTCGGTTCCTCCTCGTGGTTTTTTTCGGATACGATGAAGTGTAAACAGTTGAGGCAGTCCAGTCGCCATGTCAAAAACAAAAAAAAAATCGGTTTTCGAGAAAATAGTGCTGGAGCTTCAGCCGCCATTTTGAATTTATAGATCTGGAAAATGCCATCTTGGACAACGATTTCTTTGTGATCGAAGATCCGTATGGATTCAAGGAATACGAAAAGATAAGGTGCAAGATAGAGATATTGGTATATACTAGATATATTTGTATATTTTGGTAGGTATATTACTAGATGTGTATCTATATTTAAAACCCGCATATAAATGCTGCCCGAGCAAGGATATGAACAAAACGATTGTTTATAACAGGCGTCTTGATAGTCGAGTGAGGGTATTTTGGTGAATGGCTCTCATTAGGACGTTAATTGCATTTGGATGGGCTGTAAGGTTCTAACATTTCTAATCGAAAAGTTTCGTTTCGACTATTTGATAGGGAGTAATTTCGTACCAACCTTTTGGAATGTACTTAACACTAGATTTGGAGTGGACACTACTATCTAAAAGAAGGACGTACGTATTAGACAACGAGTTTAAAATAAATTGCACGACTGGATCGCATGTATTTGTGCGGTCACTGCGACGAATACAATTTGAAAAATATTAAGGGAAATTCAAAAGTTTTTATTCGATTTTTCTGACTTTTGATTGTTTGAAAAAAGAACGTAAAATAGTTTTCAGCGGAAAAATATAAACGCCATTTTATTTTTTTAAAAAAATGTGAAAATGTATGAATTTTTTTCCAAATTGTAGAAGCGATTTTAAATAAAACGATTTTATTTTAATTACTTTTTTTATTCGTCTTTCCTCCTAAATTAAATTAATGTATTAAATAATAATTCTTAAAAAAAAATTAAATAATGTTATAGCTGAAAGGAATATTATACCAAATCTCTGAAAATGTAAAATGTGCGATGACAAACTCTTATGAAAATATTTGGACGAAATAAAAATAACTATAACTAACTATTAAAAAAAATATATATTTTAAGAATGCAAACTTAAGCAAAAAAATAATCTACATTTAAAAACAAAATTAAAAAACATAAAAGGCACAACTGGGTCGCACGTACTTGCTCCTATGTGCTAAAGATTTAATTTTAATGTTTTTTTTGATGATTCGTGGGAATCAGCAGTAGGGCAATAATTTGCATTCAGACTACTGTCTATCAGTCTGTCAGTCTGTCAGTCTGGCAGTCTGTCAGTCTGTCAGGCTGTCAGTCTGTCCGTCCTTATGTATAACGAGATGCAGCATAGAACGGCTTAAGCGATTACCTTCAAATTAAGTATGTGTGATTATTTTGGCATTCCTCAGAGGAGTTTTTGAAATTTAATTAAAAATAATTGTACCTGCCATTCAAACGGTAAGGGAAAGTTTAATTTTCTAGAAAACTATTTTGATGAAATTTTTTGAGAGTTTTTTGTCAACCAAATTTATTTATATTTAATATTTGAAAAAATCTAAGTATGCAAATAAATTAAGCATACCAACATTCTGAATATTTTATTTTGTCTATTTATAATAAATTTTTTTTTTTTTGGAAAATTAAATCAAAGAAAAATATTTTTAATTTTATGGTCAGCTGTAAATCAAAGATTCCGCCTTTCATATTAAGTTGTGTTCTGTAAAAAATTTGGTTAAGTTCCGTTACATGTTACATATCCACACTAGTTGTCAAGGTTGTTTAATTTATTTGAAATTGAGAAAAAAATAAACAAGGACTCGTATCAGTTAAAGACAGAAAAGCTGAAACATCAAAAATTATCTAAGTCTCCAATTCACCTGTTCCCGTGGAAATCAATTAGGTCAACGGTGCACATGCTGTTGGTTTTGCTGACACAGCGTATGGGCAAAACACACTACACAGAATAGTGCAGCGGCAGCATTAGAATTAAGCTAACTTTAGGTTAAAAATAATTTTTGTAATTTAGTTTATGTTTTACAGTGAAAGAATAAAGATGTTTTTTTTTAAACATTAAACAGTAAAAATATATAATTTATCTAAAGAACTTCTTTAACTAGAGTCCGATCTTTTGCTTGAATGAACACTGTTTAAGACTTTGCGCTATAGTGTCAAATCGTGAGCTCTGTGTCAATTACCAAACTGATATACATATGTATAACCACCATCCACATAAAGTTCAAATACATGCGACGCTGTCATTCACTTTTTATCATGTTCCCCAATCCATAACGTCATGGGTGTAGCACATATAATCCCAAAATTAAATTAAACGTTATTGATGATGAAAATCCATACATCAGTGACTATCTCTACCTGTATTTGTGCACTGAGATTCTAGAGTTACCTAATTTATTGTATTCTCAACCAATTCACCTACGTCACAATCCAACGTATTATTCCACATTGAATGGTCACATTTGGACCATAAAACCCTTTAATGCATTTATTTAATTAATTTGCAATCACCATACTCCAGATACATGCCAGATTCTATAAGTTCGAAAAAAAAACAATCGTTGTTAACAGGTCGATGAAATGTGCCCTTCCCACTGCCACTATATACACGCCCACTCAACCTAACTCATTCTATTATTATATTTTCCCAATTTGTTCAACGTTTTGAATGGCGATACATCTTTGCCTATATTTCAAAAAAAAAAAAAAAAAAAAACAAAAAACACACAGCCAACAAAACAAATAAACATCGTTTCCTCGTTTTGTACTGCTTTTTTGTAGGTATGTTTCCGCTGATTTAATCATCGCTCCCTTACAACTTTCGAATTTAATCAACTTTGACTTTTGAATGTCTCCTCACATCCGTTTCCCCCGCCGGAAAAGCATCTAAGCACACGTTAACATCATCATTTTCGTTACTATCAAAAAAATAAAACAAAAAAACATGCACAGCCCAACATTCAACTGTTAACCATAAAATATGCATTATCTAGCACACCCTCCTGTAGCAAAGTGAGGTGGTGAAAAGACCGAACACCAAATGTTGTAAAAATAAAGTTCCATTGTTAAAGAACAAAAGTCTTTATTTTTTTTGTTAAAGGAATTTTTTGTTTGCCCCACACTGCGCTCCTGGATATGGGATATTAAAAAAATAGGCGATCTCTGAATGATGACTAGGAAACCAAATAAAACGGCAAAGATCTCAGTTTCTATGCGGTTCTTGAGCCAGGAATGGAATCGGGATGTGTGAGTACGAGATTGGAATAAGTAATAAATATAAAAATATTTATTCAGAAATTCCATTGTTTGCGAACACATCACCATGGTGATTGTTAAAATCACACACATCATCGTCCTTTTATACGGGTGGTGGGCGGCGGTGGGTGGGATACCTATATCCTTTCAAATTTTCTTACACACACACACCGCCTTACTGCATGCTTGCAGATGCATGTATGTGTGTACATCATGTACGTAATGTGCACTGTGCAGTGCAGATGAATTAATCTAAGCCTGGGTGATTTTGATTTAGTTTCGGTTCATCTCATCACATATCGGGTGGGTGATGGCATGGGTTTGTGTGGGATGTTTTTTTTTATATATATTCATCACATATTTCAATTAAAATTTTTCATTTCACCAGAGAATAGGTTTTCCATTACAAAAAAATCTGTTCATTCATTCAACTGCACTATAAAGCAATATTTTTTTATCTAAATGTAGGTACGTTGTGTATCTTGAAGTGCATCATCGGTTTGCAGATGATTTGGTGAGCCTGGAACTAAACTATATTGCCATTGGTTATGTGTTGAGTTAGACAATAAGATGTGAGCATAATCATACTTCAAATATAACATGAATGTGATATGATGATTGTTTTCAAATTTCATATTTTATACACATGCATTGTAGTGAGTATTTAATTTTTGCAAATGAAATGTATATTCAATAAAAAAAATAAAACAATAAGTATGCCGACCAAGTTAACAGTGATTCTGTGTGTTTGAATGTGTCTAAGCAATCTCACAGCTCCAACATAAATAAATTGCACGACTGGGTCGCACGAACTTGTTCTTATACTAGAGATTGTTAAGTGGCTGCATATGTATGTAAACTTTTAAACTTTTTTTCGAAAATTCTTTCATTTTTTTAATTAGCTTAAGAGTTTTCTCGGAAAAAACTGAGTATGCAATAAAATTTGAAAACTAAATGTCTATCGAGGAAAAAAAATATTGAAAATCGTTCGACCAGTTTTTTTTAAGAAGTCGTTTTAAAAAAAAAAAAAAAAACTTTTCTAGTATGTCATTATATAGTCCGGGAGCCAGAGACAGATTTCCATGACCAAGTTCCTCTCAAACGATAATTGGTGAATAGCATCAGGGAGTAAGGCGGATTATGCGTAAACTTCATGCTTGAACTTGCAAAAAAAATTACTTTCAGTGATTTCCTCTCAGCTAAAATTTAGACTGATGGTAGCTTATACACAACTCTAAATAACTGCAAATGTCAGCTGGCTGTATCTCGGTGGAAAGACCGTCAGCTGGCACTTTGAATGTTATAACGCTCTGGACTGCTCATCCCAGTCACGGAACCGCAGCTGACTTCCTGTGTGCAACATTTTAATAAAATCGGGATAATGATTAACGATAAAACCGCATTTGAAAAAACCGGTTCTATGAGAGGTAGCGTTATAGAACCAATTTCGAAAAATTCATTCTAATTGAAAGATGTATTGTTGTAAGAAAATAGCACCCTGAAAGTGTTATCAAAATCGTTAGAGCCGTTTTCGAGAAAATCAAACTTTTTGTTAAAGATTGTATGGCAAGTACTAATATTGTTCGACATTGAGCAAAAATAACCTCCCGAGATATTTCCAAATAAATACTAAATACCAAGTTTGAAGCCAATTGGCCCATCCATTTAGGCTGCAGAGGTGCGAACAGACAGACAGACGGATGGAATTTCCGGACCCACTTTTTTCGACTTATCTATCATCGTATTGTCATGTTTGATTGTTAGAATTTTTTTTGCACGAATTCATTACTTGCCTACAAGTGCAAAGACACTGTCTCTCGAACACCCGAATCTTTTCCATTAGAGATGGTGCAACGTTGAACCACACAGGGCATCCGTAGGCAATCATCGGCCTGATTAGGGCCATGTAGCAAATTAATTTCACCCTGCTATCAAGGCGGCTGCTATAAAACAGCCGCTTTGTCAGGGCAACCGCTCCCCTAGCTCTGGCTAGAGCAGCCTCTACATGTCGGCTGAAATATAAAAACTGATCCAGCCAGACGCCAAGGTACTTTACTACACTTTTACTTGCCAGTGGATGTCCATGTGGCCCAGCGATCACTAGCTTACGCCAGTTCTTTCTCGTATCGCTACAGGACCCAGCCCAAAGGTTTCTACCATTAAGCATGTCGTAAAGCATATAATGTATAGCAGTGGTTTACTTATGCCCCATCTGGTTAGCTTCAGATAAAGACCCTATAACCATACGGTGTTGAAAGTCTTCTCCAAATCAACCAAACAGGCACCTGTGCATTGATTCTTAGCATTGTTTCATTGAACAGCAGATACTAGCTTAGATGCATGAATTGTGTCATGTCCAACCTTAAAGCCGAACTTGGTGTCTGAAATTATATTTTTGTCCTCGGTTCACTTGGACAGAGTTCTAATGAGAACTTGTTCAAATACCTTGCTGATACTCGGAAGAAGACTTATCGACCGGAGATTTGCCGGATTGGAATTGTCCTTTCCCTTTTTCGGGAGAAGATGTACAACAGCTGTCTTCGAACTCACTGGATAATATGCATTATTGTTGTGTATTATGTCTATTGCTTCCTCAGGGAGATGTCGTAGTACAATATTGGGTATACCATCGACTCCTGCTGACTTCTTTTTCTTTAATGATGCGAATATCATTTTGAGTTTGACCTTCGAGATGAGCAGGGAACTTGGCCCATTTTACAGAAGATCGTTTTGGTTGTTTCTCCCGAAGATTTTATTAATCATATTATTACATATTTGATGTTAATGATTCATGGCAATATTTTATCTTATTTCGGTCTCCTCATTCCCAAAAAAATTGCGAATAAGACTCCAAGCAACAACTTTTTTGAAATTGGCTAAATGAGTTTCGTGACAACTGGAGGGATTATGTTCAAAATTGGCGTAAAAACATTCTAGACCTCAAAAAATCAATAATCGAGTCACTTAATTTTTTTAATGAATGATGTGTTGACAGATGTGTACAAAATTCTTCGCCTTTTTATTTGCGATTATAGGGACTATAAGGCAAGTTTAGGATTCGTGAATATAAAAAAAATGAGATAACAATGAAACATGACATACCGATCATAGAGAAGTCTAAAGAAGTGATCGAGAAAACATGTCTGTCTGTCAGTCTGTATAACGAGCTGCAGCCTAAACGGCTTAAGCGATTGTTTTCAAACTTAGTGTGTGTAATTATTTTAGCATTCCCCCGAGGGGGGAATTCAAATTTTATTTGTAGGCCTAAAAATAATAGTACTTGCCATATGACCGTTTAGGAAAAGCTTATTTTTCTCGAAAACGGCTCCAACGATTTTGATGAAATTTCTTGAGAATTTTTTTTTTGGTATTAGCTATTATTTGATCAGAAATATACGGGAAAAGTCTTATAACGGGACCTTTCATATAACGTTTATTTTAATTTTTAATTTTCTCGGTAACCGCTTTATGGATTTCTATCAAATTTAATTTTTAAAAAGATCTGGATAGCCAAATTAATTCTGCATATCAAAGTTTTTAATAACTTTTTTTCTATTAAAATTAATTTTTGAATTTTTTTTTTGAAAATTAATATTTTTAAAACTAATCAAAAAAAAATATTTTAAATTTTATAATCACATGTATATTAATAAACTCTAAAAAACTGTGTACATTAATTTCAAAAGAATTTTTTTTTCAAAAAACTAAAACTAAAAAATAGGATTTTATCAAAACCGGTCCTACAATTTTCGAAATACTTTTTTCATACATTTTTTGTTATTTAAGAACTTGTTTCTGTCACATATCTTGATTTCCAAAGTAATTAGGCACATAAGAGCAAGTACGTGCGAACCAGTCGTGCCCATTTTTACTTGCGATTTATAGAGATTATAAGGCAAGTTTTAGCAAAAGCTTTTTGTCTTTCGATGAGCTTATCAGTATTTTAAATGGTGAGAGAGGTTGGAAAATAATTGTGCGATTTGTTTCACACGCAAACAATTACAGGAATTCATATTTGAATTTGTTTTGACTTGACTATTCTTAGTTATTTTTTATAAAAAGACCATTTTTTTAGCTAAACTAGAAGCCCAAGTATGCCATCTCTAACTTTTCATTTTCGTTTTCTTTTTTTTCTCGTCTTATTGCAGTTCTTTGACTTTTTGAATGTAATCCGTAATATCTTGTGTAAATATTAAATATTTCCTACATAAAATAATCATTGTTTTTGCTTAAATATAAATATAAAAATTGTGTTTTATAAAGGTACTTATTTCTGTTAATCTATTTCCGTTAATTTATTTCTGTTAATTTATTTTTGTTAGTATATATCTGTACCATCAGATTTTAATTGTAAAAACTGTTTAACTTTTTTCAATCTCTTAAAAAATAAAACTTAATCGTTATCATATACGGCAGACGGCTTATATGACATGCTTAAATTTTTATTTGAATTAAATATTATATGTTATAAATGTTACTCTATTTTTATTAATAAATTGAATTGAATTGATTGAAAAAAGGTATATAATCAGATGTTTTCAAATATTTATATCTTTATTTTGAGTGTTAAATAACGTTTACATAACAATAGATAAAAATAGAAATAGCCATAGAAAATGTATTTTAATAAAAATTTGATTTGATTTGATACTTTTGATAAGGCAAGTTATGCATTCGTAAAAAAAAATCTAACAATCAAACATGACATTACGATGATAGAGAAGTAAAAAAAGCGGGTCTGGAAATTCCGTCCGTCTGTCTGTCTGTCCGTATCGATATCTACAGCCTAAACGGTTGGGCCGATTTGATTCAAACTTGGTGTATAGTATTTTTAGAGTGCTCTACCCGACAGTTTTGGGAATTGGCAATCTAGCTCCAAAATTAACGGTACCTGCCATATAACTTTTAATGAAAAACTTATTTTTCTCGAAAACGGCTCCTACGATTTTTATAAAACTTTCTGAATGGTGTTTTCTATGCAAAATCAATCTTTTAGTTTTAATGGATTTTTCAGAAAAGGTATTATAAAGGTACCTCCCATATGACCGGTTTTTTTAAAATCAGACTCTCTCGTTAACTAATTGACGGATTTTGATGAAATTTTCAAAATATGTAGTGTTTTATGATTTAAATATTATTGCTTATTAAAATTTTCAAAAACATTTTTTTTTTAATTAAAATAATTAAAAAAAAAATATTTTGTTTTTTGAATATTTTGAAAACGGATCTATAATTTTTTTTTTTAAATTCTTCTCCTAGTATAAACTATAGATTTCTTAAAATTGACATACTCAGAAAAAATTTAAAATATGTTTTCGAAAAGTTTTTCAAAAAAAAACATTTTTTGAAAAAAACTGGTCGAACGATTTTGAAACGAAAAATTCATAAAATAGAAAACAGCAAAAGAAATAAGGTGGCTTACAACATTTCTTCCATATCTTGATTTCCAAAGTAATTAGGCACATAAGAGCAAGTACGTGCGAACCAGTCGTGCCCATTTTTACTTGCGATTTATAGAGATTATAAGGCAAGTTTTAGCAAAAGCTTTTTGTCTTTCGATGAGCTTATCAGTATTTTAAATGGTGAGAGAGGTTGGAAAATAATTGTGCGATTTGTTTCACACGCAAACAATTACAGGAATTCATATTTGAATTTGTTTTGACTTGACTATTCTTAGTTATTTTTTATAAAAAGACCATTTTTTTAGCTAAACTAGAAGCCCAAGTATGCCATCTCTAACTTTTCATTTTCGTTTTCTTTTTTTTCTCGTCTTATTGCAGTTCTTTGACTTTTTGAATGTAATCCGTAATATCTTGTGTAAATATTAAATATTTCCTACATAAAATAATCATTGTTTTTGCTTAAATATAAATATAAAAATTGTGTTTTATAAAGGTACTTATTTCTGTTAATCTATTTCCGTTAATTTATTTCTGTTAATTTATTTTTGTTAGTATATATCTGTACCATCAGATTTTAATTGTAAAAACTGTTTAACTTTATTCAATCTCTTAAAAAATAAAACTTAATCGTTATCATATACGGCAGACGGCTTATATGACATGCTTAAATTTTTATTTGAATTAAATATTATATGTTATAAATGTTACTCTATTTTTATTAATAAATTGAATTGAATTGATTGAAAAAAGGTATATAATCAGATGTTTTCAAATATTTATATCTTTATTTTGAGTGTTAAATAACGTTTACATAACAATAGATAAAAATAGAAATAGCCATAGAAAATGTATTTTAATAAAAATTTGATTTGATTTGATACTTTTGATAAGGCAAGTTATGCATTCGTAAAAAAAATCTAACAATCAAACATGACATTACGATGATAGAGAAGTAAAAAAAGCGGGTCTGGAAATTCCGTCCGTCTGTCTGTCTGTCCGTATCGATATCTACAGCCTAAACGGTTGGGCCGATTTGATTCAAACTTGGTGTATAGTATTTTTAGAGTGCTCTACCCGACAGTTTTGGGAATTGGCATTCTAGCTCCAAAATTAACGGTACCTGCCATATAACTTTTAATGAAAAACTTATTTTTCTCGAAAACGGCTCCTACGATTTTTATAAAACTTTCTGAATGGTGTTTTCTATGCAAAATCAATCTTTTAGTTTTAATGGATTTTTCAGAAAAGGTATTATAACGGTACCTCCCATATGACCGGTTTTTTTAAAATCAGACTCTCTCGTTAACTAATTGACGGATTTTGATGAAATTTTCAAAATATGTAGTGTTTTATGATTTAAATATTATTGCTTATTAAAATTTTCAAAAACATTTTTTTTTAATTAAAATAATTAAAAAAAAAATATTTTGTTTTTTGAATATTTTGAAAACGGATCTATAATTTTTTTTTTTAAATTCTTCTCCTAGTATAAACTATAGATTTCTTAAAATTGACATACTCAGAAAAAATTTAAAATATGTTTTCGAAAAGTTTTTCAAAAAAAAACATTTTTTGAAAAAACTGGTCGAACGATTTTGAAACGAAAAATTCATAAAATAGAAAACAGCAAAAGAAATAAGGTGGCTTACAACATTTCTTCCAAAAAACGTTATGAGTAGTTTTTTTTTTGATTTCATAAAAAATTTCCCCAACATTTTATTTCATATTGCTCGGCTAAGCCCTAGCCATTAGTTAAATAAAAGAAGGTGACAACCTACATACAAACTTACGTATTTTAAAGCATTTCATCATCATAAAAGCACACAGAATAAATAAGGAAGCCTAAACACACAAAAACAACTAACAAATAAAAAAACTATTCGATTACTACTGAATGCAAACATTTCAATTGAGAAAACGAAAGTTTACACCTGCCTATAAATAAACAAAAGCACTGTGCTTACTTTTAATATTGTCTCTATACCCACTCGCTTAACAGTAGTTGGAATGTGTATCTTAATTTTAGTACCTACCTTCCTTCCAACCTTATTATAGGTACCTAATATCCTTAATAAATTCCATTAATATCTACACACACCATACGTTTATCTTATTTTTATTAATTTGATTGCAAAAAGTAAATTATTGTTATTATACCTAGCATTATTGCCCTACTGCTGATTCCCACGAATCTTTATGCCAGTTGTTCAAATTTTTCCATACCAAAATGAAAACTAAACTGAAAAAAGTCTTTATATCTTTCTATTAGCAAATTATATTATAAACAGTAAGTAGCAAGTGGAAATATAATACACTAAAAAACTGCAAAAGCTAACAATCCTATATATTTATGTGTTTATCCCTTTATCGTGACGCATGTTCGTTCGAGCTTCAAACCACAACGATTCTAAAGAAGTTGCACGTTAAAAAACATTAAAATTAAATCTTTGTCAAAAAGACGCTTGTACCTAAAAACGATTAGCACATGGGAGCAAGTACGTGCGACCCAGTCGTGCCTTTTATTTCTACCTGTATCAATAGCGATGAAGCTATATTTTCGGTAACGGCTAATTGGATTTCTATAAAATTTTATATTTGAAAAGATCTGGCTTGACAAAAATAATTCTGCATACCAACATTTCGAATACCTTATTTCTCTTTATAATTAATTTCATTAAATTATTTTTAATTTTATGATCAGCTGTATATTAATAAACTGTAAAAATCTACTCACCAAAATCTGAATAAAAATTTCATTTCAAATTTTTGATGGTTGAACGACATTGTTGCGAAGCAGGTTTCCACATTTGAACTTCTTTGTTGCAATAGAAGGGCGGCGGGGTAGCACGCTTGTCATTGCACGGTTAAGCTTGAGGGATTGGGGGTGGTTCTTGCCACTTTCACTGTTCCCTCCTGTTAAGCAAACAAAAGTAATCGTGCCAAAGTGATAAAAAAATTATGGTATGGAAAAGGAAGGCTAAGGAAAAGGATAACTCTACCTTAAAGGAGTACACATAAACCTGGGATCTTGACGCTATCCAAGGGTAAACGTAAGTAAGTATAGTGCATTTAAAAATAAATAATGCAACCTATTTGGACACCGCCATACTGAACCTCAGAGACGCTCGTCGGATGGTATTGAGGAGGACACGAGGTCTGGCCAGACCACCCAAGTATCTGAAGGATACTTCCAAATCGCTGTCTTTTTGGCCGATGTTACACGAAGACAGCCCCTAAGATGACCTACCAGTCACATTTGTCAGTATTTAAACATGTCCGTTTATTCACAAATACTACCTTAGGACGGCCTTGCCAAGCCATCACACACACCATTAGCTATTAATTTACCACATCATCAAAACAATTATTATCCCTTCACATTAACATAAAAAAATGTTTATCTCTAAATATGTATATAAATCGTGCACATGAATTGGATATGTGTCCATCCACTTTAAAAAAAAACTTTAAAAAACGAGGCAAAAACTTATGAGCTAATATCGAAGAACTTTTCTCAGAGCGGAGAAGCACACTGCAACTTGATTTTATATTGTTTTTATCTTCTTTTGTGTTTATTGTTTTCTTGTTTTCTTCTTGTTATCATAAGCTTTCTAATGTATATTTCATATACAAGATATTAATCCTTGATAAAGTTTGCAAAAAAAAAAACGAAACATCGGAAAAAGAAATAATCCTTTATTTGAATTCGGAAAGCCCGGAATTGTAAACATGGCAAAAGCAAATTATCATATTTATAATATAGGTACAAAATCACCAATCTCATAAAATAGTTTCTCTTATTTTTAATTTTTTTAAAAAAGTTCAAGAATTTAGCATTAGACCATCGAATTTCGGAATTGAAAATAATACGTTAATTATGTACCCAATTTAACATTACAAAAAAATGTGTTCGATTTTTTTAAGACCCACCAGCCCCTACGATTTATTGTCTGCACGTAACCTACCTTCTTTAACATTTTGTCTCAGCTTTTTTGAGAATCACCCTGTCTTTTTAATAAATAATGTATAATTTTCCTAATTTTGATTTTAAATTAAAATTATTGAAATGCTTACGTTTCGGTTTTTTTAAGTGCTTGAAAAAATAAATTGCACGACTGGCACCTATTGACTCTTATGTGCGGTCACAGCGTCGATTAAAAAAATTTGATAAATATAAGAAGAACTTCAAAGTTTTTATTGGATTTTTGTGACTTTTAATTTTTCGAAAAAGTACGTAAGAGTTTTCAGCGGAAACATTTAAACGACATTTTATTTCTATAAAAAGATGTAAAATGGTGTGATTTTTTTTGTGTTCGTATTTTATTTAAGAATTTTTGTTAAAAATTAAAAAAAATAATTAAAGAATAAAAACTTTAGCACAAAAATAATCTTCATTTAAAAACAAAATTAAAAAAAAACTAATGTACGCGTTTTCAAAATATCGTAAAAAAAAAATTATTAAAAATCGAAAAAAAATTATAATTTTGAAAAGCAATATAAATAACTTCCTATGTACAAAATTTTATTTAAATCGGGATAATGGTTTGCGATAAAACCGATTAAAAAAAACGGTTCTATGAGAGGTACATACCGTTATAGAACACATTTCGAAAAATTCACTCTAACTTGAAGATGTATTGTTGTAAAAAAATAGCACCCTGAAGGTTTTATCTTTTCGATAAAATCAAACTTTTTGTTAAAGATTGTATTCATCAGGTACCGTTATTTTTCGACCTAGAGCAAAAATGAAAACCATATATACTTCTAAGTAAATACTAAATAAATACAAAGAAAATCGGCCCATTCATTTAGGGTGTAGAGGTGCGAACAGACAGACAGACAGACGGACGAAATTTCCGGACCCACTTTTTTCGACTTCTCCATCATCGTAATGTCATGTTTGACTTTTAGAATTTTTTTTTCGCATTCCATAACTTGCATTAGAGTACCTACTATAATCGTCGCAAGTAAAAAATGTTGCCTTTAAGAATCGGACATAAAATTTATATTTTATAAAAAAATAAGTTTAGTACAACATTTTTCGGTGCAATGGAATCAATTTGACATGCATGAACATCGACCAGCGTAAGAGCAGGTACGAGCGATCCAACTGTGCATTTATTTACTAAAGGTAATGAAATTTAGTTTCAAGATGTGAACAAAATCAGAAATGTCTGACGAAAGCTTTGGTTTTTCAAGAAGATTAATTTTACATAAACCATGCAAAAATACTAAATGCATTAATAACTGTGGTACAACGTTCAGTCAACTCGTCTTCCTTCCTTGCAGCAGCAGTGCCCACAAAATTACTCCATTTCGTAATATCTCCCCCCAAGGCACCCACAAAAAGCAAATGTTAATTCAATACAAATGCATTTTAAAAATTCATTAAAATATCATGCTTATTCTATAGTATAAAAGGTTGCATCAGTGGGCGGCAGAAAGTAATGTTGTTTTTCCATGAAGGATACTAGAGGTTGGGGCAATGTGGTCGCAATTTTTCTTTTATTGAATTTAATTCAGTAATGCACCAGAAAGGCCGCACATCGATGCAAAAAACACACACACAGATGCACTAACAAAATCATAATAACGAAAAACAAAATACTTTTGCTCGTCCTATGAGCTGTGACTGAACTAGTCCAATGAGCTTAATAGGCGGCTAAGGAGTCGGTAGAGCCTTCATGTTCAACAACTACACACAGATCAACAATGGCACAAACCATCATCATCATCATCCAGAAGCAACAGCATCAGCAGCCGACTGTAATTAAAATTTTTAATTTACTTTGATAAAACAGAGTTGCGGTAGCTGATTTATCAACTTTTTTCCTTTTCTACTGTTGTTGTAGGAATCTCATGCTTGCCACTCTCACAAACTCACAATTCTGAAGCTACATAGCTGACTCAACGTCAAAGTCAAAGCTAAAACATAGCAGCAGGTACCTCGGCATTATGTTATTTTTTCTTTTTTATTGTTATTCTTCCCCTTTTTTCTAATCATCATTCTATTATGTGTATTTTGCTTTTGTCCCCGAACCCAAGCAGACCGATGGATGTTTTCTAGTTCTTCAGGACTTCTCTTCAACAAGCAATGATTTCATTTAACTCCATGTCCTGGAACCTGGATGAATATACATGTATCACCATCTCCGAGGCTATTTCCGAATAGACCTTTTGTTTGCATTTAGGCAAATATTAGACAATGACAAAGCGGAAAGATAAACTTCGAAGAAAAAAGGTGAAGGGTTGATAATTTACAGATTATCCACTCGTTAAAGTGTAAGAAACATGCATTAGATGCAATGCGCCGAACAAATGTATTCTTTAGTTGACATTTTCATCTAATGCGTCAAAATTGAACATGCGGAAATATTTGGTTCGCTGATTTTCTTTCAAACCTATTTTGTAAGTTTCCTATTGAAAAGGCTTTTAGATGTGAACCTGCAATCTTGAAAGTACTGTTATCTGTTCCCACATTTCAACCCCACAGATGTAGCTGCAATAACGATTAGTTAAATGGCATTAGACAAACAAAATGGATAAATACTTTTACCAGACTGGAAAATATTGCTTTAAATTGTTTATAGAGAAGTGTATGCTCACACTGCTTATCACTAGGATGAGGCCAGAAGACCGAGACCGTCACAAGCAAATATTTTACAGCTTATGGAAAAATATGGGTAAGGCTGGAGCCTGTTTCCCATTAACTACATAAGCTACGTCAACAATTTTGACTAATTCAAATAATATAGAAAAAAAAAACATATATAAAAAAATTCGAAAAATTTGTAAACCGATTGTTTATGAAAAATATATTTTTAAAACTACAGAATGGTTAAATAAAAAAAAGTTTTTGTTTTTTTTTGTTTTTTTGAACAAAATGTTCATAAATATATAGCGCAGAACGTTTTTAAAATTAAAAAAAAAACTAAAAAAATTATTGGTCTTAAAACCCTTCAAAATTTTTTTTTTGTTAGAATAGAACTACATATAAATAGAAAGAATATACATACATATTATTTTAGAAGTTTGTATACAGTATTTGTTCAACAATTTAGAACAAAATAAAGGCTATGCATTCTAATCCTTCCAGGGAAGGCATAAAACAAACTCACCAGTCACCACACTATTGTGAATTTTATTGTGACTATTGGAACAGCAGATGAATAAAGTCACACCACGAGCGGAAGATATTAATTTTAAATAATTAATTTTCTACCAACCATAAAAATGGACCCACACAGGTATACCTGCGGGCTACTTTAAGTAAAAAGTAATTAACCTTATTATTAATTTTTTTTATTAATTATTATTAATCCGGATTAATGTGCGCGAGTAGTTTAAAAAAAAAATAAGTCGTGTTATTAAATTGGGGTGTAAGTGTAATAAAAAAAAGTACAATTAACAGTGAAAAACTAATTAATTATTTTCTGGAAATCCAATTATGGGTAAATCCGAGAAAAGGAAGAGTGACGTAAAAAAGACCTATGAATCCGTGAAGGACCAAATCAAGGCAGGCATGAAGATTCACGGGAAGGAATTCCTGGTATAAGCTAAGCGACATCGACCAGCTTTACGAAGAAAAAGTCGAAGGATGATCATCAAAAAATTCGTAAAATGCTGAAAGAGGGAAACACAGAGTTTAATACATACACGGGCAAAGCAGACAAAAAGAAGCTCCTAGTTCTTAAAGGTATACACTATAGCCACGATGCCAGTGAAGTCAAAGAAGAACTATTGAACGAAGGAATACCTGATCTGGCAGTAAGCCCGTATAAGTCAGTAAAAAAAATGCAACAGCTTCGTGGTTGAGGTCGAAAAGACAGCGGATATCCCTTCCATATATAGAAAAACTCTCCTTATGAACCAAAAGGTTTACTGGGAGAAATTTAGAAGTACCAGCATATCCCAGTGCAAGAATTGCCAAAAGTTCAGTCATGTGGCTAGCAACAGCGGAATGAAGTACGGGTGCGTCAAGCCAATGCAAAAGAACCAGCAACGGCTTACTGCGTAAACTGCCAGCAGACAGGACACCCAGCAAGCTACAATGGTTGCCCAATGAGAAAGATGAAACTTGCCGAAAAGGTAAAATCCACAGCCCAAAAACAAGAGAAACATGCTTTTGCAGTCCAATCAGCAACCAGAACTATTGTTAGCGGTCTTTCGTACGCCAAAATCGCAGCAGGAGTCGGGCCAGTCCCCAAATCCATTGGACCAATACCTAAGAAACCAGCTCAAAAGCAAGGAAAAAAGCCCTCACCACAACTCCCAACTCAAGCGTTACGTAAGCCAATGGCATCAAAAGCAAATCATCATCAAGGACCATCAACAACGAGCAAACAGATGCCGAAAGGATCAACGTCATACAACATCTTCGAGAAAGACCGAAAGACTGTTTGGAACAGATCTCTTCTCCTTTCTCCAGAAGGAAAAGGAGATAATTCCAAGCAACTACGGTACTTTGGATGATAAAGATAAGACAAATATATTAGGTCAACTTTTATTCAAATTATGTATATAAAAACCTAACTTTCAATTATAACATATAACAGACATTATTTTCTTACAGGAAACCAACATCACAGCGAAGAACAACTTTAAGCCAGACATTTACACATCCTACAGAGAGGACAAAGGAGCGAGTGGCAGAGGAACAGCAACTCTTTTCAAATCGGACCTCAGGAGCGAAAAGAAAAAAATAACTGTACTTAGATGTATGGACAGTCGTCACTAAACTGACCGAATCTGAGACGCTTCTGCTAGTCTCAGTATACATCAAGTGCAACTCAGCAAGAAGCGACATACATCACGATCTCCACATCATTAACAACATTGCGAGTCAATACACATCTTGTGTCATTGGAGGAGACTTCAACGGTCGGCACCATCTATGGATGGATACCGCGGAATCTCGCCAAGGCAAAGCAATTGTTGACTGGCTACAAGACAATCCCGAGCATCACTCTTTCGCTGTGGTGTCTCAACCAAAACCAACAAACCCTAAAACTCCATCTCATTTGGATTTCTTTCTGGTTACTTCATCAACATTCTACCTGAACTACGGAACTACAATTGCGTAGCACACGATAGTGATTCCGACGATCTGGCAGTAGAAGTGAGGGTAAGACCTAATCAAAGGATATTTTGCAAATAACCAGAACAAGAGCTCCACATCAGGTATAACAGGGTTACCTGGAGAGCATTCCGTACCGAAATTGAAAGAGATCTCCCGGAAGTCCCAACCAGCAGCAATTTCTCAAACAGTGAAATTGATAGTGCCATACTCCAATTTGAGACAACAATAAACAACGTCTTGGAAAAGCTTAAGACTGCAAGAACCAGCAGATACCGATATGCGATTATGCCGGAGCATATATACAGGCCATATATGCTCACAGACAGAGACTCCGCAAAAACCTTCAACGGATATACCACAGGCTGTTCAATAGAGAACGACGAGTATAGACGCATATACTCCGAATTTCAATGCACCAACACCATGTTCAACCAGGCAGTGAAACATCACCAGGAGGATGAATTCAGGAAAAGACTTGCGAACATCAAACCGGGACCCGATACCTTCAAGAAAATTAACCAGCTCGTTGGGAAAAAGAACCTGATCCCACATACATTAATGCATGGGCAACATTCTGCAACAACACCAACCGAAAAAGCAGAAGCCCTCGTTAAGCATTTTGAAGAGACCTTCAGGGATCGAAGAAGTTGAAAACAAGTTTGAAGAAGTTGCAGCCACTAATACTTCAGTAACCAACTTTAATGAGGACAATCCTGCACTTGGCCCAACTGGAGATGCTTTTACTTCCATCGAGGAAGTAACTGTCTTGGACTACCTGAACACTTGGTAAGATTAGTCAAACATTTTCTAACCCATAAATCCTTTTATGTACAGGTAAACAAAGACTATTCAGAAAGAAAGACGATCAGCGTTGGAGTTCCACAAGGTTCCAAGTTGGGCCCCGTACTTTTCAACCTTTATACAGCTGATAAATAGCGATAAGAGCGAGCTTATCTGCTTCAGAACCCCAACAACAGCAACAAGAGGTCGAAGACGTTTCGCATCACGCTGTGATAATATCAGTTTTAAGCTAACAGACAACACAGTGATAAGAACAAAGACAACAGCAAAATACCTTGGAGTGAATTTCACTAACCGCTTCAAATTCAACAAGCACGCTTCATTTATGCTTAAGAGAGCCAACTTCTCCCTACATCTGGTCCACCCGCTTCTTAGGAAAAGAAACGGACTAAGCACTAATACTAAGCTTCTCATCTATAAACAGCTGATCTGTCCAGTTCTGACCCAGGCTTGTCCTATTTGGTTCACCATATCCTGAACATATATGCAGAAGATCGAAGTTTTCGATAGAAAGATACTTCGTAGCTGTACAGGTTTACACCGAAACCCCATTACAAGGAAATATGTCCCAAACAAGAAGCTATATGAAGACACCAAACTGATCCCAATAAATCAGTTCATTATACAACTCTCCAAAAAATATTTTGAGGAACTTGGAGGACTACCCCAACTTGGAAATCCAGCAACTACTCCAGCAACTGCTAGAGCCCAACCATCACTACCTCAACATTCGAGCCATCACAGACGACCGATTCGAGGACATAATGGACAATGAAGAAGCCCCGTTCTACGAGAGAACCAGCAACGGACACAACAGAGGATAACAAAACCCCAATTTTTAAAACCAAATAAGACAGTATTTATTTTAGTTTTAAGTTAGTTTAAGGACAATTGTACATAAATTTTAACGAATATAATAAAATAATCTAATCTAAAAATCTACAAACAAATAAAAATGGGCACAACTGGGTCACACGTACTTGCTCTTATGTGCCTAATTACATTAGAAGGCAAGATCTTTGAAAAAAACAAATAACATTTACGTTGAAAATAATACAGTTTAAACTTATAAAAAGTATCAAAACAACAATACTTAACTGTTTTTAGTAAAAATGAAGTACGCCATCACACGTCTTAAATAACAAAGAATTTATGAAAAAAAGTATTACGAAAATTGTAGAACCGGTTTTGATAAAATCGTGCTTTTTATTTTTTATTAACAAAAAATAATTTCGAGATTTCGGTATGCAGTTTAAGGAGTTGATTAATATGCACCTGATTTTAAAATTTTAAGTACCTACATTAAATTACATTTTAATCTACTCCGTAGATAAATCTTAGAAGTAGACACACTTACTAGCACTGGCTTATGAGGTCATCGGCTCAGACAATTACAAGACAACACACAAGACGACATTGATACACGACAGAACAGAAGATAGAAAGAGGACGGAAAACAGAAAACACATAACACATATCCACGGTCCCCCATCTTTCCACTAACCACGCGAAACTATGCTTGATTTCGCTGATCTCACGGGATAATTTTTAAAAATATTGAAAAATTGAAAAAAATTAAATTAAATTGGCTACCTAGGTCTTTTTTAATATAAAATTTTATTGAAAAAAAATTGAAAAAAAAAATTATTGATCCGTTACCGAGAAAGTTGAAAATTAAAAAAAAAAAACGTTATATGAAAAGTACCGTTAATAGACTTTTCCCGTAAATTTGGTTTCTGTGAGATGACTAATACCTACAAAAAAATTCTCGAAAATGTCATCAAAATCGTTGGAGCCGTTTTCCAGAAAAATAAGCTTTTTCTTAACGGTCATATGGCAGGTACCGTTATTTTTAGCCCTAAAAATAAAATTTTAATTTCGCCTCTGAGGAATGCCAAACGAATCACACACACCAAATTTGAAGATAATCGCTTAAACCGTTATACATACTGACAGACAGACATTTTTTGCCACTAACTTTTTTAGATATCTCAATGATCGTAATGCCATTTTGATTATAATCAAATTTTTTTTTTATTCACGAATCCTAAACTTGCTTATAGTTCTTATAATCGCAAGTAAAAAGAGTGCATTGTTTTAATATCAAAATAACAACTTTTTATTAGATGCATATGAAAGTACTAATATACAGTAGGTGGTTATAACAAAAACACAATTTTTATTTTTTTTTTTTCTGTCCGTCTGTTTGTTTTGGCTAATCTACGGATTTTAACAGGACTTTCACTGGCAGATTGAGAATGTTTTAGGGAGTAACTGGCTATTAAAATTACACACTAGCTGGCGATGGGGTCGTTTCTTTTAGAAAATTCTTATTTATAGCCCGATTTTGACAGGACTTTCACAGGCAGATAGCTGACGTTTTAAGGAGTAAGTAAAGGTATTTTAATAACGCCTTGGTGCCGCTGGGGCGTTTCACAAGCAGATAGAAAAATTTGGAAGAAGTAACTAAGGGTATTTTGATTACTAGGTGGCGCCACGCCACGCCGTTCGTTTTTTTTCGAAAATGTATGGTATACCGGAGCAATGCCGGGTTGGTAAGCTAGTCTGAAATAATTTTTTAGTTGTGACCTGCTCTGATATAGATCACAATTTCGATTGTTTTTGTGACTCTCACATGTAGTGACTTTGGGGGAGAATTTGAAAAAGTCACAAAATCAATTTCACCTCGTCCTGTGACTTGTGACTGTGAGGTGATGAAGGGGAAATTTGGGCTGTTAATATTAATTATTTAAAGATTAGGCCAATGTGAAATCTAGCGGCAGTGACGAAAACAAGTTCTTGTTAAAATTTCTCGAGTAAAGCTCGAAAACTACTTGTTCTTTAGAAATAAATTGCACGACTGGATCGCACGTACTTGCTCATATGTGAGGTCACATCTTCCAATAAATTTAAAAAAAAATGCACGACTGGGTCGCACGAACTTGTTCTTATGCTAGATATTTGCTTAGTGGCTGTATAAAATAAAATAAAAAAATTAATTTTTTTTCCAAAATTCTTTCATTTTTTTAATTAGTTTAAGAGTTTTCTCGGAAAAACTAAGTAAGTAATAAAATTTGAAAACTAAATGTCTATCAAGGAAAAAAACATTGAAAATCGTTCTACCAGTTTTTTTTTAAAAAGTCGTTTTTTGTAAAAAATGTCGAAAAAATATTTAAATTTTTATTTAAGTACATATGTCATTATAAGAAAATCTTTAGTTTTTATCTGGGAAAATTATTAAAAAAAAAATCAGTCAACCCGTTTTCAAAAAATTTCGAAAACCAATTATTTTGTTTAGATAATTTAAAAAAAAAATTAAAAAAATCGAAAAAAAGTTTATGAAAATTTTAAAATGTAATATTAATCGAATTATAAATGACTTTCTGTGTGATAAATTATTTACTCTTTTGTTTATATTTTTTTAAATAAGTAGTTATTAAGATTTAAAACAATTTATAATGAAAACTGTGGGTACCCTGTTAGAACCAATGCAACCAGAATGAGAGCCAAACGTCCTATTTTCCCTGCTTAAGCTGTAAAAATGGCGTTGAACAGCTTGCCCGAAAGGAAAGGTGCGAAACTAGATGTCCTCTGACTAGTACAGCAATCGCGCCAAGGATACACTGAACTAAATCCTTACGTAAATACAATGTAAAGCTTCGTTGGCCCAACGAAACTCCTTTTATACGTTAATCAAGCGCTTCATAGACGTAGGAATTTTTTCATACATTTGACGAAATTTTTCCAGTTAAATGATGAAACTACATTGAACCAACGAATTTATTTCATGAAACGATGTAAAAATATTCTTTGGCGCATGAAATTTTACATAAACCAATGAATTTATTTCATAGAACAACTTAAAAATATTCATTGGCGTATGAAATTTTACATAAACCAATGAATTTATTTCATAGAACGACGTAAAAATATTCGTTGGCGTATGAAGTTTTACATAAACCAATGAATTTATTTCATAGAACGACCATTGTATATAGACTGCTATAGTACTATCATGACGACCGGTGGACGGTGGCGTTCCAAGCGGCTCTAGGGAAAATTAACTTGGTAAATTGAAAGAGGCGAACGAGTCGAACAAAGGGAATTCTAAGAGAAACTCTGTGAACATGTACTTTACTCTTTGCAGTTTGCAGTTTACATATATACAATGATGCGAGTATAGTTTTTTTTTGCACAACTGGATTGCTTCACACAAGCAGGGCGACGAGATGGCTAGTTAAAAGGATTGACAAAAAAGAAGAAAAACGACTTTTGTAAATGAATGGTGTCTGGGGGGTGGGTATATGTTTAAGCTGGTTGATAAGTTTATTTTGAGTTTTATATTTTTTTCATATAAAACATTCGAGGGTAGGTAGATATTTAGGTATGTACCTACATACATCCCTACATAATGTGTGTATTTACGTAGGTATACTTGTTATATTATCTTTGATAAAATGTTCAGCTAAATTCAGGTCGATCGGTCGGTTGTCGGTGTGGTAGATGGTGGGAGCCAGGGTGAGGGAGATACTAGCAAGGAAAACTTAATAAGCACATGTGTATGTGTATTGTGTACATCCTGTTCACGGTGACGGTGAACAACGAAGAGGATCGACAATGATTTTATTTTTTGAATTTTCATTTCATTGGCTTCGTTATCGTTGATGTTGAATTGTATCCACAAGTAGCTTTGTGATTATAGGGACTATGAGTCAAGTTTAGGATTCGTGAACATAAAAAAATTGTGATAATAATCAAACATTACATTACGATGATAGAGAAACATATTTGAGTTGCTGGCAAAATTCTGTCCGTCTGTCTGTACGGATGTATTTTGGACTAGGTATAGCCTAAACCGATGAGCCAATCGACTTCAAATTTAGAACTTAAGGTTATTTTGACATTTTACACAGGAGTTTTTTCAAATTTTACTTGCGATTATAGGGACTATAAGGTAAAGTTTAGAATTTGTGAATATAAAAAAAAATTTAGATAACAATGAAACATGACATTACGATCATAGAGAAGTCTAAAAAAGTGATCGACAAAAAATGACTGTCTGTCTGTCAGTAGGTATGTATAACGAGCTGCAGCCTAAATGGCTTAAGCGATTATCTTTAAACTTGGTGTGTGTGATTATTTTGGCATTCCCCAGAGGGGACATTGAAATTTAAATTGTAGGCCTAAAAGTAAAGGAAGTGCCATATGACCGTTGAGTTGAGTTGTTTTCTTAATTGAAATTTTTGCATTCAGTAGGTAATCGAGTATTTTTTTTATTTGTTAGTTGTTTTTGCATGTTTATGTGTTTATCATAGGCGTCCTTATTATTTATTCTGTATGCTGTATGCTGTTACGATCATAAAATGCTTTAAAATAAATAACGATAAATAAATAGTAATACAAATAACGAAGTTTGCTTTCATTAGACTAGTGGCAAAAGTTGGGGGAAAATATTAAACAAATAATTTTTTTATGAAATCAAAAAACACTATTCATAACGTTTTTTGGAAAAAAATGTTGTAAGCCATCTTATTTCTTTTGCTGTTTTCTATTTTATAATTTTTTCATTTCAAAATCGTTCGACTATGTCAATTTAAAGAAATCTATAGTTTATACTAGGAGAAAAAATTAAAAAAATCTATAGATTGGTTTTCAAAATATTCAAAAAACTAAATAAGTTTTTTTAAAAAATTATTAAAAATTAAAAGAAATGTTTTTGAAAATTTTAATAAGCAATATTATTTAAATCATAAAACACTACATATTTTGAAAATTTTATCAAAATCCGTCAATTAGTTAACGAGAAAGTCTCATGTTTGATTGTTAGAATTTTTTTTACGAATGCATAACTTGTACTTAGTACCTACCTATAATAATTGCAAGTAAAAATTAAACAATTAGGTATTACAAATGTAAGAAACCCGTGGTATTTTTAGCAATTCTATAGAAGATTAGTACAAAGAAATATTTTGGTTTAACTAACTATAAATTTCTTTCCCGCGTGCTAAGCTGGGTAGGTCAACTAGTACCTATTATATAAACCTCAAACAAACAAAACATCTTTGTTACTATAAATCAATAATATATAATCAATCAATAATAATATAAATCAATTTACAAACAATTTTTGATTGAATTTCTGCACATAGTTCATTCAGATACGTACCTACATATGTATGTACCTATATGTATATGTAGGTACCTATCTGAATGGAAAGTAAAATTCAAAACAAAAATCCATCCACTGCAAGGACGTTTGTATCTTTGTATAAATATAGCAAGAAGTAAGTTTGTGTTTAAATTTCAAGAATGAATGTGTACATTATTTGGAGACGACAACCTTCATAATAGTAAAAAAATTGAAAATCCTAAAGAATTCGAATCAAAAGTCTGGTCAATGGTGTATAGGTATATGTACAAATATGACAAATATGTATGTAGGTAGTGCTCGTACAAAACTTGAAAATCCTAAAAAACTCAAATCAAAAGTCTGGTCAATGACGTACTTACTTACTTACTTAGGTGGCGCTACAGTTCGGGACGAACCTGGGCCTCGACCAAATCCGTCCTTTTCCGAGGCTATTGGTCGCTTCGCAACTTTTTCTTTTTTCCGTGGCAGGGTTGTTAACCCCACGCACAACCCCCAACCTGGAGGGCCAGGTCCTTTGTTGGATTCCTTGGACAAAAGGAACCGGTCAATGACGTACGCATATATAAATACTTATGTAAGAACCAGTTCTGATATTACATATTCCATATAAAAAAAACGTATACAATGAAAATGTTGGATCGTGTTTAAATCCTTACAAAAAACTATAAGCCTCAGGGAAGCGAAACCATTAGGTATTAACTTCAAAACTGCTAGCAGTTTATATACATATACATATACATAGGTATACAATGAACAAAACAAAATACTGAATTATTTCATGTTCTCCTTCTGTTTTTTCTTGCCTCACATTGCACATACGCAATAAACTAAGCACAAAGCATAACACTATAAAACCGCATTTGAAAAAACCGGTTCTATGAGAGGTACCGTCATAGAACAAATTTCGAAAAAATCATTCAAACTGAAAGATGTATTGTTGTAAAAAAATAGCATCCTGAAAGTTTGATCAAAATCTTTGGAACCATTTTCGAGAAAGTCAAACTTTTTGTTAAACGGCAAATAAAGTTCATTTTTGACCTAGAGCAAAAATGAGAAACACCCCCCGAGATACTACCTAATAAATACTAAATACCAAGTTTGAAGCAAATCGGCCCATCCGCTTAGGCTGTAGAGCAGCGAACAGCCAGACATTTTTCGAACCAACTTTTTTCGACTTCTCTATGATCGTAATATCATGTTTGATCATTATCTCAATTTTTTTTTTATAGTAGGTTCCTATAATCGCAAGTAAAAAACCATCTGAAATCTGTCATAATTGAAATCCGACATCTGGAATAGTTTAAACATTTTTTTTATCGAAAACCCGCCGCAGACGAACATTTTAAAAAAAGAATCACGAAAATCGGCCCACTTTTTAATTTTCTACAGCCAAAAAACCCACCGCGATATAAAAATAAGATTTGCTTTAACTATGAATTTCTTACCAGCGAGCAAATGGTAGGTCAGTTATTTCATACAAAGCCTCAAAAAAACAAAAATCATTACTACCTGCAGTCTATATACAATGGATACAAATCTACAATCAATTTCCAAATAAAAAAGTTTGAATGTATCTCCATGCATAGTTTTCACTAAATGTGTGTACCTATCTGCATTGAAAGCAAAATTCAAACCAAAATCCATTCAATAAATACAGCAAGAATTAAGTTTGTGTTAAATTTTCAAGAATGTATGAGTACATTTTTTGAAAACGACAACCTTCAATTTATAGGTAGCAGATAAACCCAAATTGAATATCTTGAAAAAACCACTTCAAAAGGCTGGTCAATGACATATGTACTTGTACATGTATTGCATATAAAAAAAAATGTAAGCAACGAAAATGTTGGATCGTGTATGAATCCTAACAAAAGTCTATATACAAATCACTTCAAAAGTCTGATCAATGACGTCAATCATATACAAAACAATGTATGTACAAATGTATTACAAAAAATGTAAGCAACATCATCAACATCAACTTAATTTATCTCACCTTCTTAAGCATCTTTTTTTTAAATTGCTTATAAGTCAACAAAATTGTATAATTCAAAGAGATTTCCTCTTAAAATTCATCAAGAATGTAGGTAAACCAAACATTTTTCCAACAACATGCATGTTCATCAGGCAACCAAAAGCCATCAAAAGAGTCAAATAATATACTCAATTATTTCGTTCTCCTTCGCTTACAGTCACATTGCACATGCGCAGTAATGTAAGCACAGAGCATAACACTTAAAAACATGCTCTTATTTCTCTCTTTCTCAAATAAAATATGCCTACACTAGCACTCCAAGCGGCTCTAGGGAAAAAGATTTTTTCTCGTCTCATGATAGTACTATAGCAGTTTATATACAATGAGAACGACGTAAAAACATTCGTTGGCGTATGAAATTATACATAAACCAATGAATTTATTCCATAGAACGACGTAAAAACATTCGTTGGCGTATGAAATTATACATAAGTCAATGAATTTATTTCATAGAACGACGTAAAAAACATTCGTTGGCGTATGAAATTATACATAAGCTAATGAATTTATTTCATAGAACGACGTAAAAATATTCGTTGGCGTATGAAATTATACATTAACCAATGAATTTATTTCATAGAACGAGGTAAAAACATTCGTTGGCGTATGAAATTATACATAAACCAATGAATTTATTTCATAGAACGACGTAAAAACATTCGTTGGCGTATGAAATTATACATAAGCCAATGAATTTATTTCATAGGACGACGTAAAAATATTCGTTGGCGTATGAAATTATACATAAACCGATGAATTTATTTATTGAACAACGTAAAAATATTCGTTGGCGTATGAAATTTTACATAAACCAATGAATTTATTTCATAGAACGACGTAAAAATATTCGTTGGCGTATGAAATTTTACATAAACCAATGAATTTATTTCATAGAGCGACGTAAAATTATTCATTGGCGTATGAAATTTTACATAAACCAATGAATTTATTTATTGAACAACGTAAAAATATTCGTTGGCGTATGAAATTTTACATAAACCAATGAATTTATTTCATAGAACGACGTAAAAATATTCGTTGGCGTATGAAATTTTACATAAACCAATGAATTTATTTCATAGAGCGACGTAAAATTATTCATTGGCGTATGAAATTTTACATACTTAATCCAATGAATCTATGCATAGAATGACGTAAAAATATTCGTATACCTAAAAAAGCAAAAAAAGAAAGTACGACCTAGAGCCCCTTGATGGAATTACGAAAATAGACAGCAGTTACTGAAAATATAAAAACAAATTTAAATGTTTTATACAATAACCTGTTTTTATTACATCTTAATATATAATAATAGTTAATAATACATATTTTGTATATTTTTATTTTAGTATACTTCCCATTAAAGCACACTTTTGGCTCTTTTTCCCACATTTTAATTTATAAATGTATTCTTGGACGATCGACCAAACATTTGTACATTCAACGGGATATTGTAGATTACAAAAATGGAATATTTTAAACACAATGGGCCTGCACACGAGATGATTTCAACCTGGGGGAAAACCGGTTTCAAACCTTACTTCAAGCACACACTAGATGAATTACTCTGGTGGAGCAAAATGTAAACATGAACTTTTTTTTATGTTTTAGTTTTTCTTTTGCCTTTTGCATTGTATATAAACTGCCTATAGTACTATCATGAGACGAGAAAAAATCTTTTTCCCTAGAGCCGCTTGGAGTGCTGGTGTAGGCATATTTTATTTGAGAAAGAGAGAAATAAGAGCATGTTTTTAAGTGTTATGCTCTGTGCTTTTTGGTTAGCTACATTCTTGGTGAATTTTAAGAGGAAATCTCTTTGAATTATACAATTTTGTTGACTTATAAGCAATTTAAAAAAAAGATGCTTAAGAATGTGAGATGAATTAACTTGATGTTGATGATGTTGTTTACATTTTTTGTAATACATTTGTATATACATTGTTTTGTATATCATTGACCAGACTTTTGAAGTGATTTTCATTGTATATAGACTTTTGTTAGGATTCATACAGGATCCAACATTTTCGTTGCTTACATTTTTTTTATATGCAATACATGTACAAGTACATATGTCATTGACCAGCCTTTTGAAGTGGTTTTTTCAAGATATTCAATTTGGGTTTATCTGCTACCTATAAATTGACGTTGTCGTTTTCAAAAAATGTACTCATACATTCTTGAAAATTTAACACAAACTTAATTCTTGCTGTATTTATTGAATGGATTTTGGTTTGAATTTTGCTTTCAATGCAGATAGATACACAAATTTAGTGAAAACTATGCATGGAGATACATTCAAATTTATTTTTTGGAAATTGATTGTAGATTTGTATCCATTGTATATAGACTGCAGGTAGTAATGATTTTTGTTTTTTTGAGGCTTTGTATGAAATAACTGACCTACCCTTTGCTCGCGGGTAAGAAATTCATAGTAAAAACAAATCTTATTTTTATATCGCGGTGGGTTTTTTGGCTGCAGAAAATTAAAAAGTGGGCCGATTTTCGTGATTCTTTTTTTAAAATGTTCGTCTGCGGCGGGTTTTCGATAAAAAAAAAGTTTAAACTATCCCAGATGTCGGATTTCAATTATGACAGATTTCAGATGGTTTTTTACTTGCGATTATAGGTACCTATAATAATAATCAAACATGATATTACGACGATAGGGAAGTCGAAAAAAGTTGGTTCGAAAAATGTCTGTCTGTTCGGTGCTCTACAGCCTAAACGGATGGGCTAATTTGCTTCAAACTTGGTATTTAGTATTTATTAGGTAGTATCTCGAAGGTTGTTTCTCATTTTTGCTCTAGGTCAAATTTAATTAAATTTTTTCAAATAAGTTTCCCAGATGAAAACTGCAGATTTCCTTATAATGACATACTTAAAAAAAAAAAAATTTGAACTTTTCCAACATTTTTTATTTAAAAAAAAATGTTTTTTTTCCGCATCACCCAAGAGGTAAAATACAAGATGCGTTTTTTTTTGCGGTATCCCTAGCAGGCCTATTCCTCATTACAAAAAGTAAAATAAATAATCAGGTACATATTTACTTACTACTAAATAATAAATAACATATAACATAACATAAGCGCCGGTATTGAACGCTGCCGTTTTGTTCTACGGGGAGTTGATTTATAGGTGTGTAACCACGGCGAAGGAAATTGGGAAGGCGATATGGGAGTCTTATTTGGCACATTTGTTAGAGAATAATCTCTAACATATGTTTTGGCAGAACTTGCAGCCAAATTTACCAACGACAAGCTTGGACTGGGTGGAATGGGTTCAATGTTGCCCTTAACATGATGTCCTTAGCAAAAAAATGCTGTTCACACATTTTGAAGTCCCTAGGGAAACTTCTTAAGTGTGGGACATTGCCGTGTTTTAGCCAAATTGGTCGTCTGTGGTCTGTTGGCACATTGAAGAAAGACAAACCAAGTGACCTTTTGCGCTCGTCGCAGCCCCCATAGGCGTAGCCATTTTTTAATACTTAATTTAAATTTAATTTTTATAAATAGCACTTACTTATATATAATTAATATAAATATAAAAATAATAATAAAAATAAACAATAAATATTTTTCTAAACAAAATAAATAAATAACAATCTTACCTTACACTTAACACAACACAAACACACTAAGTTAAAAATACAATTTAATGTTTTTTTTACAGACAAATACTACCAATAAACTTTCAATAAACTTTTATGGCTTCTTTTTGCCACAACACAACGCAATTTAGCTATTTATATATTCAAATTTAATGAAAAATTGATTATTAAAAATAATTTCCAAACAACCGCCAAAACTCACAAAACACAAATTTTACAAGTGCTTTTCCTATACCAAATTATTGGATTATTCATAAATACACCTACACATACTTACTTTATTGGCTGCTACTATATTTTCTTATTAGCATTGTATATAAACTGGCAAACTGAAAAACTGTCCAAAAGTCACCATGATAGTACTATAGCAATTCATATACAATGCTTATTAGCAGTATATTTCTTATAAGCAAGGCAGTTTATATAACGGGTGATTTTTTTGAGGTTAGGATTTTCATGCACTAGTATTTGACAGATCACGCGGGATTTCAGACATGGTGTCAAAGAGAAAGATGCTCAGTATGCTTTGACATTTTATCATGAATAGACTTACTAACGAGCAAACGCTTGCAAATTATTGAATTTTATTACCAAAATCAGTGTTCGGTTCGAAATGTGTTTCGCGCTTTACGTCCGCTTTTTTATCGACAAATTTTGTTCAGCGATGAGGCTCATTTCTGGTTGAATGGCTACGTAAATAAGCAAAATTGCCGCATTTGGAGTGAAGAGCAACCAGAAGCCGTTCAAGAACTGCCCATGCATCCCGAAAAATGCACTGTTTGGTGTGGTTTGTACGCTGGTGGAATCATTGGACCGTATTTTTTCAAAGATGCTGTTGGACGCAACGTTACGGTGAATGGCGATCGCTATCGTTCGATGCTAACAAACTTTTTGTTGCCAAAAATGGAAGAACTGAACTTGGTTGACATGTGGTTTCAACAAGATGGTGCTACATGCCACACAGCTCGCGATTCTATGGCCATTTTGAGGGAAAACTTCGCAGAACAATTCATCTCAAGAAATGGACCGGTAAGTTGGCCACCAAGATCATGCGATATGACGCCTTTAGATTATTTTTTGTGGGGCTACGTCAAGTCTAAAGTCTACAGAAATAAGCCAGCAACTATTCCAGCTTTGGAAGACAACATTTCCGAAGAAATTCGGGCTATTCCGGCCGAAATGCTCGAAAAAGTTGCCCAAAATTGGACTTTCCGAATGGACCACCTAAGACGCAGCCGCGGTCAACATTTAAATGAAATTATCTTCAAAAAGTAAATGTCATAGACCAATCTAACGTTTCAAATAAAGAACTGATGAGATTTTGCAAATTTTATGCGTTTTTTTTTAAAAAAAGTTCTCAAGCTCTTAAAAAATCACCCGTTATTTGCAAATCAAATTTAAAAAAAATCTATTGGTCCGTTTTCAAAATATTCAAAAAACAAAAGAAGTTTTTTTTTTTAAATTATTAAAAATCCAAAAAAAAATATTTTTGAAAATTTTAATATACATTATCATTTGAATCATTAAACTCTACCAATCTTCTAAAGTTCTCAAGCTCTTAAGAAATCACCCGTTATTTGCAAATCAAATTTAAAAAAAATCTATTGGTCCGTTTTCAAAATATTCAAGAAACAAAAGAAGTTTTTTTTTTAAATTATTAAAAATCCAAAAAAAAATATTTTTGAAAATTTTAATATACATTATCATTTGAATCATTAAACTCTACCAATCTTCTAAATTTCATCAAAATCCGTCAAATAGTTAAAGAGAAAATCCGTTTCAAAAAAACCGGTCATGTGGGAGGTACCGTTATAAATCTTTTTATGTTTTTTTTTTTTCAAATTAAAAGATAGATTAAACATAAAAATACCATTCAGAAAGTTTTATCAAAATGGTTGGAACCGTTTTCGAGAAAAATAAGTTTTTCATAAAAAGTTATATGGCAGGTACCGTTAGTAGAATGCCAATTCCAAAAAGAGTCGGGTAGAATACCTACTCTAAAAATACCACATACCAAGTTTTAAGTTTCAAGTTTTAGGCTGTAGGAATCGTTACGGACAGACCGACAGACAGACATAATTTTCCCACCCACTTTTTTCGATTTCTCTATCATCTTAATGTCATGTCTAATTGTTAGAAAAAAAAATTTTTTTTACGAATGCATAACTTGCCTTATACATAGTACCTATAAGTTGCAAGTAAAAAATGCGAGCATGATTTGTATAAAAAAGTGCTATAGGTAAAATATTTCTGCTAAGTTTAGCAGAAAAAAATGCTAAATTGGCCACACCGCCAGTGCCTGACTGTTTGTTTTATAATAAATTTTCCTGCTATACCATGATATCATGCTAAATAAAATTGAGCACATGATTTGTAAAACATGGTGCTAGAGGTAAAAATGCTAAATTGGCCACACCGCCAGTGCCTGACTGTTCGTTTTATAACAAAAATTTCATTAACATATGCAAATAATTCGTATTTTTATTAAACTTTTATATCAGCTAACGAAAAATCACATATGCCAATGAAAATATTTTGTCAATCTATATGAACATATTTTGTTTCTATGTGAAATTTTTACATTGTCTAACGGCCTAACGGTGCTTTTATAAAAAAATAGTGGAGTTTTAATGAATTTAATACATTGATTAACGAAAAACTTTATCAACTTTAAGTTAATTTAAGTTTCTGTGAGCGTCGGTCGTCGGTTGTGTGAATTTCGGGTGTGCGTTATATAAAAAAAAAATAAAGTGCAGCAATACGAGATATATAAAGGTAAGTTTTTTTCTTCGAGTTTGTAAGTTTCTATTATTATCTATTAGTTCATTAATGTGAAAGCATGGCAGCACAACTCAATATCCCTCATTTATTCATTCCCATATTGTCGTATATTCGTAACTTTTTTAAACAAATGGGAAACATTTTAGAAATGTTTTTTAAACAAAATGTTTCTTTGGTGTGGATAAACCTTTATATATACATATATATTAACAAGTTTTTACTTGAAAAAAAAAATTAACAGCTTTCTTTAAGTTTTCAACAAGAAAATGTGTATAAACAAACACTTTTGTTGTGTAAAATCTGCACTTCTTATTAAAACTTCCATATTTTCATGTTTCATACAGTGTCTGCTAGGTGTCGTGCGTTTATACACTTTAGATTTCTCACCGAAGACTTTTTCGTTTTGTTACCCAATCGCAGACAAACTTGATCTTTCATGAAATTCCAACTCGGATCTCTCTATTTAACATGTTTATGTATACTTTTTAGTTGCGTTTTCTTACCAACTTATCCTTCGGATAGATTACCTTTGCTTTTGTTGTAATTAGTATGGTTAAAAACAGCTGATTTCCATCTGATTGAATAACATATGGAAATCAGCTATTTTTAACCATGTTAATTACAACAAAAGCAAGGTAACCTATCCGAAAGTTACGTTCGTGAATGTACTCATTGGGTACAGCCCATGGACCTAATAGCTATGGACTGCCAGGAGCCAACTTCACGTTGGTTTCTTAGAGCGCTATGAGGTAAAACCATTGTCAAATATAAGAACAACATTTTAAATGAAGAGGCGTACATTGGTAGGAAGCAGAAGGGCAACTAATCTCTCTTAACCACAAAAGTACATATCAACAAAATGTAAAATAAAAAGTGTTGACTAATGTTGCTTGTGCCAAATTATTTATTACTATTTTTTTTATTACAAAACTTGGTTTATTTTATGCACTTTAAAAAAATTAAAGAAAAAAATCAATTCATTAGTTAACTTCAGCTACGACCCCTTGCTCATATTCTAGATACGCTTTTTAGAATGAAGTCATAGTTATTGTTTTCAAAACTTTTTCCCTATTGCGCTGGTATTTTCTTGACGACTGAGTTTTCTAAGATATTAATTAATATTTTATTAATTATTATTAATAATAATAATAATAATAATAATAATAATAATAATAATAATAATATTTTAACTATTATTGCCTTTTTATAATGCAACTGAACGTTGCAGTCAGTGTGAAGATTTCTTGACTAACTTTCAACTGACAGCTTCCCCTTTAAAATGCATTGCTGTCAGTTTGTCGTTCAATGAAATCATTTTTACTGACAACTAACTGACTAAATGTCAGTGTATGCTATGAATGTACCCATATCGAACGTGTCCATATCTATTATTTCCATGGTTCTCAGATAAGCATTTATACTTACATGCGTACGTCATTGACCAGACTTAATTTGAGTTTTTTAGGATTTTCAAGTTTTGTACGAGCACTACCTACATACATATTTGTCATATTTTACATATATAGGTACATCATTGACCAGACTTTTGATCCGAATTCCTTAGGATTTTCAATTTTTTTTACTATTCGTCTTCAAATAATGTACACATTCATTCTTGAAACTTAAACACAAACTTACTTCTTGCTGTATTTATACAAAGATACAAACGTCCTTGCAGTGGATGTAGTTTTGTTTTGAATTTTGCTTTTCATTGGGATACCTAGGTACCTATGTATAGATATAGGTACATATATATGTATGGTACCTATCTGAATGCACTATGTGCAGAAATTCAATCAAACATTGTAAATTGATTTATATTATTATTGATTGATTATGTATATATTATTGATTTATAGGTAGTAACAAAGATCTTTTGTTTGTTTGAGGTTTATACATAATAGGTACTAGTTGTCCTACCCAGCTTAGCTCGCGGGAAAGAAATTTATAGTTAAACCAAAATATTTCTTTCAACTAATTTTCTAAAGAATTGCTAAAAATAAAATTGTAATACCTACCTAATTGTTTAATTTGTACGTGCAATTATAGGTAGGTACTAAGTACAAGTTATGCATTCGTGCAGAAAAAACAAATTACACGACTGGATCGCACGTACTTGCTCATATGTGCGGTCACATCGTCGAATAAAATTTAAATAAAATGCACGACTGGGTGGCATGAACTAGTTCTTATGCTAGATAATTGCTTAGTGGCAGCATATGTATGTATGTATTTTTTTTTATTTTGTGAAAATCGGGATCGGTGGCCATTTCGTTTTGAGAGCCCATTCACCGAACGTGTGACGCGCTTGATGGGCGTTCAGCTTCAATTTTTGAACGAGTTGGATTTTGTAAGCCTGCAAGCCAAGATCCTTCCGCGCGCGATGGCGGATGGACTCATTTGGGTCTTCTTCGATACTCTGCTCCACCGAAACGAACCATTATTTTGGTAATAAATTTGCACAATTTGCAAACTTTGTTCAGGAGTAAGTCTATTCATTATGAAATTGCATACCAAACTGAGCATAAATCAAGAGACAGCTGTCAAACACACCAACTCCGAAAAAAGTATTGTCAGATTGAAAAAATGAAAACCACACGTCTATTAAAATAAAAAAATATTTTTTTTTAGAAAATTCTTTAGTTTTTTTAATTAGTTTCAGAGTTTTCTTTGAAAAACTAAGTATGCAATAAAATTTGAAAACTAAATGTCTATCGAAGAAAAAAAAATATTGAAAATCGTTCGACCAGTTTTTTTTTAAAAAGTCGTTTTTTTGAAAAACTTTTCGAAAAAATATTTTAAATTTTTTTCTAGTATGTCATTGTAAGGCAAACTGTAGTTTGAAAATTTTGAAATGCGATATTAATTGAATTGTAAATGACTTCCTGTGTGCAAAATTTTATTGAAATCGGGATAATAGTTTACGATAAAACCGCATTTGAAAAAACCGGTTATATGATAGGTACCGTTATAGAACAAATTTCGAAAAATTTATTCTAACTGAAAGATGTATTATTGTAAAAAATTAGCACCCTGAAAATTTTATCAAGTCGTTAGAGCCGTTTTCGAGAAAATCTAACTTTTTGTTCAAAATTGTATGGCAGGTACCGTTATTTGTCCACCTAGAGCAAAAATGAAAAACACCCCCCGAGATACTACACAATAAATACTAAATACCAAGTTTGAAGCAAATCGGCCCATCCGACAGGCAGACAGACAGACAGACGGACGGAATTTCCGGACCCACTTTTTTCAAGTTCTCTATTATCGTAATGTCATGTTTGATTGTTAGATTATTTTTTTCGCACGAATCCATAACTTGCATTTTAATACCTAAATCGCAAGTAAAAAATATGACGGTGGGCTAAAACTGGTACCACCCATAGGAATTTTTTTTTGGCATCGACTTTCCTGAGAACTGGTTAGGTAACCGATTACAACCAAAATTGATATTCAGGAAAATGTAAGCAGCCTAAGTAATCTTACACTAAAATATATTTATATATATTTAAAAATAACAGTAACATTTAAAATAATGAGCTATACCTTTTTAAAGCCAAAAGTCTGTTCTATCATATTATTTTTTAAACCTTTAAATATCTACAGAAAAAATTGAAAAACTTAGGTATTTCAAATTCAAGATTTTTTTAATTTTTTCTCCTAGTATAAACTATAAATTGACATACTCAAAAATTTTAAAATATGTTTTCGAAAAGTTTTTCAAAAAACTGGTCGAACGATTTTGAAATGAAAAATTCATAAAATAGAAAACAGCAAAAGAAATAAGATGGCTTACAACATTTTTTCCAAAAAACGTTATGAATAGTGTTTTTTTGGATTTCATACAAATTTTATTTGTTTCATATTTTCCCCCAAATTTTGTTTAATATTGCTCGGTTGAGCCCTAGCCAATAGTCTAATGAAAGGAAACTTCGTTATTTTTATTATTATTTATTTATCGTTATTTATTTTAAAGCATTTCATGATCGTTACGGCATACCTACAGCATACAGAATAAATAATAAGAACGCCTATGATAAACACATGCAAAAACAACTAACAAATAAAGAAAACAGACAAGCAGAAACACAGTCAAGCAGTCAGACAGACAGGCAGACCTACAGTCAAACGGACAGAATTTTGCCAGTAACTCAAATATATTTCATTATCATCGTAATGTAATGTTTGATTATTAGCACAATTTTTTATGTTCACTAATCTTAAACTTGACTTATAGTCCCTATAATCACAAAGCTACTTGTGCATAAACTTCAACATCAACGATTAAATGAAAATTGAAAAAAATAAAATCATTGTCGATCCTCTTCGTTGTTCACCGTCACTGAGAACAGGATATACACAATACACATACACATGTGCTTATTTAGTTTTCCTTGTTAGTATCTCCCTCACCCTCGCTCTCACCATCTACCACACCGAAGACCGACCGATCGACCTGAATTTAGCTGAACATTTTATCAAAGATAATATAACAAGTATACCTACGTAAATACACACATTATGTAGGTATGTATGTAGGTACATACCTAAATATCTACCTACCCTCGAAAGTTTTATATGAAAAAAATATAAAACTCAAAATAAACTTATCAACCAGCCATTGTATATAGACTGCTATAGTACTATCATGACGACCGGTGGACGGTGGCGTTCCAAGCGGCTCTAGGGAAAATTAACTTGGTAAATTGAAAGAGGCGAACGAGTTGAACAAAGAGAATTCTAAGAGAAACTCTGTGAACATGTACTTTACTCTTTGCAGTTTGCAGTTTACATATATACAATGATGCGAGTATAGTTTTTTTTTGCACAACTGGATTGCTTCACAGAAGCAGGGCGACGAGATGGCTAGTTAAAAGGATTGACAAAAAAGAAGAAAAACGACTTTTGTAAATGAATGGTGTCTGGGGGGTGGGTATATGTTTAAGCTGGTTGATAAGTTTATTTTGAGTTTTATATTTTTTTCATATAAAACATTCGAGGGTAGGTAGATATTTAGGTATGTACCTACATACATCCCTACATAATGTGTGTATTTACGTAGGTATACTTGTTATATTATCTTTGATAAAATGTTCAGCTAAATTCAGGTCGATCGGTCGGTTGTCGGTGTGGTAGATGGTGTGAGCGAGGGTGAGGGAGATACTAAAAAGGAAAACTTAATAAGCACATGTGTATGTGTATTGTGTATATCCTGTTCTCGGTGACGGTCATAGAGTAACTATACTATATATATATATAATATATTATAATATATTTACTCTATGGTGACGGTGAACAACGAAGAGGATCGACAATGATTTTATTTTTTGAATTTTCATTTCATTGGCTTTGTTATCGTTGATGTTGAATTTTATGCACAAGTAGCTTTGTGATTATAGAGACTATGAGTCAAGTTTAGGAATCGTGAACATAAAAAAATTGTGATAATAATCAAACATTACATTACGATGATAGAGAAACATATTTGAGTTGCTGGCAAAATTCTGTCCGTCTGTCTGTAGGTCTGTCTGTACGGATGTATTTTGGACTATAGCCTAAACCGATGAGCCAATCGACTTCAAAGTCTAAAAAAGTGATCGACAAAAAATTACTGTTTGTCTGTCAGTAGGTATGTATAACGAGCTGCAGCCTAAATGGCTTAAGCGATTATCTTTAAACTTGGTGTGTGTGATTATTTTGGCATTCCCCAGAGGGGACATTGAAATTTAAATTGTAGGCCTAAAAGTAGAGGAAGTGCCATATGACCGTTGAGTTGAGTTGTTTTCTTGATTGAAATTTTTGCATTCAGTAGGTAATCGAGTATTTTTTTTATTTGTTAGTTGTTTTTTTTTATTCTGTATGCTGTATGCTGTTACGATCATAAAATGCTTTAAAATAAATAATGATAAATAAATAATAATACAAATAACGAAGTTTGCTTTCATTAGACTAGTGGCAAAAGTTGGGGGAAAATATTAAACAAATAATTTTTTTATGAAATCAAAAAACACTATTCATAACGTTTTTTGGAAAAAAATGTTATAAGCCATCTTATTTCTTTTGCTGTTTTCTATTTTAAATTTTTTTTATTTCAAAATCGTTCGATCAGTTTTTTGAAAAACTTTTCGACTATGTCAATTTAAAGAAATCTATAGTTTATACTAGGAGAAACAATTAAAAAAATCTATAGATTCGTTTTCAAAATATTCAAAAAACAAAATAACTTTTTTAACAAATTTTTAAAAATTAAAAAAAAATGTTTTTGAAAATTTTAATAAGCAATATTATTTAAATCATAAAACACTACATATTTTGAAAATTTTATCAAAATCCGTCGATTAGTTAACGAGAAAGTCTAATTTGAAAAAAACCGGTCATATGGGAGGTACCGTTATAAAACTTTTTCTCAAAAATCCATTTAAACTAAAAGATAGATTTTGCATTCTAAAAGTTTTATCAAAATCGTAGGAGCCGTTTTCGAGAAAAATAAGTTTTTCATTAAAAGTTATATGGCAGGTACCGTTAGTTTTGGAGCTAGAATGCCAATTCGAAAAACCGTCGAGTAGTGCACTCTAAAAATACTATGTACCAAGTTTGAATCAAATCGGCATAACTGTTTAGGCTGTAGATATCGATACGAACAGACAGACAGACAAACAGACAGACGGACGGAATTTCCGTACCCACTTTTTTGACTTCTCTATCATCGTAATGTCATGTTTGATTGTTAGATTTTTTTTTACGAATGCATAACTTGCCTTATAGTCCCTATAAATCGCAAGTAAAAAACTATTCGATTACTACTGAATGAAAAAATTTCAATCGAGAAAACAAAAGCTTACACCTGCCCCTAAATAAACAAATTAGCACACACGAGCAAGTACGTGCAAACCAGTCGTGCCTTTTATATATTTATTTTTTTCTGAAATTCTTTATTTAAAAAATAATATGATTGAACAGACTTTTTGCTTTAAAAAAGGTATAGCACATTATTTTAAATGTTGCCGTTATTTTTAAATATACCTATATAAATATATTTTAGTGTAAGATTACTTATGCTACTTACATTTTCCTTAATATCAATTTTGGTTGTAATCGGTTACCTAACCAGTTCCCAGAAAAGTCGATGCCAAAAAAAAACTCCTATGGGTGGTGCCAGTTTTAGCTCACCGTCATATTTTTTTTAACCATAATTGAATGCACATTGATTTTTTACATACAAAATTCTTGGAGCTGTTTTTGACAAAAATAAGCTTTTACTTGACGGTTATATCGCAAGTATCAGCTAAAAAAGAAATTAAAAAAATCCTATGTCGAATGTCAAAATAAACTTATATTCCAAATTTAAAGACAACTGGCCAAACCGTTTAGTAGACGGACAGAATTTTGCCAAATATGTGTCTCTATCATCGTAATGTTATAGGTATTTGATTGTTATCTCAAATTTTTTTTTCTGCATGAATGCATAACTTGTACTTAGTACCTACCTATAATAATTGCAAGTAAAAATTAAACAATTAGGTGTTACAAATGTAAAAAACCCGTGGTATTTTTAGCAATTCTATAGAAGATTAGTACAAAGAAATATTTTGGTTTAACTATAAATTTCTTTCCCGCGAGCTAAGCTGGGTGGGTCAACTAGTTCCTATTATATAAACCTCAAACAAACAAAAGATCTTTGTTACTATAAATCAATAATATATAATCAATCAATAATAATATAAATCAATTTACAAACAATTTTTGATTGAATTTCTGCACATAGTTCATTCAGATAGATACCTGCACATACATATCTATGTACCTATATGTATATAGGTACCTATCTGAATGGAAAGTAAAATTCAAAACAAAAATCCATCCATTGCAATGGCCTTTGTATCTTTGTATAAATACAGCAAGAAGTAAGTTTGTGTTTAAATTTCAAGAATGAATGTGTACACTATTTGAAGACGACAACCTTCATAATAGAATAGTAAAAAAATTGAAAATCCTAAAGAATTCGAATCAAAAGTCTGGTCAATGATGTATATATGTACAAATATGACAAATATGTATGTAGGTAGTGCTCATACAAAACTTGAAAATCCTAAAAAACTCAAATCAAAAGTCTCGTCAATGACGTACGCATGTATAAATACTTATGTAAGAACCAGTTCTCATATTACATATTCCATATAAAAAAACGTAAACAATGAAAATGTTGGATCTTGTATAAATCCTTACAAAAAACTAAGCCTCAGCTAAGCGAAACCATTATATATTAACTTCAAAACTGCTAGCAGTTTATACACATATATACAATGAACAAAACAAGATACTGAATTATTTCATGTTCTCCTTCGGTTTTTTCTTGCCTCACATTGTCACATTGCACATGCGCAGGAAACTAAGCACAAAGCATAACACTAAAAACCATGCTCTTAATTCTCTCTCACTCAAATAAAATGTCCTACACTAGCACTCCAAGCGGCTCTAGGGAAAAAGATTTTTTCTCGTCTCATGATAGTACTATAGGCAATGTATATACAATGCAACCAGCTTAAACATATACCCACCCCCCAAACAGCATTCATTTACAAAAGTCGTTTTTCTTCTTTTTTGTCATTCCTTTTTTAAAACTGGCCATCTCGTCACCCTGCTTGTGTGAAGCAATCCAGTTGTGCAAAAAAAAAACTATACACGCATCATTGTATGTATGTAAACTGCAAACTGCAAAGAGTAAAGTACATGTTCACAGAGTTTCTCTTAGAATTCTCTTTGTTCGCCTCTTTCAATTTACCAAGTTAATTTTACCTAGAGCCGCTTGGAGCGCCACGGTCCACATGTCACACCATGATAGTACATAGTACTATAGAAGTTCATATACAATGGGTACAGCCAGACACTGGGGCGTTCTTTTATTAACTATCGTCAACAATCCTTAATAATTGTTACGCTTTGTATTTGACAGGAATATATCGTTCGAAAATGCATTGTTGAAGTGCCAAATATTTACGATTTGTCATTGTATATGAATTGCTATAGTACTATCATGGTGACCGGTGGACGGTGGCGTTCCAAGCGGCTCTAGGGAAAAAGATTACTCGGTAAATTGAAGAGGCGAACAAAGAGTTCATATACAATGGCGGTTCTTTTACAAAGAGAATTCTCAGAGAAACTCGCTGAATTGTACTTTATTCATAAGTAATTTATGAGGGGTAGGTTAAGAAAAAATTTGTTGATATGCAGTTCATATACAATGTTTACATGAATACATATATCTGATGTTGGAGTTGTTTTCGTACATTATTATATACAATGTTCTGCCCTATATTCTTTGATGAAACGAACGATGTTCGTTTTTGTTTTTTTTTTTTGCGAAGGTTGCGGTTGCTGTGCTGTGCATTGTATACATTGCATATACATTACTACACGGAAGTAGGTTTGGTTAGTTCTATGTATGCATGTCAAACGATATTTTCCAGATGATCATCATTGTATCCATTGTATGCATTGTAACGGGTGATTTTTTAAGAGCTTGAAAACTTTTTTTTTAAAAAAACGCATAAAATTTGCAAAATCTCATCGGTTCTTTATTTGAAACGTTAGATTGGTCCATGACATTTACTTTTTGAAGATAATTTCATTTAAATGTTGACCGCGGCTGCGTCTTAGGTGGTCCATTCGGAAAGTCCAATTTTGGGCAACTTTTTCGAGCATTTCGGCCGGAATAGCCCGAATTTCTTCGGAAATGTTGTCTTCCAAAGCTGGAATAGTTGCTGGCTTATTTCTGTAGACTTAAGACTTGACGTAGCCCCACAAAAAGAAGTCTAAAGGCGTCAAATTGCATGATCTTGGTGGCCAACTTACCGGTCCATTTCTTGAGATGAATTGTTCTCTGAAGTTTTCCCTCAAAATGGCCATAGAATCGCGAGCTGTGTGGCATGTAGCGCCATCTTGTTGAAACCACATGTCAACCAAGTTCAGTTCTTCCATTTTTGGCAACAAAAAGTTTGTTAGCATCGAACGATAGCGATCGCCATTCACCGTAACGTTGCGTCCAACAGCATCTTTGAAAAAATACGGTCCAATGATTCCACCAGCGTACAAACCACACCAAACAGTGCATTTTTCGGGATGCATGGGCAGTTCTTGAACGGCTTCTGGTTGCTCTTCACTCCAAATGCGGCAATTTTGCTTATTTACGTAGCCATTCAACCAGAAATGAGCCTCATCGCTGAACAAAATTTGTCGATAAAAAAGCGGACGTAAAGCGCGAAACACATTTCGAACCGAACACTGATTTTGGTAATAAAATTCAATAATTTGCAAGCGTTGCTCGTTAGTAAGTCTATTCATGATGAAATGTGAAAGCATACTGAGCATCTTTCTCTTTGACACCATGTCTGAAATCCCGCGTGATCTGTCAAATACTAATGCATGAAAATCCTAACCTCAAAAAAATCACCCGTTATAAACTACAGATTTAATTTCAACGATTTCTGTGGGAGAGGCCTTAACCTTTAATGTTAATGTTTAATGTTTGTAATTTAGTTGCCTGAAAGACTGAACGAATTTTTGAAGTGACCGGGAATTACTGTATATGTTCCACGTAAATTATTTATGCAGGTAGATTATATAGCTTTCATTCTGTTGGAAAAAAAAATTGAAAATCATTGCCTTGCAAACCAAAGTTCTTGTCTTTTTTCATAACATAACCTAAGTTAAAGTGACCAGATCCAAAAAAAAAACGTTCGTCAAAGTAGGAAAATTCACGGAAAATATTATACACAAACATTTTTGTTTTTTTATGTGGGACATTCCAATTTTGTTAAACATGTTGCAGAAAATAAAGAAAAAAACTTAATTTAAAAAAAAAGAAAACTAAATCTTAATCTATGTATATGTTAATACATAAATGGATATATGTTTGTATTTATGTATGTTGTTATGGACTCCTAAACAGCCCAACGGATTTTAATGAAATTTTCAGGGTAGATATAGTTTAGTCCAAGGATGACTTCTGAGAAAGTTTGGTGCCGATCGGGTATAAAACAAAACAAATGTAGGCTTTCAACAGTTTTTGGTTGAATTTTTTATAATTTTTTTTTGTTTATTTTTTTTATACATTTTTAGCGAAATCAGCGAAAATTCCGTAAATGGCCGATCGGATGGAAGACATAAAAATGCAGGCTTTGAACAATTTTTGGTTCAATTTTTTTTTTTTTTGGTTTTTTCATAAACCAATGAATTATTTTCATATTCGTTTAAAAATTTTAATAATTTTCATCAAAGTATGAAAAATATTTATATTCTAACGAAGAACTTTGATCAATATATGAAGAGGTTTTCATAACTTGAGGGAAAAAATTAGTAAATCAATGAATTATTTACATCAACTTGTCTCAAATTTTTACCATCTGAAACTATGAAAAAAACCATATGTTAACTCAATAAAAAAATTTCATAAACCAATGAATTATTTTCATATTTTAATGAAATTTCATAAGATTATGAAAAAAATCATACGTTTACGTTTGTTTTATGGCAACTTTTCATTAAAATAGTGTTTTACGTACGTTTACGCAAATCTGTCATTAAACATACATAAAATATTCGTAAAATATCGTTCATTAAATTATGAAAGTGTTCGTTAAATTCCCGAAATCAGATTTGAGACTGAAAAAAAGAGTATGAAGCGTTTTCATTAAAGCATAAAACTTTCATATTACGAAATTACGAAATCATTCGTAAATTTCATTGGGCCAACGAAAAACCTTTCGAATTTCGTAGTTTTACGAAAAATATTATTTTCAATGTAGAAGCATTTGTTTTTCTTAAGTCCACGCCGGATCCCGGTTTTTATGCTGCTGCTTAGTACGTCGGAAAGGCCATCCCAATTTCAGTTGGCTCACCCACTGGTCGAAAACGAAATTCTTGACCATGAATTCACCAAGTCATCAAGAAGTGATAACTGTCGTTCATAGGTGTAACATCAATAAAGCGCCAGAGGACGAAAAAGTCCTTTATAAATTTTACAAGTTTGCCTCAGGAAAATCTTCACTGGTGTTATTCTGGACGGACAATTGACACTATGGGTACAATGGAAAAGGCCGGTACGCAAGAGAAGAAAATTGGAAGGGGGAGAACGTAGAACTGAAGATATTGAGAGAAAAATACAAATATCTGGAAGTAATCATAACGCCATCGCTGTCTTTCAAGTAATACTTGCAGGTAAAGCTGGCAGAAGCAAAAAAAAAGCAATCAACTGCAACTGGAAAGGAGTCCTAAACAAGAAGCATGTTGCTCCGAGCGCAAAGTATAAACTTTTTGTGGCCGTAATGCGTTTGATGTGTGCTCTGCAAGCAAACATGACGATTTCTGCAATATGAGTAGGTAGAAAACCTTTTAAAATATTTTATAAAAAAAGATGTTCTGGCGCCCACTTATATCCTGCACCTGGAGACAGGAGTGTCCCCATTCTACTCACTGAAGATGCATCTGCAGTACATATTCAAAATAACTGAGTTTACCAAGACACCGGCTACCTAATATTATAACTAGACATCTGCTATCAAGGAAATCTCAATTTTGTGAAGAGTGGACACGACTTGGCCTTGAATATAACATACAGCTATTAGAATGTGGACTTGGAAAAACTTGTTCCCGGTATTGGTAGGAAAAATTGAGGAATCAATTTTTGCAAATTTCGCAGAGACAGCGAAACGAAGTGAGTCGCCAATTTTATAGGTAACTACAATATGACATTGGTGTTAAGAATTATTTCAACGACCGATGTCCTATTACCACAATATCTCTGATCTTCAAAACCAGAGGAGAATTGCTGCGTTTGAATTATCAACCAGACGGTTCTGAGAACAATACCCAGTGCACACTATGCAATCTTCAAGCAAACCAAAAATGTAATTCCTAGGAACATGTCCTATCCTACAATCAATTCGCCGCGTCTTTTGGGGGAAAAAACATCTTAACTCTTGATGACATCAACATGATATTCAATGGTGAGAACCGGACGGTACTATCCAAATTTATTCGTACAGCCCTCTGGACTACAGAAATAAAATTATCAACAAAGTTTTTTAAATTACTTTGTCCAAACTTAAAATTAGAGCCTTGTGTAAGTTTAAATCACTGTTTTTCAGGCTGACGCTGAATTGTTAAACAAATATGTATGTAAATTAACTTTATGACTGTTTAATAAAAATCACATTTACTTTTACTAAGAAGAAAGTTTAAGTTAAAAAAGTTTAAGTTAAGTTTTGGCAAGAAATTACCTAAACTTATTTGTAAAAGACAGGCTTTTTTATTTTTATTGACAACCAATAACGCTAATAAATACGTATTCAAACCTTAAAAGTATTAAGCTAGTATTTGACGGTCCTTGTTATGTGTCATTTCCGTGACACTCTGACGTCACTATGACGTAGTTGTCTGTCCTAAAAGTTTCACGTCGTGTTATCATCATTGTTTTGCATGTCATTGCCGAGACAAAAGCAATGTCAGGCACAGTGACACGTCACTTTTAGGTTGCCGTGACCGTGTGATAACCCTGTCACTGTTGATGGGACACCGAGACATGTAGCCTGTCACTGCAAGGACTGTGTCCCAACCGTGACATGGCAGGAATTTCTGCCATGTCATTATTTGTCACGGTTGGGCGTTCGGAGTTGAACACCCTTTTATTCAATAGCTTTGGTTGTGCTATCGGATTTGCAATTTCGTATACCCAAAATACGATTTGACGGCGAGATGCTGAACAAAACATTTTATTTCAAAGAAATTTGTAAAATTTTAATATAAAAAAAAAAATATGTATTATCCCATGTCACAAAGGACGTATTTTCAACACCGCGTCGAGTTCAATGCGGTGTCAAAAAGCGGCGTTGAAGTAAATTACAAATTATTTTTGATCCCGCGTTAGAACAGATTATTTTGTAATTATTTTGAGAATTAAAGGCTTCGTCAAACAGAGCGCGTTAAGATTATTTAACACGACATTGAGACGTTACACAGATCTGTAAGCAGCGCGTCAAATATTTGTATCTTGGTTTTCATTGTCTCAAAAAATATGTACATAAAGGGTGTTCTTTTTAGACGTGTGATCGGTGGCCATCTCGTTTTGGGCCCATTCACTGAACGTGCGACGCGCTTGATGATCGTTTGGCTTCAATTCTTGCACGAGTTGCATTTTGTAAGCCCGCAAACCAAGATCCTTCCGCAAAATCTTCCATAAAGTGGATGGGCACAGCTCCAATTGTTGCGCGCGATGGCGGATGGACTCATTCGGGTCTTCTTCGATACTCTGCTCCACCGAACCAAACCATTATTTTGGTAAATTTTCACGATTTTCAAACGTTTTTCTGAAATTAATCTATGCATTATGAAATGACAAGCCAAACTGAGCATAAATCAAGTGACAGCTGTCAAAAAGACCAACTCTGAAAAAATTATTGCCAGATTGAAAACCACACGTCTAAAAAAACAAATAAATAGATAAATTGATTTAAATAAATGTCCAATATGCTTACCATTTTTATTCGATTCATTTCCAATTTTTCGCCGTATCTCTTTCTTCAGCACTATATATTCTTACATCATTTATTATTTTCTAACACATTCTATCAGCAATATTAAAAATGAAAATGACGCAAAAGAAGTCAACACAATAATAATTTAAATGATTTCATTCTCAAAAAATAATCTATTTTTACGCGGCGTCAAAAAAATAATTTGTAATATATTTCAACACCGCGTTTTGACGCCCCGTATTGATGCCGCGTTGAATTCGACGTGGCTTTGAAAATGCGCTCTTTGTGAAATGGCATACGTATTGCGGTATATTACAACGCGGCGTCAAAACGCACTCTGTTTGACGAGACAATAGAGCTCCGGTTCCTCAGCTCTTAATTCGCGCATTAGTTTTACGCAGAAGCCTTCATTCTCACGTCGCAACAACCAATTTCTGGACCACAAGGAACTATTTTTTTGCGGTAGCCTTTGGTTGTTTTCGGAGTCGTCGCCACAGGCTGCTTTTCAAGATGTGGGCCGCAAGAGTCGCCACCTCTACCATATTTCGTGGGGACATACTTAATATGACTTTTCACTTTTGCCTTTAATCACTGTAATTGGAAATGCATTAGATATTTATTCTTTTTTTTAATTAAATTAATATTTTGGAAATAGAAACACTTCAGAAACTTACGTCTATATTTTACCAAAAACAACCAAGACACAATGACGCAATTGATTGACGCCGTGTGATCGTCACTGCTAAAAATGATAAATGTCATTGCAGTTTAGGCTCACCGCGCCAACGATCAGCTGCTTAAGAGTTGTCATGTCGTGTGATAGTCATTGTTTTGCATGTCATTGCTGTGACACCGAGACACAAAGATCACCGTGACACACTTTGACGTTAATTGTATTTTGGGACAACAATGACAGGCATGTGTCATTCCAGTGATAGTCACTGTAGCTAGCCATGACATTTGTCACGGCAATGACGGTGTACCTTTTGTTATGACGTCAGAGTGTCACAGCATTCTACCTATCAATTACTGCATTCTGTTTGTTAAGTAAATGTTACAACATTATTATATAATTCTGTAGAAATATATTATATGGTCAAGGTCATTAAACCGCAAGACGAAAAACATAAATACACACTCATTTAAAAAACAAAATCCATCAAATTATTTTTTTAAAGTTAATTTCTTACATATTCAAGACTGAAGAAATGATTATGGCACTAGCTTACCATATCAACTAAAAACACCTGAAGATATGCAAATTTGTCACCAGAAATAGGTTTTCTTCATTTATTTTAATTTTAAAATCTGCATCTATAGCGCTGATGGCCAATTCTGATTACTTTCACTAACTGACTTGGTTATGAAGACTTTAATATTAAACTGAACTATAAAAACCAAAATCATTAATTGAAAAGTGTCATTTGTCAAACAGCTACTCTAAGACTTATACTCTTCACAATCACTAAGCGAATCCAATACAATTATGAAGGTAAGGTGTTGAAACCAATTAATTAAATTTGGATTTAATTTATTTTAATTAATTTTAGGTTTTCACTTGTCTCTTGGCTGTTGTTGCAGTGGCTAATGCTAAAGTTATCTTTGAAGGTAGCTCAGGTTATGGCTATGATGATGCTTACTTGGGTGGATATGGAGGTGGCTTCATAAATGGATTTGAAGATGAATTTATTGGTGGATATAATGGTGGATATGGTGATCAAAATGATGGACAAGTTAGCATCATTAAAGTTATCCACGAAAACTCAGCTCCTGCAGTTAAATATGCTTCAGCTCCTTCAATTCTCAAAATTATTCATGAGGAAGATCGTCCTCACCATCATCATCAACATGTCGAAGCAGCACCACATGTTGTGAAAATCATTCATCAAGAACAAGCGCATTATTCACCATCACCAGTGCTTCAGCATGTAAATCTTGGAAATGCACAAGCATTCCACAGTAATTTTGGTGGTGGTTATGATTACCCTGCTCCAAGTCAAGGGATCAAAATCTTCAAAATTATTCATTAAGAACCTGCGCACTACCATCCCAGAATTATCGTGAAGTTCAAGGATAATAGCGGCTCTGAGTGTATATGTAGTGTAGAGTATAATTCTAAATTAAGTTATCTTTCATAAGTTAAATATATTAATATGAATATGAATTTAAAATTGTTGTATATAAACCAAAAAAGAGATTAGGAAAATAGCGAAAGCTTTAGAAGCAGTAATATTGCATACTTCTAGGAGTGTAAATCTACATTTGTTTAATGTGTTGTTACGGCTTCTTATTCCTCGGAATCAGACTGTATGTCCTCCTGACAAGCCGTGTATAAAACTTCATGATTATCCGTTGAGTAGTTCAGGCGTGAAAGCTTTACAAATAGACAAACAAGAAAGCAATGCTTAAGTAAAGTTTGGGAGTCGTATATATGTAGATCGTTTTGAAGTCGACCAAAAGGTGGTGGAATGGAATTGTCGTTCTACTTCACCCAGATTAAATGGTGCATGAACTACGATCCGTTTATCGTTCATGTACTCCAGTCTTACACTTTCTTGTTACGTTTTCGTAAAACTTTCTGAGAAGCCAATGTACCTCTTTCATCATCTGCTCTTTAAGCAGTTTTGGTTCTATGTTCTATCGTTTAGTCCTGTTTGATGGCTTCGTATATTTAGCTGCATGTGCTTAATGGAAAAATCGGTTATCCATGACACTGGAACTGTACCCTGCATTGATCGTAATGTGGTCAATCTGATTGACAGTTGATTAATCAGGAGATCTCCATGTCCCATTCGGAATATTAAAATGTGGGAACTGAGTACTATAGCTATAACAATATCGCAGATTGTGTCGTGCGGGATGTGTTTTCCAAACTGAACCTTACCTTTACCTTTCCTGGCGCTACATAAGCGTGGTGCTCCTGCAGCTGACTCGACCTCTATAGCCAAGCAGTAGGAGCTCTCCTTCTACCTGGTCGCTATATCGAAAATAAAAACTCCCTCAGGTACAGCGTTAAAGACCTTGCGCGCTGGAGCGTCGATATGCATCCGCTCTACATGGCCGAGCCAACTTAGCTGTATAAGGATTTTCTTGGCCAGGTTAATGTGGCTGTACACTGTACAGTACGTACAACTCATTGTATCTTCGTCGCTGCTACTGTTTTACTAATTTTCTTTGGAATACCCGAAGTGAGCTTTCATCCGAATGGAAAAGAGCCAATGCTTCTGCTCCTATAACATCAATGTCATCAGCGAACCCAAGCGTTGATTTTTTAAAGATAATGCCTGATGAGCTGGCTTAGGTGTTGCGTATTATCTTTTCAAGCACAATGTTGAAACAGCTGCACGACAGTGCCAGTGCGTCACCTTGGCGTAACCCTCTGGTGGTGTCGAAGGTCTCAGTGCCCTGCCAATTTAGACGGAGCAGCGAGCATTCTCCATCGTCATCCTGATGAGACGTATCAGCTTTTGCAAAAAGCTCCAAAACTATAGGCATGGCTCGGTAAAGTTGGTCCCTGTTTACACTGTCATAGGCTGCTCTAAAATCGATGAACAGATGGTGGGTCTCGATGTTAAATTCTTGTGTTTTCCAATTGGATAAAATTTTATAGGTAGGTAGATGAGGTAATAGATTAAAAACAAATCACCTTTAACCCAAATGCAGGGTTTGTGTGGGAGAGGCTTAAATATGAAATAATATATGACGGGTCTGCATGGATTTGTGAAGTTTGGTAGTTTCAGGATTCACTACACTTCTACACAAGCAAAATGCCGAAAATAATACACGGTTCCTACGGGAGAATCCTGAATTATTACTTTTACATGTTTTGATTTAAATTATAATAATAATTTGAAGTCCATGCAGACGAAGTCACAGGTAGAGTCTAGTAATTAAATAAAGTTGTTGCAAATTGTCTTTAGAAAGTCGTTCACACAATTCAAACTCAAGACCTCTGATTCCGTCTAGAGAATTCTTAAACTCCCAAATACCTAAATGCAAGGAGGAGTGCTTAAGTGGTAACACTCCTCCCCCCTCTCTATCGTTTGCCGGCACCAACATTCTATCAACGACATCTCCAGTTGATGCACTATTCACCCGATGTTCACCACGTGAAAACGAGAGTAGGAATCGTTGGACGTTTGTGGCATCAATGTTGAATTCAACTTTGAAGGCTGCTCTAAAAATTCATTGGAAATTAATTTTATCTTAATTTTCGGAAACCAATTAGATTTATAAACGGCAACAACTCATCCATAAACAAATCCAATGATTTCCCAAATTAATATTATACCCCCTCTCGCCATTCCGTGCACCATATATGTATATACAATACACGAGTAGTCACTCAGTGGCTCCTCGCTTGACCACAAAAAGCCGTGCATTTCGTTTGCATTTATAATGAAAGCCTTTTTGAGATTTTATTGAAATTTTCGTGAACGCCATTCATGACGAATTATTTTTCAACTCACTCAAAGAGCAGAAATCAATTTATGAAATTGCTGGCACTATTTTGGGAATGAGCTGAATAGATTTATATTTATGCAGCGCGCCACTTTGAATGAGATTTAACCAATTGGATTCCTAATAAATTTAAATTTATATTCATTACTTATCGCTGGCAAAGGCAATGTGGGTTGGCGAAAGTGGTGTATTGCTGGAGGGATAGATTGGTTAGTTTGGTCCTGGTCAGGAGGATTAATTTGTGCATCAAGCATCACCTTTTACTTTTTAGGTACGGATCATTTGGTCCAATTTTGAATTTTATTTTAATTTTGTTAAATTAAATGACATGTTTTTGGGCGTGCTCGATTTTAAGTGTACCTTGTATCCATGATACAAAACCTATCTATCACATGTCATTTTGTCAGAACATCGATGGTATATTTATTTGTTAAACCACGATGGCTATTCCACATGACTGGTTTTGAATTTTCAAATAAAAATCAAGCACTGTGGTTTGAGTGTGTTTTATTCAAAACGATTAAAATTCAGCTACAAAATGAATGTCGAATTTAATCCTTTTTTTAACCGCATCTACTTTCTTAGTTCGGCTTTCGAGGTAATACCAAATTGGTTTTAGGAAAGGATCAGGTTCTATGGTATTTCTGTTTTAAGCAGAATTATTGATGAGACATTCCTTTCAAAAAGCACGAAGTTGATAGTTTTTTTACTTGCGATTATAGGTACTATAATACAAGCTATGCATTCGTGCAGATTAAAAATGTTGAGATAACAATCAAACATGACATTACGATGATAGAGAAACATATTTGAGTTACTGGCGAAATTCTGTCCGTCTGTCTGTCTGTTCGGATGTATTTTGGACTGCAGCCTAAACGGTTGGTCCAACCGTCTTCAAATTTTGAACTTAAGGTTATTTTGACATTCTACAGAAACAAAAATTAACGGTACCTGTCATATGACCGTTATGTAAAAGCTTATTTTTCTCGAAAACGGCTTCAAGAATTTTTATAAAAAAAAATCAGTGTAGTACTGTAGGTATGCATTATATTTCGGTGAAAAAAAAATTAATATGGTGGGCTAAAAACGGTACCTCCCATAGGACCGGCTTTTTTTCTTCGACTTTTTCGAAAACTGGTGATCCGATTACAATCAAAATTGATATTTAAGAAGAAGGTAGCCTGAGTAATTTTGCATACATTTTTTTTGGAGTTTTTTTTCGTATATTTAATATTTTTTTTTAAATTTTGTTTTTAAATGTACGTTATTTTATGCCTAAGTTTGTATTCTTGAATTATTTTTTTTATTTTTAAAAAAAGTTGTTAAAAAAAACCGTTTTATTTAAAAACGGCTCTAACGATTTTGAAAAAAAAATCACATTTTTTCACATTTAAAAAATTAAATAAAATGTCGTTTAAATTTTTTCGCTGAAAACTATTTTACGTACTTTTTTCAATATAATCTTTGAAGTTCCCTTAATATTTTTCAAATTTTATTCCAAGCTGTGACCGCACATAAGAGCAAGTATGTGCGATCCAGTCGTGCAATTTATTTTTGTAGACTTTAGCGTTCAATACAGTAGACAGAAGTCTTACTTTAAAAGCTATAAGTTATGGGAATGTCAATCCAATTTGACATATTTTCAGGAAATGCCGATAACAGAGCACCTGTTTGGAATGGTGAGTGACCCTCAAAATGGCTCCGAGATAATATTGAACATGGAATCAAGAAATAAGACTAAACACAAATATGATTTTCAAAGAAGAGACGGAAATAAGAGAAATAAAAAATTAAGATATAATCAACAACCTCGTATCTCTTTCCAATATATTTATCTTTCTTATGCGAGAACAAGAAAATGGTATTTATTAAAACCGAGTCAGTCTTTCTCTTTAGTCGAACACGAAAGAGAAAAATTGTGCGGGCTAAAATAAATGTTGAGTTTTTCATTATATTTTCCCAGCAATAAAATTGGCTGGTGTTATTTATCTCTGTTCTTGTTCCGAAGTTTCAAAGCGTAAGTAAATTCATAGCCGTAAATACCGAATGTTTTGGGCGCTTTCGGGGTTGGTTCTTTTATATGCAGCTCAAGAAGATGGCGGCAAGCAAAAATACATAGTCAGTGGCGAATTATGACATTTCGCCGCACTGGTCAGAGCTGTCAATTGGCGCTCACCAGAGTGAAATCGAGATTTATTGGTTTGCTTTTGTTCACTTTTACCGTGAACAGGACAAAAAGACAAAATCAAACGCTATAGACATAGCTCTAGTACGCTTTCAAAAAAATATGAAATATGAAAATTCGACAACCTTACCCTAAAATCTGCCTTAGGACGACACTAAACTGGAAGTTTATGCTAGAAACAGGAATTTTACGTCGATGTTTATAAAAACATTCAAGCTGCAACTGATCTAAATCCCCAAAGTTCCGTTTTGTTCACTATTGTTCAACTCGCTAATAATGCCAAAGTTAGCCAACTTGGGAGTTAATCTCAACTCGAGAGTTAAACGACAAGTCCAAGATTGGTTCTGTTCACTATTTGAACTCTTCAGTTGGCCTCAAGTTGGCCAACTTGCAGTTTCGAAAAATTCCCAGGGATATTGGTGACAGATGACACATAATATGTCAAACTTAACTTTTGGTTTCGTTTTTTGTTGGGACTTGTTTACAAGATTCCTTTTTTTAATTGCTTTTTCAATGGACGTATTATATATGCACTGTTAGTCTAATGTCAGCTTCATACTACAACTGTCAAAAAGAAAAGAAGTAAAGAAGAAAAGAAATAACTAAGTACTTAAAATGTTGACATAGAAGCTCGTGACATCTGTTTTTAAAAAATTCAAAAAGTCGCATTTACTGGTAAAACATAACTGACACTTTTGAATTTCATCCATAGAAGTGTGCGACATCTTTGATATTTTGCCTGTTGTTTTTTAAGATCGTCGACAACTTCCTATTTTTATTGGTTTTTACCTAAGACAAGCTAAAAGCACTAGAAGAAAAAAAGGTATTTTTTATTAATTATTTGTGGGATATCTATTCTAAATATCACGGGGAGAAAAAAGGAAATTTTAAAATACCAACGTGGGAAAACCTGCTGCCAAAGTCTGGGATTACTGGATGAAATGTCAAAATTTAAGTTTAATTTTTTTTTCCCGCTAGTGTACTCAGGAGGGCTAGTGTCGCCCAAAATAACTGAAACTAAAATGGAACCAACTTGAGTTAGGCAACTAGCAGTCCATAGATATATAATACATCCATGGTTTTTTCAATCTTTTTTTTGACAAAAATTGTAAGGGGTGTAGAAAAGTAGGAAGAAGGAACTAACGAGTGAAATAACGGAAAATTCAAGATTTTCTTAGCTTTGAGGTATGACGTTGCTCGTTTGAGAAAGAAAGTGCTATACACACACTGAAAAAAACACTTTTTAAAATTGAAAACAATTCCCAATCATGTTTTTTTAGTAATTATTGAAATCAATTCAACATAAAATTTATTAAATTAATAAAAAACTTTACTTTTCGAAGATTCGAGCAGCTTCTATTAGCACTTAAGTTTAGATACTGTTCAGAAATTTTGTATATATTTTTATATTTTATAATTTTTTTGAAATTTTAATTTCACATTTTAATAACTTAATATAACTTATTTTTAGTTTAAGATTCAATGGCAATTTGATTGCTTTATAGAAATACCTTACATTTTGAGATCTTCTTTTTATGGTCAAAACTTCCGCTTCAAAGTCTACATTTATAATAAGTTCTTAAATTTTAAGAAAAAAGGCAAAAGTAATATAAATCAAAAAAGGAAAAAAAGGGGCGAGTACAAAAAGTAGATGAAACAGATATATATTTATTTTACAAAAGTTCGTCTCGCTTTTCGCTTTAGTTGTCAATTTTATTATTTTACTGAAGCCAAGTTCGCTTACAGTAGTAACATTGTATATACATTCTCTATAGTACTTTCTCGAATGTCATTTTGCCTCTGGCCATCTTCACAGTTGTGCAGTAACTAACTCTTAATAGTGAAGACGAGAACATTAACCGGTACTTAACACACTTCTTGTTCGATATTCACACCGATTGGCGACTTCAGTGCCACTCATTGCGGCTTGTGCCGCAATTAAAAAGGATTCTTCATGAGAGTATTAAAGGAAATGTACACAATGGTAATGAATAGTTTTTGATAGATTTTTTTTAGAGTTTCGCAGTTTTCATTCGAATAAAACAGCACAATTTATATGAAAGTATTGGAAATATTTGGGGTGATTCAAATCAGTGTAAACACATACATATGTGTTCGTCCAAAAGAAGAATGAAGAAACAACCGAAAAGAAGAATCATGTAATCAAGGTCTTAGTGTGAAACAAGATTTTTAATTACAGGAATCCCCTGCATTATCTTCTTACATAGTTTGAAACTAAAAGCTCTGAGATAATGACAGTTTGCTCTCACAAAAAGCCATTTTGAAAATAAGACTAGACACAAACTTAGCCTAAATACAATAACAATAGGCGTCGTTTTTCTTTTTTCGTTCAGAGCACAGTCTGAGTTGTTCAGATCATCAAAGTTGCATTTCTTTTTTTCATTCAGAGAATGATCAGAGTGTGCTCTGAGAACCCTGTGTACGCTCAGGACAAATTGACTGAGCATCCTGAAAAAATACTGAACGCAATTAACGTCACTTTAGAGTTATAGGCTATTTCACATTGCCTACACCACTCTTCGAAAAATATATGCCAAAGTGAAAGTACAATAGTATTATATGCATAATATTGCCGCCTGTGAAAGAGCCATATTAAAAATGATAATTTGTGACAGCAAAGTGCTCAAACGTATTTCAAAAATATATCTGATCTCTCAGACCATTTTTGGTTTAGATAATTATCAGAGTATGCTCAGAATGTTCAGAGACCTTTTCTGAGTAAATAAAGAAAAACGCCTATTGAAATTCCCTAAAGTTCTCACTTTTAAATTATATATTAACTAGAACTGTATGTATTTTAATTGAGGACAATTAATTGCAGAACTTGACATTTTAAGTGTAATGTCAAGTTAATGTATTCAAATTAGGTTGTTTATAATCTTGCGCTATTATTTTTTGCTTCAAAGTTGAATTTGTAACGCCTAAATTCCACAACACATATGAAATGATACAGTGAAATGTAACAAGGTATGATGACTTTGACTGGCCTTACGTCACTATCATCTGAAAAAAAAAATTTATGACAGAATTTTTTTTTCTGAAAATTGATAATTTAGTATTTTTTAGTCATTATTTTCTATTCTATTCTATTCACTATTTATTTACGAAAAACGACCGTGAACAAAAATTTAAGATAAGAACTTGTGTTGATCATGATTATTTACATTTACATGATTATTCTATTCGGCTGTTTCTTCATTCTCCTTTTGGAACAGACACGAACGTTGCTGCTTGATTTGAATTACCCCGAATATTTTCAATACTTTCATATAAACTGTGTTTAATGCGAATAAGAACTGCGAAATTCTAAAAAAAAACAATCAAAATCTATTCATTACTATTAAAAAACATGATTGGGAATTGTTTTCAATTTTAAAAGTTTCTTATATATATATTTTTAGTGTGTGAATAGCATTTTCTTGTCAAACGAAAAACGTCATAACTCAACCCTAAGAAATCTTAAAATTGAGTTGAGCAATGTTGAAAATTAGGCCCAGACTCCATACAAAATAGGCCATGGTCCTTTGCTTTCAGAAATTTTAGTTTTATCGAGCAGGCGTCTTTGTTATCTTCACAGTGTAAATGTATTATATATAAGCTGCAGAGGGCACCACATTCAAACACCACTTCAATGAAGAAAATATTTGCGCACATATTCCACCAAAAAATTGACAAAGTCCGCAATGATGAGTAAGCGATGTTACTAAAATTAAATATAGTCTATAAATACAAACCACTTAGGGGAAAATAAAAAAAAAACACCTTCTTCTTATACGAAAGAAAATGTATTATTAACGTAAGTATAGTAACATAGACTGCGTAATTCTGATATTTATTAAAGTTATTAAAGTCGATTGAAAATCATTTGTTCTGTATCTGTACTATAATCTTGAATTTACTTACTTACTTAGGGGGCACTACAGTTCGGGACGAACCTGGGCCTCAACCAACATGCCTCTCCAGTCAGCTCGGTCTTTGGCTAGCTGCTTCCAGATTCGCACTCCAAGTTGGTTGAGGTTGTCCTCCACTTGAGCGCGCCACCTAAGGCGAAGTCTTCCTTGACTGCGTCTACCCTCTGGGATGGAATCGAAGATCCTGCGAGCCGGAGCATTGTTGTCCATTCGCTCTACATGACCTAGCCATCTTAAACGAGATATGTGTATTTTTTTTGACCAGGTCAATTTCGCTGTACAGCTCGTATAGTTCTTGGTTGAATCTTCTCCTCCAAAGCCCGTTAACGCAGATAGGGCCAAAAATCCTCCGAAGAATCTTACGTTCAAAACGACTAAGGATATCTTCATTCGCTTTAGATAGAGTCCATGCCTCGGCGCCATAGAGCAGGACTGGGATGATTAGGGTCTTATACAGAGTCTCCTTTGTCTTTCGAGGGAGGGCTTTGCTACTCAATTGCCTTCCTAGCCCATAGAAACAGCGATTGGCAAGAGTAATTCTTCGCTTTATTTCTGACGAGATGTTGTTGTCAGATGTTATAGCGGATCCGAGGTACACAAAGTCCCTAACTACCTCAAAGTTGTGATGTTTTGTCCAATCCGCCGGTGTTGTGTGTTCCTTTTAGTGGACAGCAGGTACTTCGTTTTGGCCTCATTGACTGCTAGTCCCATCTTAGCCGCTTCAGTTTCAATGTTAGCAAACGCTCCAGTAACAGCTCGCCGAGTTCTGCCAATAATGTCTTCAAAAAAATTGTCCCACTACAATTGACTTGCGAGTTTCTTATTATTTTTTCAAGTATTAAGATGAAGAAATCGCACGGTAGCGCATCACCTTGTCGGAATCTTTTTTTGACGTCAAAAGCTTCTGTGAGGTCAGTACCAACCTTGACGTAGCATCGGCAGTTCTCCATCGTCATCGTGCATAGTCGGACGAGTTTTGTGGAGATGCCAAAACTGACATGGCTCTGTACAGCTGGTCTACATAAATGCTATCGTACGTGGCCTTAAAATCGTTAAAGAGGTGGTGGGAATCGATTTGGAATTCTTGGGTAATTTCCAGGATCTGCCGTAGCGTGAACATTTTTTTAGTTTAGATATTGCTATCCTCACTTCATTTTGGTCGGGTGGATGTAGGTTTTGTCTGTCATCGTCCATGTTGAATTCTGCCTGATAGCGGGATTTTGGTCTTCATCGCCGTTTAAGAATCTGCAGAAATGGTCCTTCCATGTACTCAGCACAGACTGTGACTCTACTACGAGGTTTCCATTCCTATCTCTACAGGCTTCTGTGCGGGTTTTTTTTCCTTGGCACATTTTTTTACGTATTTGTAAAACTTCCGCACATTGTTCCTGGAGTAGCATCTCTCAATATCTTCGATCGCGCGCTTCTCATGCTCTCTCTTTTCTGCTCGTAGAGCTCGCGAGCAGCTCTCGTCTTTCTTTGCATCGACGCTTTATATGCCTCTTATTTGGCTGCATATGGTGTTGTTGTTGTGGTGTTCGGGTTTTTCGCATTCTTACCTTGGCTGCAACAAGGTAGTGATCCGAATCGATGTAAGCAGCTCGGAAGGTGCGAACATCCAAGATACTGTAGGCGTGTCTTGCATCGATGGCAACGTGATCAATTTGGCTGACGGTTCTTTGATCTGGGTGTCGCCAAGTCCCTTTGTGTATATCGAGATGAGGAAACCGTGTGCTTGCAATGGTGACGTTATGTGCCGCTGCGAAGTCAATTAGCCTAAGTCCGTTTTCAGACGTTGTGTCGTGTAGGCTATGTTTCTGACAGTCCTACTAAAGATTTCCTCTTTACCTATATTGGCGTTAAAATCGCCTAGTACGATATTAACGTCATATTTAGGGCATTGCTCATAGGTTTTGTGGAGGAGTCCGTAGAAGTCATCCTTGGTGGCGTTATCTTTGTCCTCTGTGGGGGCATGAGCGCATATTAGGCTAACGTTGGCGAATTTAGCCTTGATACGGTTTGTCACAAGTTGCTTACTTACGTGTCGAAAGCCCAAGACTTTTTGCCTAAGTCTACCGCTTATGACGAATCCGCACCCAAATAAACGCTCTGGTCTTCTTCCACAATCACCGTAGTACACGTCACAGTTTTTCATCTTCCTTTTGCCCGGCCCATTCCATCGCACTTCCTGGCAGTAATTCCTACTCTGTAGAAGTCTAGGACCTACGCTAGTTGTTCGGCTGCACGTAGTCTGTTAAGAGTTCTAACATTCAACGTGCAGACCCGACAGTCGTTGTCCTTAATTCGTTTTTCCAGTTCGTCAACAGTTAATCCGTCCTTTTCTGAGGCTATTGGTCGCTTCGCAATTTTTTTTTCCATGGCAGGGTTGTTAACCCCACGCACAACCCCCATTCCTTGGACAAAAGAAACAGGAGAATCCGGAGTCAGTAACCCACTTCGGGGATATGAGCGCTGCCGTTGGCCCAATAAGGGTTCATCCGCCACCATTTCTATTTCAATGCCCTGACTTCCATTGAATTGTCCAAATGACTTTATCTCCAAATACGTCGAAGTAGCTCATTAGGGCATCTGCTTTTTTGACTGTTGAAGTATTGACGCCATCGTTGGTCCAATTGGTTGGGCTCATCCGCCATACGTCCTCTTTCTGAGGGGCTTGTGCAAGACTTCTGCGAATCGATCAGAACAGTCATTAAAGCAGAGCATTATAGTGTTGCTATTTTTTCTGTGTTCAACACTCGCGCTTATAAGTTTGGCAGGAATGTCCGGATAGACAGACCAGTAGCTGGTGGTTACCGCGGGGAGGTAGATTAAGCACAATTGATGCGTACGAGATAGTTGCAGCACTGTGCATCACCTGTTTGACGCCGTTCAGTGCCTACCCTATTCATACAGCACCCAACCACCAGTGTCCAGTATCTTTAATTTGCTAAACTAAAATCAATGGCGGATGTGCACCGCCATCATCAGGCCAATTCTGACATACGTATGTTTGGTTTGGTGGCCTGTCTTTAAAAAGGCAATCAATCTCAAATCCATGAAAAATATTCAAGGACTTAGCGTGTATTGCTGGCAGCCAAAAGTGGCCTAAGACTAAGGCATAACAACAACTGGAATAAGGGCTTTTATGCTCAGAAAATTATAGAAAATAACATAGACATGGAAACCCAAACCGACTACTATTGTACCGCACTAATATTTTAACACGAAAGCACAAACAAACTTTCCTACAAGAGGAAAACCGGGTAATGAAAATCATATTTCGGTCTATACAGACGGTTCAAAAACGGAAGCAAGGGTATGGTATGGTATCTTCTCGCTTAACCTGCTGATGCAAAACACATTTTATCTTTAAATCTGGAGAGCAAAAATATTGATATTTTCATAGTCAGGTGGCAAACAATGTCATATCGTCAATCGTTTTCAAGTCCAAACTGATTGACCGCTGTCGCAATGATCCACGGAAAATCAGCGAAACAAAACATTGTTACCCTCCGATGGGTCCCTGGAAACTGTGACATTCACGGAAATAAAAGGGCTGATGAACTGGCCAAAAACGGTTCATCCATGGAACCAAGCCAAACCTTACCCTGGGTGTTTGAGCCACTGGAAAATAAAAATATATGCCCCAGCCTAGCTCGACGAACTCGGCGACACCACTTAAAAACATTCTGAAATTCATCAAAATCTCAGGATGTTTTAAGGAGGAACCCCATAACTAATTCTTCACCAAAATTCGACACCTTTCTCCGCACTTTGTTCCTCCTACTCCTGGGGACCGCAATATATCTTTGAAATCCAAATGAGATGATTCGGCTACCGAATTATCACACCATCCACCCTAACCTAACCTACCCCTGAGAAAAGAAGTTGACTGGCGACGAAACGAACCCTCAACCTTCGACATAATCTGCATTACATAATTACAATTTCACAACAGGCAAATATTATTTCCGTCAAAAAAATGGAATTTGATTTTAATTAATAAACATAAAAACAATTTTTTTTTACCTGAATAAGTTAAGACTAACTGTCAAAATTTATTTTTCATTTGAAAATATTATTTATAAATTCATAACCAAAGCTCGGAATGCATTTAATACATAGACCCGCCACAATAGAAAGCAATAAATTCTTTTACAAACGAAAACAACATTGTTGTATCCACAGAAGCAGACAGCAATCCCGTTGCATTATTCATCCCAAAGAAACACCATTCGTTTCTGATTGGATAACCGAGCCACCCCTTCAAGCTGTGGAACATCACCAAAAGGGATCATTGCAAGCCCCGGACAGATGTATTTCATTCATCCGAATTCAACCCTCATCCTGATTCCCATACCCCACTTCCAACGAAACAATGGTTTACCTACTTCACAAATTTATATTTATGAAATTTCCATTTTCGTCCTGCACACAATGATAATGCAGGCAGCGGCACTGGGGGTAAGGTGGTGTTTATTGTAATACACTCTATACCGTTATACACTGGGGGGTTGATGGCGATGTGCGATGCGATACTTTGGTTGGCTGTGGAAGTTTGATGGTCGTTGTTTTAGCGATGGCGGCGAAGTGATTTCCCTACCGTTCGGTGCTCGTTCCTACCATAGGCGATACAGGGATTGTAACGGTAACGGAGTACAGCTTTGTTTAATTTATAAAACGGGGTATTTGTGTTTTCCTTTTTTTTTCTCGCTGATGTAATTTTGATTTGCATCCCTTTGTTGATTTTAAAATTGAAATAGGGAAACAAAAAACGTTTTGTTGTTGACGTGGGAAAAAGGACTTTTCTTTGGGTGGAGAAGATGGATAGTCTTCTTCCCCAAATCTGTCCCCAGCCTCAGGCTCTTAGCCAAAGACGAAGACGCCGATGTCCCATCTTTGGCTAAGATATAATCGTAGACTTGAAATTTTAGTTATAACAAGGGATGACGATGGAATAATCTATTATGTGGAAGGAGATGGTATAATTCGTTGCTTTTGTCGTTTACAAAATAATAACAATAATGATAAATAATAATGATTTACACAGGACTGAATTACGGGGGCGTAGGAAAGGAAGGAGGAGATGTTGGCTGGAGGAAGGATGCAGATGACACAAAGGAATTTTATTTCACTCCTTGAAGTCGTTGTTTGTTCGTCTGTCCGTCTGTTCCGTTCATTCATTCGTTCGTCTCCTCTGTGCTACTGTGTGCTACTACTGGTGCTTTTTGTTTGACGATAATTAAAATTTTTAATTTATCCTCAGTTTTTTTATATATATGTACTTATATTTGCATATATTGTACTTTCGTTTATTTATATTAAAATAAAGCAACAACAAGTAGGTTCCTACATAAAACATTATTTCGACCCATCCTCCCTGAGGCGAAGGATGTGCTTCGGATGCTTCAGCATCGGTGATGCTGCAGGTTTTTATTAATGCTGTTCCAGTTGATGATGGTGTTTCGTGTTATATTGTTTTATGTTATTACGGTATATAAGCTGGGAAATTACCATCCATTGCCTGATGCATTCATTCTGGAGCTCTTCAGCCAACCATTATTGTTATTCCTTTTTTTCGCTATGAACGTGGAATGTGGTGTGTTTTGAAGAGGATTCTGTTAATTTCTTCTCTTTTTTTTAACTAATAGCTACTTTTGTGTGAAATGCATATACACACAAGGATGTGGAGAGGACATAATTGCTGCAAGGATAATGGATTAACGCCTGGGTATAATGCTATATTTCGGCTTTGTAACTGACTGTGGGTTTTGCATCATGTGGAACTTGATTACCTTCAACATATTTTTTATTTGGCTCATAGTAACGACTTGGTATTAGAAGGATCTATAATGCTGGTATATGTACAATCAAAATATTATTTGCATTAATATCTATAGGAGGTCATGTTTATTCTCATTGATTCTCGTTTTTATGCACCTTATCTTTAAATTGATTAGCTTAATAAAGGAACTGAATTCGGAGCTCATCTGGTGTATATATAAAGAACTGTTTATCCGGAGCTCTTCGTTCTTGGGTAATTGAGGACATGATTTTCCAGGTTGTGCTATGAAAAGCTTCACTAAAGAAGTTTCCAAGCAACAACAGGCCTTAGATGTTGATAAAATCACTGATCGCGAACCTTGGAATCGGAACACACGGAACTTCAGTTCTATACCATTGTACATTGTATAAACATTGCCTATAGTACTATCATGAGACCATTGTATAAACATTGCCTATAGTACTATCATGAGACGAGAAAAAATCTTTTTCCCTAGAGCCGCTTGGAGTGCTAGTGTAGGACATTTTATTTGAGTGAGAGAGAATTAAGAGCATGGTTTTTAGTTTATTGCGCATGTGCAATGTGAGGCAAAAAAAACAGAAGGAGAACATGAAATAATTCAGTATTTTGTTTTTTTTTCATTGTAAATATGTATATAAACTGCTAGCAGTTTTGAAGTTTATATACAATGGTTTCGCTTAGCTGAGGCGAATAGTTTTTTTGTAAGGATTTATACACGATCCAACATTTTCATTGTTAACGTTTTTTTATATGGAATATGTAATATGAGAACTGGTTTAACATAAGCATTTATACAGGTGTACGTCATTGACCAGATTTTTGGTTTGAGTTTTTTAGGATTTTCAAGTTTTGTACAAGCACTACCTACATACATATTTGTCATATTTGTACATATATACATCATTGACCAGACTTTTGATTCGAATTCTTTAGGATTTTCAATTTTTTTACTATTATGAAGGTGTCTTCAAATAATGTACACATTCATTCTTGAAATTTAAACACAAACTTACTTCTTGCTGTATTTATACAAAGATAGAAACATCCTTGCAGTGGATGGATTTTTGTTTTGAATTTAACTTTCCATACAGATAGGTACCTACATATACATATAGGTACATACATATAAACTATGTGCAGAAATTCAATCAAAAATTGTTTGTAAATTGATTTATATTATTATTTATTGATTATATATTATTGATTTATAGTAACAAAGATCTTTTGTTTGTTTGTACCAATAGGTACTAGTTGACCTACCCAACTTAGCTCGCGGGAAAGAAATTTATAGTTAAACCAAAATATTTCTTTGTACTAATCTTCTATAGAATTGCTAAAAATACCACGGGTTTTTTACATTTGTAATACCTAATTGTTTAATTTTTACTTGCAATTATTATAGGTAGGTACTAAGTACAAGTTATGCATTCGTGCAGAAAAAAAATTGAGATAACAATCAAATACCTATAACATTACGATGATTACGAATGCATAACCAAAATTGATATTCAGAAAAATGTAAGTAGCCTAAGTAATCTTACACTAAAATATATTTATATAGGTATATTTAAAAATAACGGCAACATTTAAAATAATGTGTTATACCTTTTTAAAGCCAAAAGTCTGTTCAATCATATTATTTTTTAAATAAAGAATTTCAAAAAAAAAAAAATATACATATAAAAGGCACGACTGGGTCGCACGTACTTGCTCCTGTGTGCTAATTTGTTTATTTAGGGGCAGGTGTAAGCTTTCGTTTTCTCGATTGAAATTTTTGCATTCACTAGTAATCGAATAGTTTTTTACTTGCGATTTATAGGGACTATAAGGCAAGTTATGCATTCGTAAAAAAAATTCTAACAATCAAACATGACATTACGATGATAGAGAATTTAAAAAAAGTGGGTCCGAAAATTCCGTCCGTCTGTCTGTCTGTCTGTCCGTATCGATATTTACAGCCTAAACGGTTGGGCCGTTGGAATTGGCATTCTAGCTCCAAAACTAACGGCACCTGCCATATAACTTTTAATGAAAAACTTATTTTTCTCGAAAACGGCTCCTACGATTTTGATAAAACTTTCAGAATGATGTTTTCTATGCAAAATCTATATTTTAGTTTTAATGGATTTTCAGAAAAAGTTTTATAACGGTACCACTCATATGACCGGTTTTTTGAAATTAGACTTTCTCGTTAACTAATTGACGGATTTTGATAAAATTTTCAAAATATGTAATGTTTTATGATTTAAATAATATTGCTTATTAAAATTTTCAAAAACATTTTTTTTTTAATTTTTAATAATTTTTTAAAAAAACTTATTTTGTTTTTTGAATATTTTGAAAACGAATCTATAGATTTTTTTAATTTTTTCTCCTAGTATAAACTATAGATTTCTTTAAATTGACATAGTCGAAAAGTTTTTCAAAAAACTGATCGAACGATTTTGAAATGAAAAAAAATATAAAATAGAAAACAGCAAAAGAAATAAGATGGCTTACAACATTTTTTTCCAAAAAACGTTATGAATAGTGTTTTTTGATTTCATAAAAAAATTATTTGTTTAATATTTTCCCCCAACTTTTGCCACTAGTCTAATGACAGCAAACTTCGTTATTTGTATTATTATTTATTTATCATTATTTATTTTAAAGCATTTTATGATCGTAACAGCATACAGCATACAGAATAAAAAAAACAACTAACAAATAAAAAAAATACTCGATTACCTACTGAATGCAAAAATTTCAATCAAGAAAACAACTCAACTCAACGGTCATATGGCACTTCCTCTACTTTTAGGCCTACAATTTAAATTTCAATGTCCCCTCTGGGGAATGCCAAAATAATCACACACACCAAGTTTAAAGATAATCGCTTAAGCCATTTAGGCTGCAGCTCGTTATACATACCTACTGACAGACAAACAGTCATTTTTTGTCGATCACTTTTTTAGACTTTGAAGTCGATTGGCTCATCGGTTTAGGCTATAGTCCAAAATACATCCGTACAGACAGACCTACAGACAGACGGACAGAATTTTGCCAGCAACTCAAATATGTTTCTCTATCATCGTAATGTAATGTTTGATTATTATCACAATTTTTTTATGTTCACGATTCCTAAACTTGACTCATAGTCTCTATAATCACAAAGCTACTTGTGCATAAAATTCAACATCAACGATAACGAAGCCAATGAAATGAAAATTCAAAAAATAAAATCATTGTCGATCCTCTTCGTTGTTCACCGTCACCATAGAGTAAATATATTATAATATATTATATATATATATAGTATAGTTACTCTATGACCGTCACCGAGAACAGGATATACACAATACACATACACATGTGCTTATTAAGTTTTCCTTTTTAGTATCTCCCTCACCCTCGCTCACACCATCTACCACACCGACAACCGACCGATCGACCTGAATTTAGCTGAACATTTTATCAAAGATAATATAACAAGTATACTTACGTAAATACACACATTATGTAGGTATGTATGTAGGTACATACCTAAATATCTACCTACCCTCGAATGTTTTATATGAAAAAAATATAAAACTCAAAATAAACTTATCAACCAGCTTAAACATATACCCACCCCCCAGACACCATTCATTTACAAAAGTCGTTTTTCTTCTTTTTTGTCAATCCTTTTAACTAGCCATCTCGTCGCCCTGCTTCTGTGAAGCAATCCAGTTGTGCAAAAAAAAACTATACTCGCATCATTGTATATATGTAAACTGCAAACTGCAAAGAGTAAAGTACATGTTCACAGAGTTTCTCTTAGAATTCTCTTTGTTCAACTCGTTCGCCTCTTTCAATTTACCAAGTTAATTTTCCCTAGAGCCGCTTGGAACGCCACCGTCCACCGGTCGTCATGATAGTACTATAGCAGTCTATATACAATGTTCTATACGAGGAAAAATAGGAACCAAAAAAGAAAGATGACGAACTTCGATGTAGGATTGTATTATTTTTCGTCTGGGGTTCGATAATTAAACTCAAATTCAAATGATTGTTATTTGAACTTAAAGAGGTTGTCTTTAATAAATAAGAGATTCGTTGTGTAGATTTAACAGTGAAATTGAGTTTTATTTGTCGAACCCCAGGTTGAAATTAAAACATCACAGTATATAACACCGAAGTGTTGACATTTACCCTCCTGTCGAGCCTGTTATAATCACAAACGAAGCCCCTTGCTGCTAGTAGCAAAAGTATTGAGAATCATCAGTTTTTTTTTTTTTTTTTTTTTTTTTTTATATAATTGGCCTGCGCAAAAGGGATTTTGGCTACCCTTATAATGTTAAACACAGCGGGGGCGTTAGGAAAATTGGGAGGGGTATAAAAGGACATTTGTTTTAAAGTTCGGCAAGTCATAATGGGAGGGAAAAACAAAGTCTGGCAAGGCATTCCACATTCGCGTGGTGCGACTAAAGAAAGAATCTCTGTATTTGACTGTACGTCCGGAGTTGGGCTCAAGGGTAAATTTATGGGCATTCCTAGCGGTGCGAGTATTACGGTTGAATTGTTTCACTCATCGATTGTGGCAATGGGGGTATGTTTCGCTTTAACGACAAAAGACAACATTGAGTTTTTGAAGCATTAAATTCTACGCGATTTCTTATTCCCCATTGTACAATGCTGTTAAAATCAGAATTTAATGAACTAATCATACGCTGCCGTTGCAGTTCCACATCCGAAGCACATGGATGAGAGTCTGGAAACGAATATGAAAAGCTGAGAGTGCTGCCGTCAGCGAAACAAATAATTGGATTAGCAGTTTCAGATAATAAGTCATTGATAAAAATGAGGAAGAGAGTTGGAGATAAAACAGAGCCCTGGGGCACACCAGCATTTATTTTGTGGGTAGAAAGAAGGGACGTAAGTGCAATTGGTCGATAGTTTGAGGGAGAGGAGGATTCGCCTTTTTTAGGGACAGGCTGGACAAATTCTGTTTTCCATCCGCTCGGCAAGAGCCCAGAAGAATAGGACATATGGAAAAGCTTACTCAATGGTTTTGCCAGCGTTGAAGAACACCTCTTCAGAACAATAGCGGGGATACTATCCGGGCCATTGTGTATGTTAAAATTTTTTAAGACCCTTGCAACTGAACGAGTTCGGAAGAAAATTCGTCCCATAATGTCATTTACGTTCTCAATTACAGGGGGATTTATAACACCTACCGGAAGCATTGAGTTTGCTGCAAATAGGGCTGCAAGCAGATTTGCTTTTTCTTGGGAATCGACAACAGGTGTATAGTTAAAGACGAGCGTAGGAACCGATGATGACGAAGAATTGTGATTGCGAATGTGAGCATTGTAGGCCTTCCTAGCTTGTTGAAACTTTTTCCGGTTTTCCTCGGTAGTGTTGGCTTTCTAAAAACGGAAAAATACATGTTTCAACCTAATAACCTCTTTGCAGCTCGCATCGAACCATGAGTTATCTTTAGGTTTGATACTTTTGACCTATTTGGGATAAAATTTCTCATTCCTTAAAGAATAATATTTGCAATGGAGTCTGCGTCACTACCAAGGAAGCATAGTGACCAGTTAAAGGTCCTGAATAAATTATTGAGACCGTCCCAGTTGGCTTTCTCGTATTGCCAGACGGTTCTCCTAGCGATTTTTCCATTAACTTTGTTTTCTTGACACGAGAAATTTGCAGAAATGACGCAATGATCAGATGTGCCTAGAAGTGAAAAAAACGAATAGTGTATTTATCCGGATCGGAGGTAAGAAACAAGTCTAGGGTGTTGGGAGTTTGACCTACAATGTCAGGAACTCGGGTTGGCTCGTCAATGAGCTGAGTTAGTTGGTTGAGCTCAGCAAAAATCTCAAAATACCTGCCTTCGGATGTTGTCTCGCCAGAATAGCGGAGCCAACTTGAATTGTGTACATTGAAATCGCCCGTAATAATGATTTCAGTGTGAGGATAATGGGCAACAATTCTCTGGATGGAGTCAGACAGAGCATCAAATTCATTTGAAGTTGACACGCTGTCTAAATTTGGGCTCCTGTATATAAAACAAGTGTGGATGATGCGTTTGTTAACCGTGAATTTGAACCACATGAAATTGAAATCTGAGTTGGAACACAGACCGTATTTTGGTTGAAGTTGGTATGCAACATCATTCCTAACATAAGCGACGAGGCCGGGGTGGGCAAGAAGTAATGGCACTTAATTATATCCATGCAGGTTAAATTCCGTGTGGTCGGTATTTTCACCTACCTGGGTTCCACTTAGTGCAAAAACAGCTGGCCTGTTTAACGTAGTGTAGACGTATACAGAACAAAAATTCTTCCTTAACCCACGAATATTAGCGTAGTCAACCCTGAATGTACCCACCATTATAAGAAACAAAACTTAAAAAACAAAATCGGACAGTAAACTATAATTAATGCACAACTAAGGCCCAATTTGAGTTTTTCAATTCAATTATTATTAGTGTTATGCCTTAATAACAATTAAATTGAGCCGCCCCTGAATTTCTTAGTGCACATCAATTAATCTATCCGATAACGATCTAGTTTAGCCATTGATTAAAACCAAGAGCCAAACACAAACGTCTGCGAGGAATGGACAAGGAATCAAGAGGGGATTACCCGCCGCATATACAATTTAGTTTTTCACTTCGCAACAAAAAAAAAAGAAGCTTGTTTGGGCACTGTATATAATCCAGAAGACACACAGACAAAATTTTTTCACAATGCACTGAATTGAATTAAATTTGTTTTAGCGCGCACGTGCCTTTAATTTTTTTTTGTGGATTTTGGGGCCATTTTCAATTTTTTATTTTTTTTTTTGTAATAGGGCCCGCAACAATTAGACAAGTTTGTTTTGTACACATATAAGCGAAAAAAAACAACAGAAATGGGCGGACAATAGGCCGACCCTTGATTAACTTTACATTCCGCGCGTGCACAGCCGATGGGAAGCTGATCGACACTGACACAGTGGCAATATTGTCAATAATATGTAATATCAGAAAGGCGGCATAGCATGTCCTGAGTCTAGTACGGACACCACAATAAAGCCCCTGCTCTAAGTGCGATGCTCTCTAAAATTACTGGAGGGCTCTAGGTAACGCCACCTCGGTGGCCCTAGGCTCAATGAAAGAAAAATCCCTATGTGCACCTCCTCGCGGTAGAGAGCGGGTAACGCTTACGCACAAGGGGACCGAACAGCTGCCGGAATAAGCAGCCAACCCAGCTTTGCTGGTTAGGGCACGGACTTGTCCTTGGGTTGAAGAAAATCTCCCTAAAGGCGGAAGAACTGTAGATTGCGGTCAACGGCATGTTAGTCTGGTGGCGGATGAGCCTATTTAAAGTTGGCCAACGGTAGCAGCAAGTAGCGTCTGTACCCATAGTGGGCGGCTACAAAAGGCGTCTGTTTTCCCACAGTGGGCGGCCTTGTTTTATGTATGTGTTCGACCATCCAAAGGGCTGGTGGTGCCTGTCGAACTCCTGGCTTGAGTGTGTTATTAACCTTATCCAGAAAAACACTAAGCGGCGGGACGAAAATATATTTTTGCATGAAAGATGACAACGAATGGAAATGATTTCCCAAGGGGTAACCATACTTTGGTGAATCCTCCTACGGCCCCGGCTGTAGTAAACCGCACATCGGATTTGGGGGTGCGGCAAATTTCATGTACTAATGACGATCGGGACGTCACAAATAACGAATCAGCAACAGGATCAAGCTGCCCTATGCTCCAGAAGGAGTTGAAGCTCGGCATTGCAGCCGGATAACATATATCTAAGTGCAGAAGAACGCTGGCTTCATTCAAAATGTTGATGTAATTTTTAATCACAGTGTTACCAATAGTAGCTGTATTGTTGTGTACTATGATCCATAATCAGCTAAAACATTTTGTTCTGCGTTGTGGTAGCAGTTGACAATATGCGTGTTCATAACTTTGTGGTACTAAATTCTAATTCTTATACCTATATGTCAGAACATAATTTGTTTGGTATGAATTATATATTTTAATGCATTTTTTTTACTAGGAAGATAGAAATTTGAGACACTTCTCTGGTTTAAATAATAAAAACATTAATACAAATCGCCACATACACATTGAAAACAAATATTTTAGAGTCTGACTTCCTCCATTAGTATATTTAGTTTGTCTTCACTCCTACACCCTTCAAACAAATTGAAACAATTATTAATAATGCATAATACCAAAACGAAATCTCGGATATCAACAGTAATTTCAAGATTTAAAAACAGCGTTTCGCATGTCATTTTAAAAAATGGGCAAGACTGGGTCGCACTTACTTGCTCTTACATTTGAAAGCAAGATCTTTGACAGAAACAAGTAACGTTAACGTTGAAAACAACACAGTTTGAACTTATAAAAAGTATCAAAACCACAATACTTAACGGTTTTTAGCAAAATTAAAGTGATATACAAAAAAGTTCGAATTTACTGAACTTTTGCTTGCTTCCTAACATTTTACTCAATAAATATGTTCAAATAAGATTTTTTTTTTATTTTTTTACAGTAGGTTTTCAATATTTTCACATTCACGATGACAGAACAGGGCTCTAAAGCTTTGTATACGTAACGGGACGAAGTCGGTTCTAAAGCGTGTGTGTGTTTTAGCCATTGAGTTATCCTTACGTACGTCAAACAAAGCGTTTGTAGAAAAAGCAGTATTGTGATAAACTTTAAACATTTCCGTATACGTTGAAAACAACACAGTTTGAACTTATAAAAAGTATCAAAACCACAATACTTAACGGTTTTTAGCAAAAGTATGCCATCAGACGTCTTAAATAACAAAGAATTTGTGAAAAATGTATTTCGATAATTGTAGGACCGGTTTTGATAAAATCCTGTTTTTTTTTTAGTTTTTTGAAAAAATATTTTTTTTTTGAAATTTGGTATGCAGTTTTTTTGAGTTTATTAATATACATGTGAATATAAAATTGAAAATACATTTGTTTGACTAGTTTTAAAAATATTGATTTTTGAAAAAAGAAAATCCAAAAATTAATTTTCATTAGAAAAAAAGTTATTAAAAATGTTGATAAACAGAATTAATTAAACTACCTAGATCTACTTAAATATAAAATTTGACAGAAATCCAAAGAGCCGTTACCGAGAAAGAACAAAATTAAAAAAAAACGTTATATGAAAGGTACCCTTAGTAGACTTTTCCTGTAAATTTGGTTCTAACCTAATGACCAATACTAACAAAAAATTCACAAAAAATTTCATAAAAATCGTTGGAGCCTTTTCGAGAAAAATAAGCTTTTCCTTAACGGTCATATGGCAGGTACCGTTATTTTTAGGCCTAAAAATAAAATTTCCCCTCTGGGGAATCACACACTCCAAATTTGAAGATAATAGCTTAAGACGTTTAGGCTGTAGCTCGTTATACATACTGCCAGACAGACAGACAGAGACATTTTTTTTCGATCACTTTTTTAGACTTCTCTATGATCGTAATGTCATGTTTGATTGTTATCTCAATTTTATTAGTATTCACGAATCCTAAACTTGCCTTATAGTCCCTATAAATCACAAGTATAACATAATGCCGGCAATTATAAGAATAAACCTCTGTCTGTTCTTGAAACTATTTTGTTTTCCGTCTTTTCTTTTGTCACCTCCGCTTTGTTGTGTTCACGAAAAAAAAACTTAATTGCTGATGCCAAAAAAAGATTTAAAAGTAGAAACACAATCACGCTTTACAACCGACTTTGACAATTTGAAAAAGTTTAAATATACGGAAATGTTTAAAGTTTATCACAATACTGCTTTTTCCATAAACGCTTTGTTTGACGTACGTAAGGATAACGTAATGGCTAAAACACATACACGCTTTAGAACCGACTTCGTCCCGTTACTTATACAAAGCTTTAGAGCCCTGTTCTGTCATCGTGAATGTGAAAATATTGAAAACCTACTGTAAAAAAATAAAAAAAAATCTTATTTGAACGTATTCATTGAGTAAAATGTTAGGAAGCGAGCAAAAGTTCAGTAAATTCGAACTTTTTTGTATATCACTTCAATTTTGTTAAAAACCGTTAAGTATTGTGGTTTTGATACTTTTTTATAAGTTCAAACTGTGTTATTTTCAACGTAAATGTTACTTGTTTTTGTCAAAGATCTAGCTTTCCAATCTAATTAGGCCGATAAGAGCAAGTACGGCGACCCAGTCGTGCCCATTTCTTAATGCTTTCATCAGTCAGTACCCTATGCACAACACAAAAATATGTTATACCTCCATGGTATTCAAGGAAACTTCGTACACTACGCAACTCCCGAAACAGTACGTGGCAAAAAATATTTAAGAACTAGATCAGAAACAGACTACTCTCTTTATTTAAATTCTTTTAACCAATTTTCGACTCTTTCAAAAGTTCTCTATGATGGATAATGGATATACATACATATCAGTCAAATGCAATTTGATATAATTTCAGATATTAACGTTTTTGGCAATTCATTAACCTAGAAAAATCAATAGAAAATAAAAACAAGGTTGATGTTATTGCTACTGACTTTAGCAAAGCATTTGATAAAATCTCACGCAAAATTATCTCTTTTAAACTGAAAGCTTTTGGATTCCCTCCTGCTTTCATTCAATGGATGGAATCATATCTTAGATACCGTACATATCGAACCATTCATTGCAAAATTGGGCGACCCTCAAGGTAGTCATTTAGGCCCTATTATATTTACCCTCTCAATCAATGACGTTGAATCTGTGATTGAGCAATTTGAAGTTTCGACATACGCGGGTGACATGAAAATCTTTAGAATGATTTCTTCACCTAACGATGCTCTACCTCTGCAAAAAGATGTGCATAACTTTTACTTCCGGTTATAGGTACTATAATGCAAGTTATTAAATTGAGATAACAATCAAACATGACATTTCGATGATAAAGAAACATATTTGATTTACTGACAAAATTCTGTCCATCTCTCTCTCTATCTGTCAAACTGTGTGAATGTACGGATTTATTTTGAACTGTAGTCCAAACGGTTAAGCCAATCGTCTTCAAATTTATAACTTAAGGTTATTTTGAAATTCTACAGAGGAGTTTTTTTTTAGCTCGAAAATTAACGGTACCTGTCATAGAACCGTTAAAAGCTAATTTTTCTAGAAAACGGCTCCAAGAATTTTTATGAAAAAAATCAGTGAACTACTGTAGGTAAGCATTATATTTTGGTAAAAAAAAAATAAATATGGTGGGCAAAAAATGGTACCTCCCATAGGACCGGTATTTTTCTTCGACTTTCTCGAAAACTGGTGATCCGATTACTATCAAAATTGATATTCAAGAAGAAATAAGTAATTTCGCATTAATTTTTTTTTCTCGAGATCTTTTTTTTTTTTTTTTTTGTAATTTTAATAGGTATCGATTTTTTTTAAAACGGGTAATTGAATTTTAATTTTGTTTGGTACATATATTATTTGTGTGCTTAAATTTGTTTTCTTGAATTATTTTTTTTAACAAATAATATTATACATTTTTTACACATATTATACATACATATAAAACTATTGTCTCTTTCACTTTGACATCGGAAATGCAACTGTGAAGATCTGAACGCTCTTAGGTATACTCTTAAAAATGTAAGAGTAGGTTTTGATTAAAAAAACTCTGCAAAATCTTTATTATTTGCAGAATTTTGATAAGCAGACTTTTGAAAAGCATAATTTTCGTAAGCAGAATTTCAAAAGCAGAATTTTGTTAAAAGAATTTTGGCCCCAACCTGTTTTAAAGAAGCGATCAAACCTGCAGAGCTCGAAGCAAAGCCTGCTAAAACGATAAGGACAACATGGTTGTTGTTGTCATCTGTCCCCGAACACATAGGTATTGTACAAATTTTAGTTGTTACAAAACTTATTAGCTTAATACTCAATTTTCAACTTAAATTTTAATTATATATCTTAAAATAAAAATTGTAATTGCATTTTGTATGACATACAAAATGTTGTTGATGACTTTGTTGTCGTCAAAATAAATTTTTTCCACCTTATTATTATATTTCAATGTTTTGTTTTTAAAGTCGATTTTGGCGTTAACCCGACTCAATAAATTGGCTCCTATTAGAGCTTCGTATTCTAAGTTTTCTAAAACGTAAAATCTTGTTTGTGTATCAAATATAAATGCTTCATGGCATTTGTTAGTTATAAGTTCCCCGTTCACTGTTCGGGCGCGTTTGAGTATGGGCAGAGCGATTGGATCACTCAACGTACCTGGTTGGCAGTAGTTACTACTGGCACCGGTATCTATGAGAATTTTTATTTTTTTATTATTAATTATTCGTCGTAAGTGGGGTAATCCCACTCTTGTTCTAAAAAATCTTCATTTTCATTAAGGTTATTCAATCGCTCGGTTTTTACTGGAGGTGTTTGAATAGAATGTTGTGCACTTTCTCTTTCCCTTTTAAATACAAGTCTTGTATTATTATTGTATGTATTAAAATTTGGTTTTTGCCAACGCGGCGTATTCGTATTATAATTATTGTTGTTATTGTTGTAATGATTTCCCTGTCTAAAAGGGTTTTGTGTATTTGCTTGGTTATACGAGTGTTTGTAACGATTTACGTCATCTTTGCTGATGGTTCGGTTTACAGAACTACCAAGAACCATAGGTTCGAAAAGTTGTGGCAATTGCCTATAATCATTGTGCCTGGAATTTGGAAAGGTATAACCGTTCGGGTGTCTAGATAATCTAAGTGAATTTTGATTACTGTTATGGTTCCTATTTTCACCTTTGTGGTTTGCGAATTGAAGGGCGAAATTTGTTCGAACGTTGTTATTCTCCAGTTCCTGCGCCTTAGCGAGTGCGTTGGGCAAGTCTGGTGGATTGAGAGAAAATAATATTTGTGGTAGTTGGCCGTTGAGGCCGGTTATGAAGATTCTCAGGGCGTTGCGTCTATTCAGAGCATTAAGTTCGTTTGTGACTGGTGAGTTTGAACCATGGGTCATAATAGTCTTATTTGTTAGCAAGGTCAATTTGCAGTTAATTGCGTTGTAGAACTCTAATATGGTGGTGGAACCCTGTCTAAGAACGCTAAGTTCCTGTTCAATGATGTGCATAGGTCGTTTGTCGGCGTATGCAAAGTCTAATCTGGCTAATATTGCCTCGAAATTTAAAACAGTGCCATGATTTGTTAGGACATCATTGGCTACTTTCGTTATTTTATTGCGAAGTATTGTTAAGGTTGCAAAATATCTTTTGCTTCCTTCCTTATATAATTTCATGGAGTTATGGGCAGCTTCCCTCCAACTAACGTAGGAGGTTTGGGTGCCGTCGAAATCGCGTAAAGATTTGATTATATCTAATGTTTCGTCACACGTAATGGTTAAATCTATAGTTTGGGTTGCGTATTCTGTAACGTCTGAGGCCAAACCCCTGTCGAAGATTAACTTTTGCAATCTATCGACTTCTTTCGAGTAGAAATCATATTGTTTGGTAAGAATAAGCTCAACTTTCGCGTTATTAGAGCTAATAGCTTGTGATATTAAATTGTTCACGGCTTCTTGGTTCATTTTGACGGTATACAAAATTTTTTTCACAAGATCACGTCACACAATTATTTTTTAAATATAATAATTCAATAATAGAGTAATATTATAATAATAATATAATAATATAATAATAAAAAAAATATTGTTAAAATATTCTTAATAAAAAAAATAAAATACTTTATCCTTTCGAAGCTTCGTGTTTCCGGACTGCTTGCCTGGTGATGCTGCTTCTACTGAGTGATGCTTTTCTTCTATCTTGTAGAGTACTTTCGTTGAATTTTTTTGGCAGGAACCACTTAGCACTGATTTTACTTTATATTTTCAAATCTTTTAAATTATGCTGAAGGGATCCCGGTTGAGCCCCCAATTAATATTAAGTTAATTTATTTATTAAAAAAAAACTTTATTCAAAATTTCGACTTAAATTATTACGAACTTATTTCTATTTAAACGATAAACAGCGTGACAGCAGGATGATGCGTAAACTGAAGATCATGATGAGTGTGCGCTGTAGTTTATATACTGTTGGGTATGGGTAGTAGCTGCATCCTAATTGTATGCAGTGTGTGAAAGGGATGATGAAGAAAGTAATAAAAATCGGACACGATCATGGTTCGGATGTGACCTGTGTGTGTCGTCTGTTGTCTTATGTTATCTTGGGTTTTTGTGGTTTCCGGTATCTTGGGTTTTTATGTTTTTTTGGTTTCCGCTTGGGGTTATAGTGCGTACGAGTTGTGATGAATAATATAATACGAGTGATGTGTTAACTTGGATAAGGGCATCTGAGTTTGTCCTATTGTGCTGAATATTTAAATAAATTTTTTGTATGCAAGCTGTCTTATGGGCATAACACCTAAGACAGTTTGTTTATTACAGAAATTAATTTGGATTTTCACTGCATGGTTTGACTTAGTCAGAATTGTGTTTTGTGTGTAAGTATTTTTAAATGGTAAGTGATTTTTGTGTCGGGTATTCCAATGTTCGTGGTATAAGAAAGAATTTCTTTCACCTGTACGTCTACACTGTTCAATACAGGCCAGCTGTTTTGGCATTAAGTGAAACCCAGGTTGGAGTAAATACTGATTTATCAGAGTTTGCTCTACATGGGTATAGCTTGGTGCCATTACTCTTTTCCCATCATGGTCTCGTGGTCTATGTTAGGAATGATATTGCTTGCCAGAGCCTTCCCCAATATGGGCAATGTTCCAACACGGACTTTAACTTCTTGTTAAAGAACCTTCCACTTCCACTCATTTCACTCCTGGAGGTGCAATAATTATTTTTGCTCACCTTATTTCTGGTGTGTGGATAGCTGGATTCAATACCTTTCTGAAAGTGCAAGAATCACTCATTTAGGATGTGAAAAAAATATCAAAAATTAATTTTAATTAAAAAAAGGTACTTAAAATTTTGATATGCAGAAATAATTTAGCTACGTAGATCTTCTCAAATATAAAATTTTATTGAAATCCATTGAGCCCTTACCGAGAAAGTCGAAAATTAAAAAACCGTTATATGAAAGGTACCGTTAATAGACATTTCCGGTAAATTTGGTTCTAATTAGCAGATAACTACTACCAACAAAAAATCTCAAAAAAGTTCATCAAAATCGTTGGAGCTAAATTCTAACTGGAACCAAATTTACCGGAAAAGTCTATTAACCTTTCATATAACGGTTTTTATATTTTCGACTTTCTCGGTAACGGCTCAATGGATTTCAACAAAATTTTATATTTCAAAAAAATCTAAGTAGTCAAATTAATTCTGCATACCAACATTTTGAATTATATTTTTTTTTTTTTTATTGATTTTAGAAATATTTTTTTTTTAAAATTCATTATTTTTAAAACTTATCAAAAAAAATATTTAAAATTTTAAAATAAGATGTAAATTAATAAACTCTAATAAATTGCATCCCAAAATATCAAACAGAACTTTTTTGTAAAAACTACAAATAATTAAAAGGCACGATTGGGTCTACTTAATACACTGAATTCAATTATAAATAAAATAATATCAAAAGGACTTTTTATTCAATTATAGCAAAATTTAGGTTAAAAGAATTTTTTTTTAATTTAAACTTTTCAATCATTTAATCTTTTTTTCTTTTTTATGACTTTGAGTTTAGCTAAAACAATCTGATTTGGACCTAAAAACTTTCATTTATTATTTGTAGGCGATATGAAAAAGCATCGGTGCTATATTTTACGAGTTGACTCCAGTTATCACGATTTAGCAAGCTGCAAACCTCTTCTCCTTCAAGGGTGTTTTTTCCGAAGTGGACTCTCCTGAATTCTTTATAAATTGGACATCTACCAAGGAAATGTACGATGTCTTCCCTCTCACGTATACTACACAGGCTGCAGTTGATGCTTAAATCCGGTCTATGTGGAACAAAGTTCAATTGCAAAAGCTCCCCTCTTAGTTTAAATAAAAGACTAATATCTTTGTACGACATATTTGAGTGGAAATAATTAACTTCCTGAAGATTGTAGTTCAACCTTTTGTAAGATGTCCGTTCCGTTGAAGTTCTAGCTCGTTCGATTAATGAATACCTTTCATTCTCATCTGTGGTCTGAATTATTTCATAAAGCAATTTTTTTGTTTGATCTGCATCTTTTCCTTCTAAATCAAAGGGGAAACCACAATCTGCAGACAGCTCGCGCCAATCTTTGAACCATATTTTTTTATACTGTATTGCATGCATCCATAGTTGTTTTTGCTTGAGATGGTTTGTCAAATTTAGATTGAAGGTTAACTGTATGCCCAGGTACTTATATGTTTTAACTACTTCAATGGAATTATCTCCAAATTTCCAATGCTCATTCCTTGATAGTCTACCACTACCGTTTTGGAAAATCATAACTTTAGACTTTTCTAAGTTAACTTCCAAGTTTCATGTTTTACAATAGCTTACCAGCCGGTTAATCATCAACTGTAGGGCGGTGGGTGACTCGGCTAATATCACAATATCCTCCACATACATAATGACTTTTATATGAATGGCGCCAATCCTTACACCACAAGGTAAACAGTCAGCCAGATCATCGAGGAATAAGGCGAAGAGCAAGGGACTTTAATTGCATCCTTGTCTTACTTCCCGATTTATTTTTAGTTTCTTAGAAACAACTTTTTCATCAAACACAAATGCCGTCGTCTGTTGATAAAGTTTTTCCAACGCTTAAACAAATTTTGAAGATATTCCCAGGTTGTACAGCTTATAAAAAAGGGCATTTCTGTCGATAGTGTCAAATACTGCTTTGAAGTCCACAAAAAAAGCATACATCTTTTTATTTTGGCTGAGCTTCAACCGTGCCAAACTCCATAAAACAAAAATATTATCTGCAGTAGAATATCCACTTCTGAATCCAGCTTGAAACTCACTCAACTTGTTATTTAATTCAACCCATCTTGTTAGTCTCAGACAGAGAAGCGAAGTGTAAATTTTTAAACCTGCATTAAGGAATGAAATGCCTCTATAATTGCTTGGATCCTGATCATCACCTTTTTTAAAGATAGGTAAAATAAGAGCTTCATAGAAGTTTTCGGGTGGAATGCCAAAATTGTAGATAATGTTCAGTGCATCAGTAAATTTGTCCTTAAAGTTGCTAGAGTTGTACTTATAAAATTCACATGGAATACCATTGGATCCCGCTGCTTTTCCATCTTGGAGGAAAAATGATCATACAAAACATCTAGATTGATACTAAGTCCGGACCTCAATCCTTCATCGCCATTTATCTTTTTTGTTAAAGTCCAAAACTCTTTAGAATCTCTACATTGGCTCAAAGATATAGCTAAGTCTTCCTCATATTCTCGTTTTTTACTCTGCAACAGCGGTTGATTTAAGACTTCGTATGTTGAATTTTCTTAATAATTTAAGTAGAGCTAAAGACTTTTTTCTTAATTTTTCACAGCTTATGTCAAGCCATTTATTCTTTTTCCTTAGAGACGTGGATTGCTGCATAAAACTAGAAAAATCCGTAATTAGTTGCTCTAGTTCGGGTAATGGAAAGTAGTTTAAGCACAAATTTGATCCTTTTGCCTGTATCGCTCTATCTATTTTTGCTTGAAAATCGGTTTTTCCAGTATTTTTCCATAGAAGGGAATGATCCTTTTTATTTTTGTCCTTCGAAGAAATTTGAACGTCCTCAATTTTGATTTTGATTGAAATTGACAGATGATCCGATAGGGTGAGATCTCCAACCCTGAAATCTGTAATGATCGAATACCACTCACCTCCAAACTGACAGTAATCTATAGTAGAACTTCCTTGTTTTCCTGTAAACGTCAATTCCCCTTCTAGATCTCAGCAAGAACACCCATTTAAAACACTCAAGCCAAAATCATTACACAGTTGCAAGATCTTCTTCCCTTCGCTATTAATTGTCTGGTCTTTAGATTTTCTTTGCTGAACTCCTTTATTAAAAGTCGGTTCTTTGTTAGCTGTTCTCCCATTTAAGTCTCCTATTATAATTAGATTATGTGTTTTCATTGAGCAAATCATATCATACAGGTTATCGTAATCATTCTGCCATCTTGTGCAATTTATATAAATAGGTACTTTTATAGTTTTTAATTTCAATATAAAAAAAATTGTTTGTCTGGTTAACTTCATAGTCAATTTCTATATCTTTTTTATTGCTAAAAGAGTACCACCACTAGCTCTTCCCATGTTTGAAGTTTTTATCGCCGAAATAAGATTGGAAATATTTTTCAATGATTTCATTTTTCATATCAACTATATGCGTTTCAAAAAGAAATATAAATTTAAAAGTGAGGAGGAAATTAATAAAGCCTGGAAATATCAATTTATGTTTCAATCCATCCATCCATCATTATACGCAACAACATTTACTTCAGAATTTTTTTTTCTTTTATCCGATTTCACCTCACTGCCATACCTGCGCTATTGTCTAGAATTCTGTTTGGTGACGTTGGCTGTTAGAGATCTGTCATTGATATTTCCATGTTTTGGTTGTAAACAACATTGAAATATATCCGCGGATAGGCCAAAAGTTTCAGATAATTTATTTAAACCGCATGTATTTCCACGCATTAAACCTAAAACATCGTCCCAAATAAACAGCAAATCTCCAACAAGAAGCTTATCATCCTTCACAACAGCTTTGATGTTCACACTGTTCTGCTTGATCTGTTTTCGGGCGTGAAGCAGATGTGCTCTTCGCCGTCTCATGCTCGGTGGTTAATCTTTTTGTATAGAAATTCTAGTGTTTTTCAGATTATGTGCATTTTTTAAAATTGAATAAACATCGTTTTTACTTCTAAACTTAACTACAAAGTTTTTAAAATTTGGGTTCCATGACTTGATTTCATTGATATCTTTTGTGTTTGTCGCGTTTATGTTATATCAATATCAATAACTTGCTGTTTTTGTTCGATCGCGTTATTAACTTCGAGTTTAAAAATCAAGTTCTTCTCCGTATTTTGTTTTTGTATAGCTTCTATTTGGTTCTCTAATAAGTTTACTTTAGTTTGAAGAGTTTTTATATGTGTTTTGAGATCGTTATTTTCTTTTTTGATTGCTCCTAAATCTAAGCGAAGTTCATCTATATCTGATTTAGTGGCCAGATCTAAAATCACGTCAAAAAACATTAAAAATTAAATCTTTGTCAAAAAGACGCCTGTACCTAAAAAGGATTAGCACACGGGAGCAAGGCAAGTACGTGCGACCCAGTCGTGCCTTTTATTTAAATAAGGCCTGTAACTATTCTACTCTTACAGTTTAATTCCAAAAATGTACTTGCTCTTAAAATTTTGCTATTAATTACAAAATAATTAATTAATTACATTAATTATAAAATAATGTTACACAGTAATGTAAAACTATTTAATTCTCTGTCATTTGGCCCATTTTTTGAGTTTTTTCTGTGTACCGTTCGGATGTTATTTTCAACTAAAATTGGATATTCCAGCACTTGCTGCTGGATTTGCTTAATCTTTAGAGGTTTGGATTTTTCTTAAATACTCTCTTCAAGTATAGTACTACTACATGTAAAATTTCGTTTCGTTTTGCACTAAATAGAATAGAAAAGTATTCTCCTGTTTTGTTTTGGCGGTTTTTTTGGTTTATGGTTTAGAGATTGATTGCTTTTCTAAAGGTGGTATATGGCAAGTAAAATTACATAGTAGGTACCTAATCCGTAATTGAAACATTCAAAATGCGCTGCCAAACGTTTTGAGTTTCAGTCTTGTCTTTGAAGGCTTAAAAGTACTTTTTTTCCCAGAATATAAAGTGCTGTCCATAACTAAAGACGGAAATTTCCTTAGTTTGGAAAAAACCTTAAAAAAAATTGAAAAAAAAATTGTGCTAAGTATATAATTTTAATTTTTTCCTTATCACCGCATCATTCACATTTGTTTTTATTTCATTGTATCATTAATTATGTGTAAAATACCAAAACAAAACAAAGCCTAAATCCCCGATTCACCAAGAGCACAGTTACGGCGGAGCCTATATTTTTGTCTTGGAATGTTTTCCAGTTAAGGAGTCGGTTCATAAGATTAACGGTTTTATGGATCGTTTCATGTATCGGGAAATCCTTCAAAATGTCGCCTTTCCTCATGCTGAGGAAAAATAATCCGTTGCTATGGATTTTCCTACATGACAAACGATCCTCAACATAACGCTAAGCTTGTGAATGATTGGCTTATCGAAGGCAGTATAGGTATAACCTTTATGAAGTGACCAGACAAATTAGAAAGTCTATGGTAAATGTAGATCACTAAGCTCGAGTCGCGGAAAACTAGACATTTCGGATACGCGCCACACAGAGAAACCACGGGGTACATTTGAACGATGTTATATTCCATACATAATGGCTTTTTATAAATAAATAAAAAGAGTTGATGATTTCTCACACAAACATTTTTTATTGAAATTTAAGGATAGGAAACGCCTAATGAAAGACCCATTAGAACTGCACATGCAACTATCAATATCAAAAAATCTAACAATCTTTCGGATAAATCACATAGAGGGAGTTAAATTGAAATGTATATAGGTATGTATTGCTTTTTTAGGAACGACATGTGATTGGTAATAATATTTTTTTTTCCTTTTTATTATTAAATTTATGTTTGCATTCATATTTATTTCAATATGATGTTTAATAGTTTCTGTTGGCAAATTAAAACACTTAGTTAATTAGCCCCATTGAATGCTACGGTGCAGATGATGCTATTGCAGCTGCAAGCCGAAATTAAAAATTCCCATAATGCTAATTGCATGGTCCCAATGTCACATTTAAAATTATGAACAGTTTCTCTTTCCCCCAAAATCTCATCGTCACCTACATTAGCACATGAATGATGAAAAAAGCCATCAAAAGCTTGGAAAAATATAAAATTATTTTCCCTGTATTTCCACTGAATCCTGTCATGTGCAAATGAACACATATACTTGGTAGATAGAAGGTAGGTGCCACCACACCTAACTTCACATTCCATGCTCTGTCAAAACACTATACGGAAAGGAAGACGCCATGTCCTCCCTCGCACAAACAGTGCCGGAGTACAAGCAATTCTGACAATGTAAAATTAAAACATATTTCGTAATTAAACTCTTGACGCCATTGTTACAGTGAGCCCCTCCAGCCCCGGGGCTCTTGGGCCTTCCACCCATATGGTGATGCCAGGAGTGTCGCATCACATAATTTTTTCATTAAATTGTTCCCATATATGCGCTGTTGGTGGTGGTGTACTATTGAACTACAGGTATAACTGCAAACACAAGGACCTGTCGCAGATGCATGTTGCTCGAAGGAGGGCTTCTGTTAGAGAAGCTGACACATTAGGTTTACACGTTGCTTCTTGCCTTCATTTGATGATGACGATGATGACTGCGAAACTGATGCTATTCATGTCATTCATTTGTGTGTCCTTTGTTGCAATGAAGGATGTGGATGGTGGAAACAGAGGAAAGGCCCCTTGTTCCTCGTAGCATATTTCATTATTGTTATACACCGTTTTATATGATGTTATTATGATGTTTAACAATTTTTTTTTAATATTTCCTGCCCACCTCCTCTGCGACCAGCTAAGTCTTATTTTGTTCATCCTTGCTGTAGAACGAGATTCTTACTCCTTCCTTTTGTTGTGTTAAACATAGCCGTGCTGTGATTTCATTTTACTCGGGAAACAAAAAAAAAAGAAGCAAGCTCGTCCTTACTTTATTATTATGATTATGATTATTTTCCTTTATGCAATGTTATGATTAATTTTTGCCTTCATGATCCTTCATAATGCCTGGCGTTGTTGTATTTTGTATCCTAGGCTATGGCAATCGCTGGATGACAGAAAGAGGAGTGCACCCACTCACCGCGCTGGGTTTGGGGCGCTAGCCTTATGTACTGCTTTTGGGGGCATGGTGAAATTCTGTTTGCTTATTGTTATAGGATTTCAGTGATTTCGTTCCTTGTTGCCTCGTAGTTTTTTGTTGTCGTTTTTGTTTTTTTTTTTTTAATGATTTTTGTATTTTGTTTCTACACTTTGTAAACACGAAACATGGTGGCTTGAGTTTGAGTGGGTAGTTTTACATGAGGCCTGGTTTGATTTGATTTGAGGCAGTAGGTAATTATAATTTTACAATGCGGTGTCTGGAATAATACTACAGATAAAACAAAAAAAAATTTTCAGCATTAAAATGTGCACGTTGATGAAAATGGTTATTCTAAACTGTTTGTATATAAGTGTTTCTTAATAATGCGAGTTTAGAGGACACATATACATACATAAATAATGTTTGTTGCCAAGGACTATAAGCAATCCGTTTTTTTAACCTAAAGTTTAAATCGGGTAAATGCCTTATATACACTATACAGTGTTGGCCATAAATAAAGCATGAAATTACCTATCATTGGAAAAAACCTAAAAAAGGTATTGTAAAATAATAAAATAATTTACAACTCGTTAAAAAAAAATTAACAAAAGTAAGGCACATTTTTTAATTTATAAAAAATAAATTGCACGTCTGGATCGCACGTACTTGCTCATAGGTGCGGGCACATCGTCGAAAACAATTATACACGTCTTGTATAATAACAAATTTATGAAAAAAGTATTTCGAAAATTGTAGGGCGGATTTTGATAAAATCCTGTTTTTTTATTTTTATTTTTTTGAAATTTGAAATTTTGGTATGCAGTTTTTTTGGAATTCATTAATAGCCATGTGATTATAAAATTTTAAATAATTTTAAAAAATATTGATTTTCAAAAAAAAATTATTTTAATTAATAATAAAATATTTAATAATTTGGCTATTTAGATCTTTTCACATAAAAATTTGACAGAAATCCATAGAGCAATTACCGAGAAAGAAAAAAATTAAAAAACGTTATATGAAAGGCCCCGTTGACTTTTCCCGTATACCTATGTGGTTCTGATTAAATAATAGCCAGTACCAAAAAAAATTCTCAAAAATTTTCATCAAAAACGTTGGAGCCGTTTTCGAGAAAAATAAGCTTTTCCTAAACGGTCATATGGCAGGTACTGTTATTTTTAGGCCTACAAATTAAATTTCAATTCCCCTTCTGGGGAATGCCAAGAGAATCACACACACCAAATTTGAAGATAATCGCTTAAGCCGTTTAGGCTGCAGCTCGTTATACATACATACTGACAGACAGACAGACAGACATTTTGTTGCCACTAACATAGAAAAGTCCTATGATCGTAATGTCATGTTTGGTTGTTATCTCAATTTTTTTTATATTCACGAATCCTAAAATTTTCTTAAAAAAATATTACTTTAAACAGAACAACAATTCTTAAAAAAAACTATTTCTTGAACTTTGTTGCAAGGCCACAAATCTCTTCTTTTATTTTATTTTTAAAACAAGTGTTTTAGTGAACAGTTTATTATATTATATTTAAAAGAAATAGATTTTTTATATAAATTCTATTTCCCGTGCAATTTATTTGTCACATTTCGTGATATTTTTTCAAACCGTCAAATTAAGAAAATCCCTCCAAATAATCGTCAGATTATCAGTCAAAACAACTAGGACATTAAGCTGAATTGAATCGCCTATATAATAATCTGACACGCTCAAGAAGCCACCACGAGCCCGCGTCATGTCCAAATCGTCCATCTTATGAATGGGAGCTCTGAAAATCTGACGCGATCGAATAACTTTGTTATCTTTTCACTGTCTACCCTTTTGTACAGCCATCCCCACCATGCAAACCGGCAGATTAGCTTCTCTCTGTTATCAGAGACACGTGGGGCATACGAACTATTAATATATAATTATAATACAACGAAAAGTTTGATTTTCCCAAAAACGGCTCTAACGATTTTGATAAAACGTTCAGGGTGCTATTTTTTGTCACAACAATACATCTTTCACTTAGAATGAATTTTTCGAAATTTGTTCTATAATGGAACCTCTCACAGAACCGGGTTTTTTTAAATTCGGTTTTATCGTAAACCATTATCTCGATTTCAATTAAATTGTACAAACATTTTTTTCGATTTTTTTAATTTTCTAAATAAATTGTTTTTTGAATTATTTCGAAAACGTGTTGATTGAATTTTTTAAAAATAATTTTCCCAGATGAAAACTACAGATTTTCTTATAATGACATACTAAAAATGGGAACGACTGGGTCGCACATTAATTGGAATACATTGGAAAGCAAGATCTTTGACAGAAATAATTACATTTATTTTAATTAGAACAAAAAAGTTATTAAAAATGTTCATATGCAGAATAAATTTGGCTACTCAGGTCTTTTCAAATATAAAATTTGACAGAAATCTAAGGAGCGTTACAGAGAGAGCCCAAATTAAAAAAAAACCGTTATATGAAAGGTGTCGTTCGATATACACCCAGAGTGATTTACCAACAGTCTACTCTAAGGGGGACAAAGACAGCGCCGAATATCTTCTCCTCCTCATGCTATAACCTCCTTTTTGTTATTAGAAATTTTCGGTTTAAAGTCCAACTAAACCTAAGAAAAAAAACTTTAAAAAAATTACTTAAAAAATTAGCAAGAAATCTATAAACGTGCCAATTCTTTCCTTCACGAGACGGAGGACCAGAAGAGTTAAGGTCAATCGCAAATCTGTTCCAGTACTCCTTTTCAATTTTTTGTTTCTTTCTTGTTTCTTTCAAAGATCCTGCTTTCCAATGTAATTAGGCCCATAAGAGCAAGTACGTGCAACCCAGTCGTGTCCATTTTTACTTGCGATTATAGGTACTAAATACAAGTTATGGATTCGTGCAAAAAAAAATCTTACAATCAAACATGACATTAAGATGATAGAGAAGTAGAAAAAAGTGGATCCGCAAATTCCGTCCGTGTCGGTCTGTCTGTGTTCGCACCTCTAAACGGATAAGCCGATTTGCTTCAAACTTGGTATTTAGTATTTATTTGGTAGTATCTCGGGGAGTTTTTTTCATTTTTTCTTTAGGTCGAAAAATAACGGTACCTGCCATACAATTTTTAACAAAAAGTTTGATTTTCTCGAAAACGGCTCTAACGATTTTGATAAACCTTAAAGGGTGCTATTTTTTTAAAACAATACATCTTACAGTTAGAATGATTTTTTTCGAAATTTGTTCTATAACGGTACCCCTCATATAACCGGTTTTTTTAAATGCGGTTTTATCGTAAACTATTATCCCGATTTCAATAAAATTGCACACAGAAAGTCATTTACAATTCAATTAATTTTGCATTTCAAAATTTTTAAAAACTTTTTTTCGATTTTTTAAAATTTTCTAAAAAAAATTTGGTTTTCAAAATATTTTGAAAATGGGTTAATTGATTTTTTTTTTAATAATTTTCCCAGATGAAAACTACTAGAACAAGAATTGAAAATATTTTTTCGAAATTTTTTCAATTTCAATATTTTCAATATTTTTTTCCTCGATAGACATTTAGTTTTCAAATTTTATTGCATACTTAGTTTTTCCGAGAAAACTTTTAAACTAATTAAAAAAATGAAAGAATTTTCTAAAAAAAAATATTTTTGTATTTTAATAGACGCGTGGTTTTCAATCTGGCAATACTTTTTACGGAGTTGGTTTTTTTGACAGCTGTCACTTGGTTTATGCTCAGTTCCGTTTGCCATTTCATAATGAATACTTTTGAACAAGTTTGAAAATTTTTTGTTCATTTCGGTGGAGCAGAGTATCGAAGAAGACCCGACTGAGTCCATCCGTCATCGCGCGCAACAATTGGAGATGAGCCCATCCACTTTATGGTTTGCAGGCTTACAAAATCCAACTCGTGCAAGAATTGAAATAAAGGTAAATTCTTGGCCATAACATTAAACTATATGCGTTTTATTTCTTCTTGAAAACCACACGTCTAAAAAAAACACCCTTTATACACATACATATGCAGCCACTAAGCAATTATCTAACATAAGAACAAGTTCGTGCGACCCAGTCGTGCATTTTTTTAAATTTATTCGACGATGTGACCCTGACCGCACAAATATGAGCAAGTACGTGCGATCCAGTCGTACAATTTATTTTGTTTCGACTGATTTTGACACACTTCAGCTGAAATCGTTCAACTCAACAACAAGATCACAGAAATCTATAATCGTGTGGAGAAAATTGAAGCTGAATGTCATCACAACAACTATCCACAACATCCTAATCATATACACCCCGCAGACGAAGAATTACGTGCTCTCCAACGACAAATTGACAATATCGAGAACAGGAGCGTTGCCTCAGACGCCGTCATGTTCGGTATTCCTGATGCTGCCGATGATGACCTGCAAACCATGTTCGACGTCTTTTGTCAAAATATAAATTGTAGAGCTTCAGTTCCTGTGCCTAAAAACATTTTTAGGGTGAAAAACAACAACAATAATATTGCCGCGCCAATAATTATTAAGTTTCACTCGGCCCAAGCCAGGAACAATGTGTTGTTATCAGCCGCTAGCCACCGCAAGCAGCACAAATACCTTCGCCTCAGGGAATTAGGATTAAAAACCCAATCTGAGAGTCACTTTTACCTATATGAAAGCCTCACAAAAATAACCGCATACTCCTACAAGCTTCTCGAATGAAACGAAATGGTGAGCTTCCTTCTGTTTACACGAAATTTGGATGTGTTTTCGCAAAGCGTCATCATGATGATAGGAAAAGCTTTGTCGTTGAAAATTCTGAGTGTTTGAGTGCTGTTACCACCACGATTAATGAAATTCAGAAGCTACCAATGGATGCACCAGTGTTACCAATTTAACACTTTTTTATTAAGTACCTTTTGTTGTTCGTATTTGTTTTTCTTTTTTCATACTTTATACTAATTTTCTATTCATATTTATATACATATATTATTATTTTTTTTTTATTATTTATCTTTTTTTTTCATTTTTTTTTCTTTTTTTGTAAATAATCAATGGCCAGTTTTCTCTACTTTTTATTATTCTTTTGTGGCACCTACATCCACATCTACATCTACATGACAATGTGGGGAGTTCTTTGAGCGAAACGGTTATTTATTTGACATGGTGCGAATACTTAAAGCCCAAAACAATGGTTTGCACATAACACATATAAATGCACAAAGTTTGAGACACAAAATTGATGAATTTACCAATTGTTTGTAGGTTCAAAAATTGACGTTTTATGCCTTTCGGAAACCTGGTTTTCTCCAGAATTTTCAGATAAATGTTTCTCCGTTTCATATATGCTATATCGATGTGATAGACCTGATCGTATTGGTGGTGGAGTGGCAATTTACGTTAGAAGCGAAATCGAATCCAAGGTTATTTTTTCCTCTGATGTGGTAGGGCAAACCACACTGCAGTTTGTTTTTATTAATGTGGAGATGATCAAATATTGATTGGAGTGGTGTACAGACCAAACCGTCAAATCAGCACAGATGCTCTTTTCAGTTCCATTGAACAATTTTCATGTTATTCACCTAACATAGTTGTATGGGGTGACTTAAACTGCAACCTCATTGATGCTAATGGAGCAATGTCAATGATTAACGACATGAGAGCTTTTAATCTTGTTCCGGTCAATAAGTCTATACCAACTCATTTTTCTAATAATTCCAGTACTCTACTAGACGTGTTCTTTATTAGCAACCTTGATAAAGTACTTTTGTGTAACCAACTTTCAGCTCCCGAATTTTCAAAGCATGATTTGATTTACTTAACACATGATTTAAAAAACCTAGTTGCAACAAAAACTTTAAAATTCAGAGATGTTCGTGGAATCAATCATGCACAGCTCACTTGTGATTTACTAAATCGTGATTGGAACAATATTTTGTGTATGCCAATCAGGTAACTTTTTTTTAACAGGAGCTTAATTTTCTTTTTGACAAACACGTGAAACTTAAAACCAAAACTTTGAAATCAAATTCACCTTCTTGGATAAATTCATACATTACTGAGCTAATGAAAAGCAGAGACTCGGCGTACTATCGTTGGAAACGATTTAAGCTTGTTCAGGATCACGAGCAATATAAAAGACTACGTAACAAAGTCACTTATGAAATACGAAATGCCAAAGGTACTTATTATGCAAGAGAGCTTAATCCGTCGACAAGAGGGAAAAAAATTTGGAAGAAGTTGAAGGAGATTGGTATAGGTAAACTCGAAAAGACACTTCCTGCTAATGTTGACTGTGATTCTCTGAATTCAGTTTTTACGTCTGTCTATAGTAGTTCGAACAGCTCTACGGCCATAGTTCTCGATTTTGAAAGTGATGACTTGCGTGATGGTTGTTTGGTGTTCGATCGTTTCACGGAGGATGGTGTTGTTGAGGCACTATTATGTGTAAGAACGAATGCTACTCGGCTGGATGGATTAAGTCCCAAGTTTGTCAAACTATGTCTGCCCATCATACTACGTTACATAACCCATATTTTTAATTCCGTACTGACCACATCATGTTTTCCTCGGATTGGAAGAAAGCTAAGATCATTCCCATTCCCAAGAGAACAAATTGTTTGATATCAGATTATAGACCCATCTCCATCCAACCATTTTTTTCAAAAGTACTTGAAAAGGCAGTTTTAAAGCAGATTCACAAAGACATAAATAATAATGAACTTTTGAACTCGCAACAATCAGGTTTTCAGAAAAACGGAGTTGTAAATCCGCTTTGTTGTACATTATTGATGAAATTAGAGAAGGCTTAGATAGAAAAGAACTTACCTTCTTGACTCTTCTTGACTTTTCTAAAGACACTCAACCACTCAATTCTGTGCAAAAAACTTATGAACAACTTTAAGTTTTCTAAACATTCAGCAAAATTGATTCACTCTCATCTCACTAGGGAAATAGCCAGTCACAGTTGTTACCAAACTCTAGTGGGGTCCCACAGGGATCCACACTAGGCCCTATTCTTTTTTCAATATACATCAACGAACTTGTAGACGTCATCAAGCACTGCTCCATTCACATGTACGCTGATGATGTGCAGCTATTTATTAAAACTGCTCCTCTGTTAAAAGAACATGCCATCAGAAAAATGAACGAAGATCTTCAAAATATCTCTGATTGGCCGATTTTGAATAATTTTCGCCTTAATCCTGTTAAATCAAAAACAATCGTTATTTTTCGGAACCTGCTGGATCTAAGCACCTTTGAAAGTTTAAGGTTAGGATATTCTGAAATCGAATATGTAAACTCTGCAAGAAACCTTGGCCTTACTTTTAATTGAACGTTAACCTAGGATGACCATTTAAATCTAACCATTGGCAAAGTTTATGGTACACTTCGAGTTCTTTGGGCTACCCAGTCATTCTTACCTCAAAGCTCATGCTAGCAATTGGTTTTGCCAATTTTACTGTACTGTTGTGAGGTATTTTGCAACGTTAGTAGTAGTAGCAGACGCAAACTTAACGTAGTTTTTAATAATGTCACTCGATATGTTCATAATCTGAAAAGAAGGGAGCATATTTCTTCACATTCTAAAACAATTTTCGGCTACTCCTTCGATAACCATCTTAAATTCCGTGCAATTATTTACATTTTTGAAATCATGCAATCACGTCAACCTGAATACCTATTTAACAGGCTCGCCTTTTCTGTGTCTCAAAGGTCATGTGTACTTATCCAACCCACACACTCTTGCCTAACCTCCGAACGTCAGTTTTTCGTTCAATCCTCACGCTTTTGGAACTCTCTACCCATCGAACTGAGACGTTGTACGAACGCAAAACTTTAAAAAAAAAAATCTAATATTGTATCTGGCCAATGATCATAATTAAAAACTTTTCAAAATATCTAGTAAAACAATTTCTGATCTTAACTATATACCCACACCTATTTCTCTTTTCATGTTCTTCTTTTTTTTCACATTGTATTTAAATTAAAACTTTTTTTTTGTTCATTTCAAATTAATATTCCAATTTATAATGTTGCATTAACGTATAAGATAAAGATAACTTGTCTTAAAATGTAATAAGAACTTAAATAATAATAAACTAATAAACTAAACTGGGCGAATGTGATATTGAACTTTCGCTACTTATAATAATTGGTCGAAAGTTAAAGTGGTTTTTTTTAAGTTTTTTTGATATTTGGAGCGAACTTCATTTGAGAGAATCGCTCCTCATAATTATAATAGTCCGGGAGCTCGCGACAGATTTTGGTGACCAATAGCGCCAAAGCGGTTAAATTGGTTGATTTGGCCTTACAAGGAAGCATGCCTGTCAAAGATGTAAAAAAATAAGTTTTTATATCAAACCGCCAAAGCTGAAATTCGGTATACTGATTGCCATTATCATAAGCAACCGGAAAAAACTAATCAGTTGGCCGAAGCGCGGTACTACATACGTCAGCTGCTTGCATGAACATGTAAAGAAACGCTTAAAATGTAATGATTCCGCCAAGGATAAGTTTAATTATTTATTTATTTATTTATAAAACTTGCACTGTAAAATAGTACATATCTTATATTTTAGTGAAAGCCTATGAATTTAAAATTTTGAATACAATTTAATTGATAAAAAAAAAATAATAGAAAAATAGAAAAATAATAGAAAAAGGAAAATAATAAAAGAAAAAAGACAAAATGAGAACTTTAAATATGTATATGCAATAGTTTATATAAATCATACTTTGGACTTTTGTAACTAATAATAGTAATATAAATAATAATATAATAATAAATAATAATAATAGTTCAATAGTTCAATATATAGAAAAAAAGGAAATGAAAAAAGGAAGATATAGAAATATAGAAATAAAAAAGAGAGCGAAGATTTAAGTAAAAGCTTAAAAGATAGGACAGGTTAAGTTAGTTAGTTAAGTTTTAATGTGGTCGTTCCAGGTTAATGTTCTATTGAATATTACACCTAGATTTTTATAGGTATTCACGAGTTCTAAAGGGTTCCCACTTAGATTTATGGAAGGAAAATATGATAAGTCTACTTCTTTTCTTGAGATGACCAGCCATTTGCATTTGTGTGGGTTGAGAGTCAACCCTTTGCAAGATGCCCAGTTAGAAACCTTTTCCAAGTTCCTGGTTCAAAGTAAAAGCGCAGTCGTTAATCAGACCCAAAGGACAGCTTTTGTAGATTTGTATGTCATCCGCATAAAAGTGTTTCGATGCTTGGTTGATGATGAAACCGATTTCATTGATATATAAAGAGAACAGAAGGGGGGATAAAATTGATCCTTGAGGAACTCCTTGTTGAATCGGTATAAAATCTGAGAAATTACCATTTAACAGAAAGGCTTGCTTTCTATCATTTAGAAAAGAAGAGAACAGTTTAATAGCTTCTGGCGATACGTTAAAACTTTGACGCAATTTATTAAGGACTATTGAGTGATTAACGTGTCGAATGCTTTTGAAAAATCTAGTAGCACTAGGAAAGTTATTTTATCAATATCGAGGTCAGCCTTTATGTCTTCGATTATCTTAGTAAGTGCTGTTATACAGCTATGGTGTTTGCGAAAACCGGATTGAACATCGACTAATAATTTGTTGCGGGTGACAAAGTTGCTTTATTAAATAAATAAATAAATTTATTGGCGTGACAGCTCCTTAAGGAGCCAAAGCCTAGCGACTTATACTCTCAACCATTCCTGTGTGTATGTTGTTATTCTGCCAGAATGGAAGGGACCTACAGTTTAACGCCGAGTCCAAACGGTTACATGAGATGCACTTTTTCGAGACAAATTTTACTCTTGGAGGTTTTGTCAGTTCCTCGCAAGAGGCAGTACCACGGAAAAGAAGGTTGCTATGAGCTGGATTCGAACCCAGGCTCATTCGCTTAGCAGTCCGACACACTAACCACTAAGCTAACGGGGCACGGTTGCTTAATTGTTTTTGCATAAATCACTCACAGACTTTTGATATAAAAACAATTATTGAAATAGGTCTAAGTTCATTACAGAGTGAGTTTTTGGGGATTGGAATTATTTTAATTTTTATCCATTGGTGTGGGAAGATCCCAGTGGTAAGTAGGTACTGAGTGATTACATGCGTAAAATAAAGAAGATAATAGCTTTGATAAATATAGGATTTAAATCATCAGTTCCAATGGCATTAGATTTAATATTGATGCAGCTTTCAACTACATCTATCGCGTTCACTCATGAAAAACTGAATGAAGTATCCATTGAAGGAGCGGGTATGAAAGAAACGTTTTCTCTTGGAGGCATAACTAATGTAGATGCAAATTTACGGTTTAGTTCATTTTTATTTATATCGGCTTGAATATTTGATCTTTGTTTACCGATTCCTAGATTGCGAAGGTTGTTCCATAATTTTCTACCATCAGATTGTACAGATAATTGGCTAGAAAAAACACGAGTTTTGCGCGTCTTACCTCTTTAACAACTTTATTCCGTAATGATTTGTACGTTTCATGAAGTGAATTAACAGGGAACCGTTTCCATCGATGATAAGCTAGGTCACGTTGGTTTATTAAATCACTTATCCTACTTGTAAGCTATCGTTTATTTTGGCGAGTCCTACTTTGTGTTTTTATTCGAACGTGTTGATTAAAAAAAAGATTAAGATTTGTATTTAAAAATTCGACTTGTTCTTCTGGTGAAGGCGTTAGAAAGATGTCGTTCCATGAAATCATTCTAATATCGTTTTCAAGAGATCTTCTATTAATGTTTTCTAAAATTTCTAAATTGTACTCGAGAATTTTTTTGGGTACTTGTTTGAAAATCATAGGTCAGGAAAATAAGATCATGTCTTGAGAAAACTGGAGCTTCGAGTTGGTCGTATAAATGTACCCGATCGATTTCACTTACATAATAATGATCTAATAGTGTACTAGATGAATGGGTAAAATGGTTTGGTTGAGACATATTGACTGAATATAAATCGTAAGAACTTATGTTTTCACTTAATCTCTTATCAATTAAAAGGTTACAGTTGAAGTCACCGCATATAATTATGTTTGAAAAACTAACCGTAGTTGACTAAATTGTGCTTTTTTAAAACCTGCATGTTGATTGCATAACTATAATATTATATATATATATATAATATTATATAACTATATCGTAGTTCGCAGTATAACACTGGTGTATCCTATGGAACCCACAAAATTTTCACTCAACTCTGAAACGAGTGATTAACAGGCAAGATCGAAATGACATACACACAATATGAAGGAAATCATAAAGCAAAAACTTGTACAAAAGATTATAAATATAATGAAAAAAATACGTCGGTGAAAGTAGTAAATAAAAGAGAAAATATTGAAAGGAAAAGAGAATAATAATAGTAATAAGGATAGTATTAGTAATAATAAAAATAATATTTCATACATTATGATGTTTCTCATGTTGAGCGTTGGTGAATTTTCGTTCGTAGTACTTCTGCTTCTTCTGGATCGTCCATTGCAGCGGCAGCAGCGTGTATCTGGATGGTTTTCAATGTTGTATCGTTGTTAATGTGTATTGTCTCCCCATCCTCGCTCTCTTTGACACAAATAGAACCAGAGCGTGTATACACTTTAGTAAGAATACCTTAATGATAGCTTTTGGGGTCATTCTGAACATGTATACGTAATTTTTAAGGGGCGCTTGCATTTTATAATAATAATAATATTTTTATTTATGTTTCTGTAAGGCACATTGCCTTTTAGAATGCAACATAAAGTTGTACGATAGTAGACACTAGTTAGAAGAATTAGAAAGATAGGAAAGAATTTTTGTCTGCTCAGTTGATCGAGAATTAGGTGACTATTTTCTCACTTAAAACTCACGGACGACTCTAGCTGACACTAGGAATTAGGAAAATGTCTTTTCCACCTCAGCATCGAACTGGCGACCTCCGGGTCAGAAGCAAACATCTTATCTACTGCACCAATGCCGCCCGCATCTTCAGTTTTTTTGTCTCGCACCTGCTCCAAATATTATAGTGAGCTCGAGCAGGGGGTTGCTGGGGGCAGCGAAACAAAATTGAAGAAGCGGCAAGCGCGCCTTAAAAATTACATACACATGTTCAGAATGACCGCAGTGACATTAAGGTCGAGGTCACCCCCTTTCTCGAATGGTAAATTAAAAAAGACATAATTACCGAAAATTTCATTAAAGAATGTGCACAAGATCTTGGGAGATTTAAAAATCACATAAAGCAAAATAAAGTTTTGAGTTTTACGGATGCCATTAAAAAGAAAAAAAATGCTATTTATGGGAATGTTGTTGAAATGCTGATGTAGATTTTTGACGGGTTCTTTATTCTCCATTTGATAAAAGGCGTACCACTTTCATATGGAAAAATGTCAACTAAATTTTTGCAAATGTTGTGCAGGAATAAGGCTGATGTCATAATAGTTGTGTTTGATCAGTATATTGTTACTTTGATAAAAGATACAGAACATCAAATGAGAGTTATGCGACAATCTAGTTTTCAAATAAAAGGACCCGATCAAGTTCACTCAGTTGACTTTGCCAGTGAACTTAAAAATGTCAACTTTTAAGAAGCGTTTGTGCGGTTTATCATAAACCATTGATCGATGGACGGCGCCTTGTAACGGGTGATTTTTTTGAGGTTAGGATTTTCATGCATTAGTATTTGACAGATCACGCGGGATTTCAGACATGGTGTCAAAGAGAAAGATGCTCAGTATGCTTTGACATTTCATCATGAATAGACTTACTAACGAGCAACGCTTACAAATCATTGAATTTTATTACCAAAATCAGTGTTCGGTTCGAAATGTGTTTCGCTCTTTACGTCCGATTTATGGTCTACATAATCGACCAAGTGAGCAAACAATTAATGCGATTGTGACCAAGTTTCGCACTCAGTTTACTTTATTGGACATTAAACCAACCACACGACTGCGTACAGTGCGTACAGAAGAGAATATTGCGTCTGTTTCTGAGAGTGTTGCTGAAGACCGTGAAATGTCGATTCGTCGCCGTTCGCAGCAATTGGGTTTGTGTTATTCGACCACATGGAAGATTTTACGCAAAGATCTTGGTGTAAAACCGTATAAAATACAGCTCGTGCAAGAACGATCTGCCACAACGTCGAATTTTCAGTGAATGGGCCCTAGAAAAGTTGGCAGAAAATCCGCTTTTTTATCGACAAATTTTGTTCAGCGATGAGGCTCATTTCTGGTTGAATGGCTACGTAAATAAGCAAAATTGCCGCATTTGGAGTGAAGAGCAACCAGAAGCCGTTCAAGAACTGCCCATGCATCCCGAAAAATGCACTGTTTGGTGTGGTTTGTACGCTGGTGGAATCATTGGACCGTATTTTTTCAAAGATGCTGTTGGACGCAACGTTACGGTGAATGGCGATCGCTATCGTTCGATGCTAACAAACTTTTTGTTGCCAAAAATGGAAGAACTGAACTTGGTTGACATGTGGTTTCAACAAGATGGCGCTACATGCCACACAGCTCGCGATTCTATGGCCATTTTGAGGGAAAACTTCGGAGAACAATTCATCTCAAGAAATGGACCGGTAAGTTGGCCACCAAGATCATGCGATATGACGCCTTTAGATTATTTTTTGTGGGGCTACTTCAAGTCTAAAGTCTACAGAAATAAGCCAGCAACTATTCCAGCTTTGGAAGACAACATTTCCGAAGAAATTCGGGCTATTCCGGCCGAAATGCTCGAAAAAGTTGCCCAAAATTGGACTTTCCGAATGGACCACCTAAGACGCAGCCGCGGTCAACATTTAAATGAAATTATCTTCAAAAAGTAAATGTCATGGACCAATCTAACTTTTTTTTAAAAAAAAGTTCTCAAGCTCTTAAAAAATCACCCGTTATAAATATCTAGTTTACCCACCTAGCGTTGCTCGGGTATACCATACCTACATTTTCGAAAAAACGACCGCGGCAGCGTGGCGACACCAAGTAATCAAAATAGCCTTAGTTACTTTTTCCAAAATTAGCTAATGAACGGGACCAATATAAATCACTTATATATAAGATAGAAAGAGTACACACTAAAGGCTTCCTAAAAATGTATTATAAATTGTTGACATTGTCCTTGGGCACATTCGAGTGCCCCAATTCAGTAACTACTCGAAGAACATTCAGATTCAGACAAAATCTAAAATATAAACTAACAAAATAAGAAAAACAAATATTCTGTGCCATAGAAAATAAAGATACATACATATATGAATGTAAATCCACATTCTGATGAATTAAATTTGCGCTGTCCCTTTTTCTCCCAAATAATTATGAATACTCAAAAAAATAAATTTGACGGCCGCTCACATACAATTAGTTAGTATATTGTGTCATATTGGGTATATCTCTCTACTCTCCCTGTTTATATTTCTTGTTTGATGATCAATTTTATTTGACAAGTTAGATTGTTAACAGTGTCAAATTTGACATATAAAAACCAGATGGCTGCGGCCATTATAGGAAATCCCAATGCACTTCCTATAGCTTTTTTAAGAAAATTATTTTGGCTACATATGTACATTTCCCTGATCCCTGAATATCAAATTTGATTGTCGTCTGTTAACTAGTTCTCGAGAAAGTCGAAGAAGAAGTACCGTTAATATTTGACCTAAGAAAATAAAAAAAATGTTCTAATCCATCACTGCAGACGAGGAAGAAGAGGATAATAAAAAGAGTTGGTTGTCTGTAAAGTCAACTTACGGACGGTAATTTTACGTGATAACGTCATAAGAAAACATTGATGGCAGCAACACCCAATACAGCCCGTTAACTCACACCCACAAACCCTCTCGTTAAATCTAAACACACACCCCAATATCTACATCTATTTTCTACTTTAACAAAACTCCGCGTATTTTTTTTTTCTCTTGTTCTTTTTGAATTGGAGTGCAATTATTTTGGGAATTTGCGCTTGTTCGGCTGGTGCTCAGAATACGTTTGCGATCGATTTTGGTTGAAAAAAATACCCACAAACCCTCTTGTAAAATCTATACACTCACACACCAATATCTACATCTACTTTCTACTTTAACAAAACTCCGCCTATTTTGTATTTCTTTTTCTCTTCTTGTACTTCCGAAGTATTAAATAAAAGCTATTATTTTGTTTTCTATTATTTATATGTTTGCACTCTAATTCCCGATTTCTGAGCCCTTTGTATTTTAATGAGAATGATTATGATTGAAGTTTATTTTGTCGTAAAAGCTGACGTAATAAGGAATAAAAAATATATGAACACACAAGAGGCTTCAGTGCAACATGTCAGAGACGTTATTTAACAAAAAATGTTATACTCCTACTCCTAGCCCTAGGTACCTAAAACACTATGCACATTGAGAATACTAAAAATGCTAATAAAGAAATTTCCACAAACTTAACATAATTAATAAATAAATTAAATTTCAAACCTCATGAACCAGTAAATTAAATCGTGCATTTTTTCTTAATTTATAATCTGCTACTAACCCAATATAAAGATACCAAACATATCCTGTCCCATAGGTCTTTCCTATATGTACAAATATCTCATGACATTAAGCATATAATTGAATTTCTATTAAACAAAATCATCCTGTTCATTACCTGTTCATTTATTAGATTTGCCTTCGTTTTGCCCCCCCTACAATTGTTGCAACATTACAACGACATTACCCACAACCTGCAGCAGTGCCAGTGTGCGACGTGCAACCTTTAGGTTATGCACCACCAAGCACCAACTTTATTTCAAACCACATCGGCTTATTATCTATCGTTCCTTTACAATCCGGTAGAAAAATCCTTGCTTCCCTTACGTCTCACAACTGAGATACCCACTGAGTGATCCTTCACCAGCAACATCGTCCACGTCACTGCAGAACTGCAGGATTCCATGCCATGCCATTGCCATCACTGTTCCCACGTGTCCTAATGAATTCGCAACAACCATTAAGTTTATTTATTATAATCTGTATGGAAAACTTATTTACGCAAGATAAAAACGCAACACAATAACAGGATACGAAGAACAATAATTCATAAATCATAAGGGGATGCATTATGATTGGCTTCCAATGCCCCGCCTCTCTTGTTGTAACAGGATAAATTTAATTTTTAGCGCAGGCGCCAGAATCAAATTAATACCGGAATGTGTGTGCATTATATTAATCCTTCGCGGAAGTGTAAACAAGAACAACGGTTCCATCAACAAAGTCTTACTTGCATCCCCTTCCTCTCCAACATTTTTGCTTATGGAAAATCCTTTCGCTGATGTAGAACTACCAAGTACAAGTACAACAAAATAGACAACAGTACAGACACCATATTAATTTAAATATAAGGGCGGGCGACGACGCTGGTGCAAAAATCTAATAATATTGCACACACTCATATATTTATTGTGAGAATAAAATATTGTTTATGCATAGAGTTTGTTAATGCAGCTGTGTAAGTAGGCGGTTATGAAATTGTTTTTTTTTTTTTGTTCTATATCGAAGGGGGTGGTTTGCTATTGTATGCAGTAATTTTAACGAGATAAGGACATAGAATGATCATAATCATGAGTTTTTTTCTCTTTCAAGTACACGGTACAAATTGTATTGTTTATGTTCAGCAGTCAGCACCCATCAACCCCCACTTAGGCTGGTGAAGGTAGTAACACTGTGTGATTCCTGGATGATAATATTGTGTATGGTTCCTGGCAGGCATTGCCATTTGAAAACTCTCACAAAAGCAATTACTTGCAAAGGGCAGAGTATTTGATAGAGAATTAAGAAATCAGATGGGGAATAACCCAACTAACAATTTAGCTTGTATAAGGTTCAATTTCTTGAATTTAGCAAGGAAGTGCTTGCATAGAGCTTGTATACCAGGCTTGTAGATAAAGGTTCAAAATGGCCTGTATAACCCTTTCCGAAGATGTTTACTGAAAACTAAACAAATAATTGCTGCAATAAGGCTTTCCACGACAAGTCAATGCAAACAGTCTTCGAAAAACTTTGACAATTAAAGCAATAGCTCCTATAAGGCCTTTAAAAGTAAGTTTGGAAAGCTCCATACAAGGCTTGTAGACAAAGGTTACAAATGGCATGTATAAGACCTTCTAAAGATGTTTACTAAAAATTAAAATGCAAACAACTTGTGTATGGCTTGCCTAAAAAGGCCTTATATAAACTAAAATAATATTTGTTTTGTCGATGTTTGATGTTAATTTTCCCAGCCCTGAATTGGTGTAGAGGAAGAGTACTGGAGTGTTACAAGAAGGACTCGAGTTCAAAACTCAGGCTAGGCTAGGCTAAAGCGCGTAACAGATTGAACCAGCAACAGCACCAGCACCGTCAACAGCAAACAGCACGCTGACCAGCAAAAGAAATTGAAACAATTTGCCACCAGCCCAACATCGTCTTCTTACTTCTGTTTGACACTTTGTGTCTTAAAAAAAGTATACGAAGTGTTAGTATACTACACATAGCGAATCTCCAATATCTTTATATTGTTTTTCTGTTGAGTCTAAAAAGAAATGTATTTTCTCATACCATTTCGATAAGTTTTTCTTCCATTATAAAAAAAGAATTATAAATTATTAAATAGCCTCTGAAAGCACAACAATGGCGACGAGCGCAAAATAAAATTGTCAATATTTTTGTTTTTTTCTGCAATATGGTGCCTTTGAATTTCACTTGCGCAAAGTTGGTAGCAATGGAACAGCAACAGCAAATTTAGGACTTTGGACTAACGACGCTGTTGACGTTGCTGGTGCTGGTCTAATCTAACTTGAGGAATTGAAATACATTGGTTCTAAAATAATGGCGGCCGCTGTTGCTGGTGCTGTTGCTTTTGCTGGTTCAAACTGTTTCACACATAAGGCAGGCTATTAGCAATGGCTGTCATTAAGAGGCTTCTGCAAGGCCTTTTTATACCATCTAGAACAAGCTATTAACATTTAGCTGTCAGAAAATGTCTTGCTCAGACAAGCTAATAACATTTCATGAAAAACTATTTGCTGCTATAAGACTATTCAACAAAAGTCTTTTAGCACTTAAATAGCTTGTGTAATTTACGTCAAAATAACTTGTATAAGGCCTTTTAATTTTACTATAGCTGTCAAAAAAGAGCTTGTTTAGAACCTTATACAAGTTAAATTTTAGTTGGCAAGTAAACCATTATTATAAATATATGCTTTACAACATGCTTAAATGGCTAAACACAATGCAAAACGGAACTGCATTACGTAGACGGAGTACGGAACAGCTGTCAAATTTGTCGTACGTACCAATTTCAATCGGAACACAATGCACGTACAGTAGCTTTGACATTTAAGGTTTAAAATGGATGGAATACCAAAAAGAAATGATAAAAGAGAGAAAAAACTTTTGTGCCACGAATTGAAATATTACCAAGAAGAATGGAATCATCTGGAGTTATTTCAGTTATACTAAAAAAAAAAGCATTCGGGAGGGACAGACGTAAGAAAGATTGTTCCCTCATTCACAATTTCTCTCTGCATCAGATGAAATGTCAAAATTAGTACACGTAAAAGTTACAAGTTAACCAAACTTTCCGTATGCGTATCGTAGTTCCGTATGCAGTAAGAGTAACGTACCATTGTTTTCGCAAAATACAGTTCGCGTGTATTCAATCTTTGCAGTTCCGTATGCGTATTTCAATTCCGTCGTCCATTGTGTTCAGCCAGTAATAGTAGAAAGTTTGTTGTCAAGAGTGGTAATGTGACTTCTACCATTTTTCTATATTAATCTGGTCTGGATAAGGGAGTGGTGCCGATTATATTAGGTATTTACACCAACGATCTCATTGGTAGTATACCTCATGCAATCGCGTATGCCGGCGATTTAATCGCATTCATAACAGATCCAAAAGTTGAGGTTATTGGAATTCTCCTGCAACGTGATTAGAAGCTGAAAATTAACTTGTAAAAATGTGAGAGTATCCTGTTTGGAACCCTTTGCCTAAGGCTTCTAGGAATACGAGAAAGAACTGACGCAAGCTGGTGATGTGGTAAAGTAGGGTAGAGGTGACACCCTCCGACACCTTAAGAAATAACGTTGCATACTTCTTATATCATTATTGCGATAACGTCTTATAAATCGATAACAGGCTACACGTACGAAATAACATGACTCATGCTGATAATACTCATCAATCATGCCAGGATAGGTGAAGATGATGAAAGAGAAAATCCATTTGCAGGCAAAAACAAGGAAATCAAAAGATTTCACTAGAAATGCAAGGGAATAAAGCTATTGGACCTGTGTCATGTGGGTTTCGTATCATGAATGGTGCGAGTAAGTGAGATTCAAGGGAAGAATTTATTTTTGTAGGACAGCAAGATTGTTCAGTTGTAGACTATTGTTTAGCACGAGGCGAATAGTTATCTTTTATAAACGATTTCGAGGTTATAGGTGAAACATACTCAGACCATTTGCCGATTGTGGCAGTGTTCAGTATTGCGCCGACCGACGCAGAAAGAGAAGACATAAGAATGATCAAATTACCTCATAAACTTCAGTTGAAACAGTCAAATGCAATCAATTATAGGCTCAATGTTGAAAATAACTTGCAGACAGACACTCAATATATAATATCAGTGAAATCGAAGATCTTATAAAAATGTCCTAACCTTTATTACAGACAAGAGAACAGACAATGTTTAATCGGAAAGAAAAATGGTTCGACAATGAATTTGAAATAGCAATTCGAATATCGTTTGTATGGCTTAAAATTTTCCGAAAGTTCAATGATCAATATTTCAAAAGATTTTATATATTGAAGCAAACACAACATTTAAAACAATCTGCATAGCGAAAAAGAAGAGACATCTTGAAAATGAAGCACTTAAACTTACTTGCTGTACGAACACGAAAGAATTTTGGTTTGTAATAAAGAAATTTAACAAAAGCAAGCCTTGCATCGTGAATGAAATACTGGACGCATATATCACAGTGTGGAGCGGTCTTAAAACTTCTGAGTGGCTTACAACAAAAATGGGAATAATGCAAGGATGTACTCTTAGCCCACATCTTTTTGCATTGTACATAGATAATATTGTGGATTATCTACCGGGCGGAATAGGAATTTTGGAGTTGTAATAAAGGCACTTCTATTTGCAGATTATTTTGTACTTACAACTTATGATCAACTGTTTTGAATCGTACTGTCAAACTATGGCCATAATGATGTATGCAGCACAACCCTGGGGATACAATCAGTACGAAACCGTTTAGAAGCTGTTAAGGTAACACATATAAAGTACCTTCAGTTTAGCAAGTACGGCGATACAAATAGAACCGAATTACCGCCTGTCAGAATCTAAATAATTTTAACAATAATTTATTTATATATATATTTAATATATTAGGATATATTGTTTCAGGTCTTGAAAATAAGAAATTAATTACAGAATTTTTTAGATTTGTAAAACAATTTAAAGTTTTTTGCCTTTTTGAAACTTTTTTAACTGAATTAAAATTTCAAAGTTATACAAATATTTGTCATGAATATGAATTGTGTTGGATATCAACAAAACAAGCAAACTCTAGAGGTAGACCAAGTGGTGGATGCCTTTTCGGATTTAAGAGAGAAAAATAAAAAAAGACATAAACTTTACTTACCGAGCATATACGAATTTAACATGCATTGAAATTTCATCAAACTTGAAAAACTTCGCAAAAGTATACATAATTCCAATCTATCTTAACTGTAATAATAGGCAAAACAACAACAAACTTCTCGACGTGTTACAAGATTTTGGGAAAGATAACGTATTATTGATTGGCGATTTCAATCGGAGAACCGCCTCGAAGCAGAGTATCGTAGGAGAGAGAAGACAAATGTTGAGGACATCAAAGGATAAAGAGAAAAACAGTCAAGGCAAAGGAATTCTCGATATGTGCAACAACTTTGGGTTGACAATTTTAAACGGAACTTCGCAAGGGGATGAAAGTGGTGAATTTATTTTTGTGAAGCAAGGAATCTCTGTAATTGATTATGCGTTAGCCTCAGAAGCCTTGTTGAATTCTATCGATGATATCAGAGTTTTAACTATGCCTTACTCTGATCACATGCCGATTGAGGTAGTTATCAAACTCTACTGCCCAGATAAAAATACCACTGCAGCATTAGCTTCTACCAAAAATGTGTTGGATAAATTCACAAATTGAAAATAACAGAAACTAAGCTTGAACTTGGGAATGGAGCGATGAATTTAGAACTATTAGCGACTATCATACAAAAATCAACTCAAGTTTTGAAAAAAGAAACAGGAGGAAAACCAAGAGATAAAACAGATGTCTGGTTTGACGAAACTTGCTGCATCAGTCGAAATAAAATGTTTAGTCGTTTAAAACTTTTTAGAAGGTTTGGAGGAACATTTCTTCAAAAATGGTATGTATTGTGATGTGGCAACAAGTTTAGATATTCGGAGGATACATTTTGTAAATTAACGACATCTGTTGGATTCATTGTGTACAACAACCAACATTCATTGTGTACAACAACCATGCGTCTAAAAGTATGCTACATATTCGCAATATGTTTTAACTGAGTACTAAATCGAACTTGAAGTACTAATTCGAGACTCGAATTAGTACTGAAAGCTTAGATTGTGCAAGAACCAGACAGAAGCTTCCAGAAGCTTGTAAACTTGTATTAATACAAGAGTAGATTGCATTAAAAGTGCAGTTTATTTTCGAAAATGAAATTGTTAACAACTGGAAGCGTTAGTAAAAAGTGATTGAATTGAGATTAAATAAAAAGTGTTCAACTATAAAAACGAGTTTGAATTGTGAATAAGTGGAATAAGTTTAACTTGGTGTTATTTAAACTGAAAGACGTTGTGTGTCATTAAATAAGGAGATTTGTTGTATTATTTTGGAATTTTGATTGAGTTTTATTTGTCGAACCCGAGGCCAAAATTTCACATTGGTGTCAGAAATTGGGGATAAAACTCAATAAAGTGCTAGAAAATTCCATAGTGACATTTTCTAAAACAGTGCCGGTGACTCATATAACAGCGAAAGTGGAATTTTCCAGAAACTATTGTGCATAAAATTGTGAATAGCTGATATTTTTTGATAAAAATAGTTTTTGAAAAAGATTGTTCCATGAGAGATACTTAAATAAATTTGACTTTGTCGCGAAAATTGTGTTTCGTTTATATAAAATGGGTCGCAAAATAGAACAATTGACAACAGCTGAGTTGAAAGAGGAATTAGGAATTAGAAATCTTCAGACTTCGGGGCTATCACTCAGGATGGTGGAGACCCCGATACCATGTTGTTCGATGTTGAAGAACAAGGGAAAGAAAGCACAGTAAGTACAGACGATGAAATGCCTGCTTTCATGAAGTTGCTTCTATCGAAATTCGATGCTCTGGAAACTTCCTCGAAAGAACAAAAGAATTCAGTCAGAAATGCTGCAGAAGCAACTAAGCGAACAGAAGAACTTTCTCGAAAAACAGCAGAACGTTCTCGAAAGCAAATTTGATGGTCTTGAAAACAAACTTGATGCACAGAATGTTCTCTTCGACAAAAGACTTCAAACAATCGATCAGAAATTCGAAGCCAAAATAGAAAACAGTACTAATTCGAGACTCGAATTAGTACCGAAAGCTTAGATTGTGCCAGAACCAGACAGAAGCTTCCAGAAGCTTGTAAACTTGTATAAATACAAGAGTAGATTGCATTGAAAATACAGTTAATTTTCGAAAGTGAAATTGTTAACAACTGGAAGCGTTCGTAAAAAGTGATTGAATTGAGATAAATAAAAAGTGTTGAAGATTTGTTGTATTATTTTGGAATTTTGATTGAGTTTTATTTGTCGAACCCGAGGCCGAAACTTCACAGTATAATTCACAAAAACCTACAAACGCTTATGCAAGCAAAAAAGAAGGACTTCTACGAAAATGAGGCAACGAGACTAATTCATTCATTCATTTCCAAATTTTGCTGAACCAACTACTTACTGTTTTTGTACGCTCCGCCTTGTTTTGAAGACGATATTCTGGATACAGGAATAAGCGAAGAAGAAATGAGACTTATGCTATCCAAATGCCAAAACAACAAAGCAGCAGAAAAGAACAGAATATCAACAGAATTCTACAAATATACGACAGAAACATTTTTGGAGACGTTAACAAATGAGTGTAACGTAATCTTCGAAGGAGCGGAAGTTCCAAAAAGCTTTAAAGAATCGATAATTTGTCCACTGCGTAAAAAAGGAAATGTGGACGATGTTAATAATTATAGAGGAATTTCTTTTTTGAACTCTTCAACAAAAATATTCTCTTCAATACTTCAAGCACGTTTGTGGAAATGGATCATAGAAAAAGGAGTACTTGGCGAATTCCAAGCTGGATTTCGGGAAGGTTACTCAACTTGAGACCATATCCTAACCTTGTGAAATAAATAAAAATAAATTTATTGGCGCGACAGCTCCTTAAGGAGCCAAGGCCTAGTGACTTATACTCTCAACCATTCCTCTGTGTGTGTTGTTAATCTGCAAGAATGAAATGGAAGGGACCTACAGTTTACCGCCGAGTCCGAATGGCTACATGAGATGCACTTTTTAGAGACAAATTTTACTCTTGGAGGTTTTGTCAGTTCCTCGCAAGAGGCAGTACCCCAGAAAAAAGGTGGTTATGAGCTGGATTTGAACCCAGGTTCTTTCGCTTAGCAGTCCGACACACTAACCACTAAGCCATGGGGCACTACTGACCTTGTCAAGTATTGTTTATTCTCACACAGGTTTGGGGGTTTGTGGAATCAGAAAGTGTAGAAAAATTGCTTAGACTATTTCTACAGCGACTCTTTAGACTTCCACAGACTACGCCTAATTACATGCTATACCTCGAAACAGGACTGCCACCGCTGTATATAACCACGCTTAAACTACATTTTGATTATGTTTTGAAAATTCTCTCATGGAACAGTAATAGAATACCCAGACAAATAGCAGAATACACTATAAACCAGAACTCCTTTTGGTTAAAAAAATGGATGGATTTAGCAAATGTCTGTGACTTTAACTTGGAGCTGTCCCTACAAAATGTAGTAAACTGGAAATACCAACTGTATCAATTACTGCAAAAATTAGATGAAAAATACAGACGCCAATTTTACGAATCTGCAAGAACATCTATATACAGGAAGTATTACAGTAAGCTAGAATACGACTTAGAAGAAAACAACTACTTCCAAAATAGTAATAAAACCGAAGAAATATCGCTTATTTTCAAAGCAAGAAGAGAATTTTTAAGGCTGGGTGTACCTCGAAAAAAATGGATGTTTGTTAACAAATGGGGGATAACTTATTTATTTAAAAAAGATATTTTAACAAAATAAATTTTACTATTTAGCTAACATACAAGACTTAAAATGTTCATTATAATAATTTCTTATTTTCCAAAATTGTAAGTTAGAGATCATAAAAAGATATACATTTATCGTTCTTTTTCTCTCATCTTATATCTTGGGGTTTTTTTCTTAGTAATTTTATTTTTTTTATTTTTTTTATTTTTGTTTTAGAATTAAGTTGAGTCAATACCGGGAGTAAAACTATTTTTTTTTAAATTAAACTTAATTTTTTATGAAAAAAAAATTCATCGAATCAAACGCATTTTTCTCGGTTTTACCGTGTTTGAACAGGTGTAACTTCTTCAATTTTTAATATAATTAATTAAATTGAAAAGAAATAAAAAGACCAACACAAATACTTACAGTAAAAATATTATAAAAAAAATGTTTTTTAACTTTTTCGGTTTTAAACAAAAAAAACTTAAAAAAAATTATTTTTGTTGTTATTTTTTAAATCTTTGTGAATGTTTTCTTTGGTTTTCGAAGTTCAATTTTTTTCTTAATTTTATCTGAAAGCTGAGTTTTCAAGCTCGGGAGTAAAACTACAGTTTTTTAAAAAAAATATTGTTTTTTAACACACTAATTGCTGATTAAAAAAGCTAAAATGTCGATTGACTTTAAAAAGAAAGTAACGTTCTAATAAATTTGGTTTTACTTTTTAAATTTTTTTCAACATTTTATCTTTTTATATCGGCTTAGAAAATATATGTAACAATAATAGTTTTTTTTATTTATATTTTTTTTATATTTATTTTATTAATTTTTAAAAAAACGGTCTAATTTGCGTTTTTTCCATAGAAAGTTCATTGCTAACGCACACACATAAATTTGTAGTTCGAACGATTTCCGCAGCAGAATTTGGCGCTGTTCTGCTCTTTTACTTGTTTCTCTTCTATTTTTTGTAGTTGTTATTACATGTGTTCTGCTTTGTACTCTCTATCTCTAGTCTCTACCCTGGCTGGTTCTGATATTTTTTGTTTTTTCAGTCTCTGATTTTTAGTTGCCTCATTTGTCATTTCCATTTCTACTGAGACTGATGGATTGGTGAAGGCTGAAGGGATACATATTATTGGTTAGGTGATTGCGGTTGGAAGTATTTTTTTGTGGGTCTGTTTTTTTGGTGTGACAGTTTTTTTTTTTGGTTTATGGACCATTTTACAAAACAAAAAAAGGAGGGCGTTTGGTGCCACATTCATGCGAGGAGTTGTATTTTTTTTCGCAAAGAAAGAAAGGTGGAAAAGTTCATTTCGTTTTCTATGCAAACAAATAATATGGACTTTGGAAATAAAATAATTTTTCTGGTGTTTAGTATGAGCGATATACATAATGTAGGTATACATTTTTTTTACATATGTTTATGTATACTAGATCAAAGATCTTTGACAGATACAAGTAGTATGCAACATATACGTAGAAGAATAACATGATCTGAATGGGTACGTGAAATTTGGCTCCAATGAAAAATTAACCATAAAAACGGTCCAATTTTTAAATTGAAAAATAGCTTCAAAGCTAGTGAAAGGAAGCTCCAAAAATAAAACACATTCGAATTGAATACGAAAAATGGTCACAAAAAGTTATAAGCAAAACAACAATAGCAACAACATTTTTTTTTAATTTCAGCGGTTTGGGGATTTTTTTTACACATTGTGGATAACTATATGCCTACTTTTCCTATTTATGCTTTTCTATACAGAGTGTCCCTTAATTTGTTTTCAAGAATTTAGGACATAATTCTCGGGTATATTCTAAGAACTTTCTACAGTAAGGGCCTATCTCAAACTTTTATATAATTTATCGGGAATTTAAGAAAAGGCTAACTTTGGTGTACCTTGGCCCATGTTAACGATAATTGCGCTATTAAAGATCTTGCCTTCCAATATAGTTAAGCACATAAGAGCAAGTACGTGCGACCCATTCGTGCCCATTTTTTTTATATTGATAGTGCCTTATTCAGCAATGTTTAGGGTTATATTTCTATTTTCACATTGAGTAATTTTTCATAATGAAAAATTGGCCATTGTTTTTGGGTGATTACTTGTAAGTCTAAGAATATGGATTCATTTTCCATTATACAATTTGGCCCCAAACAAATAAAAAAAATTGTCTAGATATTTTATGAAAATTTACAAAAGATCTTCGTTCAACGTCAACAAAACGTTGGCAAACGTTAAAATTGATCTAGGCTGGTTTTCTAGACAGACAATATAAAAAAAATATAGGCCGGCCAACGATGCAATTATCATATCAACTTGAACTAATTTTGCTCTCCAGGTCCAGTTTTTTTCAGGGAGCAAATTGAAAATAAAAAAATACAACAAATTCCTAGGCACACCATTATGGACACAAAGGAAGAACATCACAAAAAACAAAAAAAGGTCATTTCATTTCTAATTATTTTTAGAGCCAGGCCCGAGGCAGGTAGGTTTGTTGTTAGTGCCCATGCCCATGCATTTCATTTTTTCGTTCTCGTCGCATCGTCATCGCTCCTGAGGATCCAAAACAGATAAACGCAAGGAAAAAAGTGCACATTCATATTCTGTGCGATACGAAGAGAAGGAATATTTACGTTTTAAAACGTCCATGCTCCTCATCTGAAGTCTGAATAAACCTTTGAGCTTAGAGCACGGAAAAAAGAGAATTTTATTTGTGCACCAATACATAAAAGTACGTTTACTTTAGTTTTGAGTTCTGGTCTGAGGTACACCCAGCCTTAAATTTAAACTTCATTCCACATAGGGCAGACCTACCTGTTTTATGTACACTATGCAATATGGAAGAGAGAGAAGATGTTAAGCACTTTATATGTTTATGCCCTGTCCTAAAAGAGATAAGACGTTCAGTATGCAATACAAATATTTTAACCGAAGTCCAATTGTACGAAATTTTAAATGGCAAAGACTGGAAGAATCTTTATGCGTTTTGTAAAATTAGCCTAGATTACCGAAGAAAAATTATTCAAGAAATTTTCTAAAATTATTATTATTATTTTAAATATATTTATATGAAAAATAACTTGTGAATTGCTTATAATATTAACGAAAAAAGAACAACCTAAAAATGTCAGTCTGGCAGAAGGCCTTGGGCCATTGTCTTATTTCTGTTATTTAACAGACAGAAGATCATTGATAAAAATGAGGAAAAGAATCGGAGACAGAACGGTATCCCTGAGGCATAATATCATTTATTTTGTGGGAATCAGACTTAAATCCGTCTAAAACGACTTGTATTGAACGGTCCAGAAGATAGCTTCTAATCCAAAGAACAAGGGTATCATCGATCCCAAAAGCACGCATTTTCGATAAGAGAGCTTCATTTCAAACTCTATCAAATGCCTTGGAAATATTAAGAGCAATAATATTACTTTCACCAAAGCGATGTAAAGATTTGTTCCACTGTTCGGTGAGATATGCCATCAGATAACCAATGGAACGATTACTGCGAAAGCCATACTGACCGTCATGGAGAAGCTTTCGGTCTTCAAAATATTCCTTAAGCTGACGGTTAATCAGCGTTTCCATGATCTTAGAAAGCAGGGACGTAAGTGCTATGGGGCGGTAGGAGAAGGGAGAGGATGGGTCACCTTTCTTAGGGACAGGCTGGACAAATGCTGTTTTCTATCTTCTAGGAAAGATTCCAGAAGAGTAGGAGCGATGGAAAAGTTTACGCAGTGTCTTTGCAAGTGTGGAAGATAACCTCTTCAGAAGAATCGGGGTTGTACCATCCGGGCCAGCGGATTTGTGTATATCGAGATCTTTGAGAACACTTGCTACTGTACGAGTGCGAAAAAAAATCTGTCCCATGGAAAAATTTACATTCTCGAGTACAGGAAGGGAAACGTTGCTGTGAGGCAGCGTGAAGCTGGCAGCGAAATGGGCGGCAGTTTGCAAGTTTTTCTTTAACTGGATGAGTAGAGGACGAGAAATTTGCTGAAATGACACAACGGCCCGAAGTGCCAAATGGAGGAGTTACACTAATCGTATATTTATCAGGGTGAGAAGTAAGAAACATGTAAAAGTATGGGCAGCTTGCCAAGCAACATCAGGTATTCGCGTTGGCACATTGATCATTTGGGTAAGGTGGTGTAAACCAGTAAAGAGCCCGACATACCTTCCTTCTGGTGTTGTCTGGCCAGAATAGGGGAGAGCCAATTGAAATTGTGTTCATTGAAATCGCCTGCAATAACGACTTCAGTGCGAGGACAAAGAGAAAGAATTTCCGAGATGGAATCAGAGAGCGCATCAAACTCGTTAAAAGTCGAATAACTGTTAAGATTTGGACTCCTATAAATAAAACAATAATGAATGATATGCTTGCGGACAGTGAATTTGAGCCACAAGAAGTTTAAATCCGTGTTGCCCATATTGGGGAAGGCTCTGGCAAGCAATAACATTCTTAACATAAACGACGAGATCATGATGGGAAAAAAGAAGTGGCACCAAGCTATACCCATTTAGAGCAAATTCTGATAAATCAGTATTTACTCCAACCAGAGCCTCACTTAGTGCCAAAATAGCTAGCCTGTACTGTACAGTGTAGACGTGCTAAAGTTTTGTTACTTCGCAACTGCGAAAGTGATTATAAAAGGCTTTACTATTTTTATAAATCTGCATTAACCTATCGGACCAAAATTATAAGCGAAGAATTCTAACTACACTACATAGTAAAATGTTAAAAAATAAATAAAAATTGCTTTGAAATATACTTATTTATCGTTATAAATACTTTATACAAAAGCAAACTTCTTATTAAATGTTAAATCTAATGTCAATCAAGCAGACGGCAAAGCATGACAGAACATGAAAACATACAATAAAATCTTATCTCATCTTATCTTAATAGTAATATTATGCTAGGATGACATTGAAAATTTTTGATTAATATCTCAATATTACCTTCTTAACGTTAGTTTCAAAAGTTTTAATTTTTCAATTTATTTTCTCAACATTATGTTTTTAATGAGTAACTATTTACTTCTGGCAATACTCTATTTCAACAGTGTGTTTATGTATATGTGATAAATTGTAAACAAATTATGTTTCGTCAATGACTGGTTGAAATCATACTAAACCTACACACCCAAACACTCCCAACATGTACACACTTGTGGGGTGGCATCTGACATAACCAAAACCACCCACAGAATCCTTGTTCAGTGGTGCTTTTCGTATGAATGGGGAATATGAACTGGGGATGGAAATGGAAACGTTTAAATTTTGATTTGCCACTGAGTGGTAAAGAAAGAGCACATACGGCCTCCTGATGGCAAGGATACTTCAGGATACCATCAGCCGACGACGACATAGCAAGTGAAAAGAGCATTCAGCAACAACAACACACTTCAAGTGGGAAAATTTTCATCGAGTAATATTATTTCGTTTGTTATAAGGAAAAGCATTCGTACAATAGCTTTTCATTTTCGTTGTCGGTTTTTTGTGTGTTCTATAGTGTATAGTTGCATTTGTATGGCGCTGCATGGAAGGATAATATTTCAGCACAAACGGCCAGTTAAAATATGTCGTTTTGAGTTCTCAAAGAACAGTTCTTATTCGGACGCGAATGCACTAACATCGCTTTCCATTGTGAATCTATTTAAAAAAATAATTACGGATTTGTTGAATTGATTTTTATGTAGTTTCGAGTGAAAATTGTTTAGTTGGTGTTAAAAAAAAAAAAAAAAATTGGTAATTTTAACACTAATTTGTTCCAATGGCTGGACCATTTTTATCACCTTTACCTGGGGATTTATTAACCGAATATATGTTTGGAAGAAGGCGCCAAAGGAGAAATCGCACAACATTTACACCACAGCAACTGCAAGAATTGGAGGCTCTTTTTCAGAAGACACATTATCCTGATGTGTTCTTGCGGGAAGAAGTCGCTCTTCGAATAAGTTTAAGTGAAGCACGAGTACAGGTAGGTGAATTAACCTATACCTACCTTAACATTTTTGTTTTTGAAGAACGAATTATCAAAGGAATTTACATCTATCTACATATTTTTATATTGTATAGATAATAATATATATTGTATGCTCTCATATAAAGTTATGCTTAGTGGCAAGCATACGGTTTTAAGGGAGTAAATTCGTGATTCAAAAGCCCAACTCTTAAGAGGTCAACATTTGTTTAAGAAAACACGTAAAAAGCTAATGACATAATTGTTGGGAAAAATGTTTATTGTGGAATAGTCATGCAAAGAATTGGAATACCCTCCTACACTCCTAGATATAGTATCACATTTCCAATGTCTCAGTCTGGTTAAGATCTTTACATTTAGTTTTTGAAAGATCCTTTTGAATTCGGAACAATGTCCTTTTTACATGCGACATAGGTGATACATGTCAAGATAAAGATTCCTACATACAATAAATTTAAATAAAAATCAAACATAATATTACGATCATAGAACGGAACACAGCAAAAACTCAAAAAATTACCCAAACGACGGAGAATTTATTAGTTTACAGTATTGTAAAGCATTATTTCTACTTGCGATTATAGGGACTATAAGGAAAGTTAAGGATTCGTGAATATAAAAAAAATTGAGATAATAATCAGACATGAAATTATAGAAGTCTAAAAAAGTTACTGGCTGTATGTATAAAGAACTGCAACCTAAATGGCTTTAGCGATTATCTTCAAATTTGGTGTGTGTGATTCCTTTGGCATTCCCCAGAATGGAAACTGAAATTTTATTTGTAGGCCTAAAAATAACGGTACCCGCCATATTTTCGGTCATATTCGAAAACGGCTCCAAAGATTTTGATGAACATATTTGAGATTTTTTTTAATTTTTGGCTTTCTCGGTAACGGCCATTTGGATTTTTGTTAAATTTAATATTTGAGATCTAGGTAGCCAAAATATTTCTGCATATCAAAAATTTCAATAACTTTTTTTTCTAATTAAAATTGATTAATTTTTTTTTTAAAAGTACATAATCAAAAAAAATTATTTTAAATTTTATTATCATACGTATATTAATAAGCTCTAAAAAATTGCATACTGCATGCAGGAGTTATTTAAAAAACAATATTCTATAAAATTATGGAAAATTTAATTTGTCGTCGTTTGAGCAGGCTTCTGCGTTATACCGTTTACGAAATAACTTAATTTTATTAAAAAAACAAACCTTCAAAAAATGCATACTAAAAAAAATATTTATTTTATTATTTCAAACTATTATTTTGTTCTTAGTATAATACATCAGTTTTATTTAAATAAAAAAATATACTCTATACCGATACATAACGAGATATAGACGCGCAAAGGCTTGAGTGAAAAAAAAAATATTTTCTTACATTCGATCCTGGAGACGTAGTTATTTTTTCACGAGATTTTTGGTGTATGGATCAGGTAGCTGGACTCAACTATCAGACAATACAAAGCATATTCAGCTCGAAACGACATATATTATAGGCATTGAGTGAAAAAAAGTATTTTCTAAAACGCGACCTTTCAATCCGTTCCTGTAGGTGCAACTATTTTTTTCGAGAGGTTCTTGGTAAATGCAGCGGATAGATGGATTTTAAACCTATCCAATAGTGTATAACCCAATTACCTATGACCCCTAAATAATGAGATATAGGCATATGAAGGCGTAAGTGAAAAAACAAAATTCTGACACACGACACTTTAATCCGCTTCTGGAGATGCATATATATTTTTAGGAAATTTCTGAGGGATTCATGCCTTTTTAATACCTATCTAACAATGTAAAACATAAGCAGCTAGGGCATCTAAATAACGAGATATAGGCATGTAAAGGCCTGAGTGAAAAATGTATTTTCTGACTCGCGACCCTTCAATCTGCTCCAGCAGGCGCAGTTATTCTTTCGGGAAATCTGTGTTATATGGACCGAATAGCTGGATTCATTACCTATCTCACAAAAAATTCTAACAGGCAGACATGACATTATGATGATAGAGAAACATATTTGAGTTACTGGCAAAATTCTTTCCGTCTGTCTGTCTGTCTGTACGGATGTATTTTTGACTGTAGCCTAAACGGTTGGGCCAATCGCCTTCAAATTTGAAACATAAGATTATTTTGACATTCTACAGAGGACTTTTCTTAATTTATTTTTTTTATTTACACGCGTGAATGTACCTACCCTTAAAATGTTTAAACACCGCACGAGCATTAGGGAAATGAGGGATAAAAGAGGAGATACCGATGCACATTAGTTTTGAAGTTCTGCATATGAAAATGGGAGGGAAAAACGGAGCCTGGCAAAGCATTCCCCATTCGTGTGGTGCGACTAAAGAAAAAATCTCTATACTTAACAGTAAGGTAAGGGTAAACTGATGGACATTCCTAGCAGTTCGAGTATTACGGTTGAATCGTTTCAGAGGAGGAATGCAGCTGGCTATTTCACCATTGTTTGAAAAAATGACGATAAAATAACGAAAGACACGAAACATTACGGCGGTGCTCAAGAGATGTAAATGTTTCTGTTATTGTTCGGTCACCTATCATTTTCAAAGCTCTTTTTTGAATTCTATATAGAAAACTCAAGGGGGTTATAGAAGCACCTGCCCAAATATGGGAATTATACTCGAGTTTCGGTCGAATATTGTATGCTTTATATACTGTAGCCAGATCAGACAGGGTGAAGAACTTCTTGCATCTTCGAAGGAAACCTAAACACCTCGCAGCATTCTTTGCGATGTCAAATATGTGGTCATTTCACAAAAGGTGGTCTGTAATGCACATACCGAAAACTGAGATGTGTTCTGTTTCTTCAATGGCCGATCCTAAGCTCATAGAGGCCGGACGTCGGGTCGAAGTGCGTGCACAAATAATTAAAACAAAAGGGAAAAAAAAATTATTGCGTATTGTTAACGCGAGTGTTTAAAAAAAATAATATTACACACTCGTTTGAGAAATTGGCAAAAGCCCCTCGCGTGTGCTGTAAAGAATAAAACAATATCCACTCGCGTCGTTGGAAGAAAGATAAGATGCCCATTCGCGCTGTGGAAGAAAAAAAAATATTACACACTTGCATAACAAATCAAATTATCATCTTATCTGTCCCAAGACCTTTGTGCTTAGCTTAACTGCCTCTTTCTTATCTACTGTAGGCATTGTTTGACCATCTAATGCTTGCGGTAAATGGATAAGTTCATCTGAGTTTGTCCTATTGTGCTGAATATTTAAATTGATTTTTTGTATGCAAGCTGTCTTATGGGCATAACACCTAAGACAGTTTGTTTATTAAAGAAATTAATTTGGATTTTCACTGCATGGTTTGACTTAGTCAGAATTGTGTTTTGTGTGTAAGTATTTCTATAGGGTAAGTGATTTTTGTGTAGTGTATTCTAATGTTCGTGGTATAAGAAAGAATTTCTTTCACTTGTACGTCTACACTGTTCAATACAGGCCAGCTGTTTTGGCATTAAGTGAAACCCATGTTGGAGTAAATACTGATTTATCAGAATTTGCTCTACATGGGTATACCTTGGTGCCATTACTCTTTTCCCATCATAGTCTCGTGGTCTATGTTAGGAATGATATTGCTTGCCAGACCTTCCCCAATATGGGCAATGTTCCAACACGGACTTTAACTTCTTATGGCTCAAATTTCCAGTCCGCAAGCATGTCATTCATTATTGTTCTATTTACAGGAGTCCAAATCTCGACAGTAATTCGACTTGTAACGAATTTGATGCGCTCTCTGATTCCATCTCGAAAATTGTTTCCCTTTGTCCTTGCACTGAAATCGTTATTGCGGGCGATTTCAATGTACACAATTCCAATTGGCTCCGCTATTCTGGTCAGACAACACCCGAAGGAAGGTATGTCGAGCTCTTTGCCGGGTTACATCACCTTACCTAACTGATCGATGTGCCAACGCGTATACCGGATGTTGCTGGGCAAGCTGCCTATACTCTTGACTTGTTTCTTACTTCTCACCCTGATAAATATACCATTAGTGTAACTTCTCCATTTGGCACTTCAGACCATTGTATCATTTCAGCTAATTTCTCATCCTCCACCCATCCAGTTAAAGAAAAACCTCCCACCAGGACCGTTTGGCAATACGAGAAAGCCAACTGGGACGTCCTGAATATTTTTTTTCGAAACTTTAACTGGTCACTATGCTTCCTCGATAGTGACATTGATGCCAGTGCTGAAATGATCACAAATGTGATTCTTCTAGTGCTTTTATTCCTAACAGAGTAAAAGGCATCAAACCTAAAGAAAAGTCTTGGTTTAATTCTGAGTGTAAAGAAGCTATCAGGCTCAAAGAAGTAAGTTTCCGTTCTTACAAAGCCAACCCTACAGAGGAAAATCGGAAAAAGCACAAACAAGCAAGAAACTCATGCAACTCCGTTATTGAAAGAACCAAATTTTTGCATGACCAAAAATTACGGCAAAAAATTCTGCAGTGTCCCAAAGGCAGTAAAAATTTTTGGTCATTTGTAAAAAATATTAAAAAACTCCTCAACATTTTCGGTTCCAACGCTCATCGACAATAACAAACCAATTGTTTATTCTTTAGAGAAGGCAAACTTGCTCGCCGCCCATTTCGCTGCCAGCTCCACGCTGCCGCATAGCAACGTTGCCCCTCCTGTACTTGAGAATGTAAATTTTTCCATGGGACAGATTTTTTTCCGCACTCATACAGTAGCAAGAGTTCTCAAAGATCTCGATATACACAAATCCGCTGGCCCTGATGGTATGCCCCCGATTCTTCTGAAGAGGTGTTCTTCCACACTGGCAAAGCCACTGCGTAAGCTTTTCCATCGCTCCTACTCTTCTAGAATCTTTCCTAGAAGATGGAAAACAGCATTTGTCCAGCCTGTCCCTAAGAAAGGTGACCCATCCTCCCCCTCCTCCTACCGACCCATAGCACTGACATCCCTTCTTTCTAAGGTCATGGAAACACTGATTAACCGTCAGCTTAAGGAATATCTCGAAGATCGTAAGCTTCTCCATGACCGTCAGTATGGCTTCCGCAGCAACCGTTCCACTGGTGATCTGATGGCATATCTCACCGAACAGTGGAACAAATCTTTACATCGCTTTGGTGAAAGTAAGATTATTGCTCTTGATATCTCCAAGTCATTTGATAGAGTTTGGCATGAAGCTCTCTTATCGCTTGCGTTTGGGATCGATAATACTCATGTTCGTTGGATTAAAAGCTATCTTCTGGACCGTTCAATATAAGTTGTATTGGACGGATTCAAGTCTGATTTCCACAAAATAAATGCTGGTGTGCCCCACGACTCTTTTCCTCATTTTTTATAAATGATCTTCTGTCTGTTACTTCTAATCCACTTAACTGTTTTGCTGAAGACTCTACCCTCAGCTTTTCATATTCGTTCGATAATTCACGTCCTTCGTCTTCTAACGTACAATTGCAACGGTACCGTATGTCAAGCTCATTAAACTCCGATTTATAAAGCATTGTTAAATGGGGTAATAGGAATAGTGTGGAGTTTAATGCTTCGAAAACTCAATGCTGTCTTCTGTCGTTAAAGCTAAACATACCCCCAATGCCATGGATGGCACTTACATCAAAGAAACCTAAAAGCTCTCAGTACTCGGTATGTGTGTCAACGACGACCTCCGTTGGAACGACCATATATTTGAAATTGCTAAGAATGCTGCAAAGTGCTTAGGTTTTCTGTATCGGTGTAAGAAGTACTTTTCCCCATCTGATCTGGCTACAATCTATAAAGCGTTTATACGCCCTAAACTCGAGTATAACTCCCACCTCTGGGCAGGTGCTTCGCAAACATCGCTCCACCTGCTTGATAGAATACAAAATCGAGCGTTAAGATTAATAGGAAATAGAACTGCCGTTGAAACAATTACCCCTCTCGAACACCGACGCAATGTTTCTCTCCTTATTTTATCGTTTCTTTTACAAAAAATGTTCACTCGAAGTAGCCAGTTGCATTCCTCCCCTTAAAAGTTTCTCCCGTAATACTCGTCTTGCAAGGAATGCTCATCAGTTCACCCTTGAGCCCAATTTTGGACGTACCGTGAAATATAGGGATTCTTTTTTTAGCCGAACAACACGAATTTGGAATAGTTTACCCGGCGAGATTTTCCCTTGCCATTTTGATCTGCTAACATTCAAAACCAATGTTAATCGACACCTCCTATCTCCCCTCCCTATCTTCCTATACCCGCGCAGTGTGTTCTACATTAAAAGGGAAACAAATAGTCCCTTGTGCGCGCGTTAATTATTAAAAAAAAAAAAATGCAAGTGCCGCTCATGGATAGTGGCATTGGAGGTATGTTTTGCTTTAACCACAAAAGACAACATTGAGTTTTAGAAGCATTAAATTCTACGCGATTTCCTATTCCCCATTAAACAATGCTGTCAAGATCAGAATTTAATGAACTTATCATACGCTGCCGTTGCAGTTCAACATCCGAAGAACATGGATGTGAATCTGGAAACGAATATGGAAAGCTGAGAGTACTGTCGTCAGCAAAACAATTGATTGGATTAGTGTTTCAGATAATAAGTCATTGATAAATATAAGGAAAGGAGTCGGAGACAAAACAGAGCCCTGGGGCACACCAGCATTTGTTTTGTGAATATCAGATTTTAAACCGTCGAATACAACTTGAATTGAGCGGTTCGAAAGGTAATTACTAATCCAACGAAGAAGAGATTCATCGAGTCCAAATGCACGCATCGATAAAAAGGCTTGATGCCAAACTCTATCAAATGCCTTAGAAATACCAAGTGCAATAATTTTGCTTCCACCAAAAGATGGAGAGATTGGTTCCACTTTTCGGTAAGATAAACCATCAGATCACCAGTGGACCTGTTGCTACGAAAGCCGTACTGCCGGTCATGAAGAAGCTTTTGTTCTTCGAGATATTTCTTAAGCTGAAAATTAATCAGCGTTTCCATGACCTTAGAAAGAAAGGACGTTAGTGCAATTGGTCGGTAGTTTGAGGGTGCAGAAGATTCGCCTTTTTTAGGGATAGGCTGGACAAATGCTGTTTTCCATGCACTCGCAAAGAGTCCAGAGGAATAGGACCGATGGAAAAGCTTACGCAAAGGTTTTGCCAGCGTTGAAGGACACCCCTTCAGAACAATAGGGGGATACAATCTTGGCCAGCGGATTTATTTATGTTGAGATCTTTCAATACTCTTGCGACTGAACGAGTGCGAAAGAAGATGGGTCCCATAAAATCATTTACGCTCTCGAGTACAGGAGGAGTTCTGACACCTGCGGCCAGTGTTGAGTTTGCCGCGAATTGGGCAGCAAGCAGATCTGCTTTTTCTTGAGAACTGCCAGCAGGAGTATCGTTGAAGACGAGCGTAGGAACTGATGACGAAGAATTCTTTACTTTTTTTACAAATGACTAAACATTTTACTGCCTTTAGGACATTGCTGTATTTTTTGCCGAATATTTTGCTCATGTAAAAATTTGGTTTTTCGAATATGAACATTGCAGGCCTTTCTAGCTTGCTGAAACGTTTTCGGTTTTCCTCAGTGATGTTGGCTTTGTAACAACGGAAACTTACATTTCTTAACCTGATAACCTCTCTACAGCTCGAATCAAACCATGAGTTTTCCTTAGGTTTGATACTCTTCGACCTATTTGGGATTAAATTTCTCATTCCAAAAAGAATTAAATTTGTGATGCTGATGTCTGAGCTGGAATCAATGTCACTATCGAGGAAGCATAGTGCCATAAAACCCATAAGTAAAAGTTTACTTTTGTCGGAAACCGCTCGAAGAATTTGTATATATGTATGCAAACAAAAATCAATTATACTCTGTTCAATTTATATTTTCAGTACAGGGAAGATAGGATATTTGCCTTTCACTCTTACTGTTATGGATTTCAATAAGGTATCTTCATTTTAGAGCTCTCAAATGGTTGCCATACTGGGCATTATAAATTAGTATGATTCTCACCCAAATGTGCTTAATGCAACAGACCCTCAAAGCGTAAAACTTAAGTCTGCAAACTCCGGTTGGTTTTTAGATGATTTTCTAAGAACAACGCCGCTTATTGGCAACCAAACAAAACTAACAATAGAAGATATTGTAGAAACAAAGAAATAATCTGATTCAGAATAATAGATAAGATTGTTTTTTTAATTTTTATAGAAAAATTTGTGTATACAACGCAAGATCCTTATTACATATACATATTTTGTTTATTTTTTATAATTTTTTTAAACTTTTTTTTACCGCGACAACCCTAATTCTTGACAGATTTTTCACAGGCAACCCTATATCAACGTATTTGCAATAAAATTACCTTCATTTTGACATAAGTTATATTTATTAAACAGACGGGTGCAAATTATTTGTACGGACTTACCTTTTTATACCTGCCAACCCATAGTTTTGACTGGATAAAAATAGTCAACCAATAGTCGCATATTCAGTAGGCTTCCTACTTTCAATTGGTAGGTAGTTTGTCCATTAAACGGACAGGTGCAATGTTTAAAAAAAAATAATTTTTAATTTAAAAAAAAATATCCTTGACTTAAATTTTTCAGGCAACCTATTTGCAATGTATTACTTGACCAATTAAATTTGATACAAAATACTTATCTTTTCGTCCATTAAACAGCTGGGTGCAGGTCGTTGTATGGCCGGATTTCCTACTAATTGATTTTTGTTTATATATGTACATTGATACAAATTCTTCGAGCGGTTTCCGAGAAAAGTAATTTTTTTACTTATCGGTTTTATGGTAGATGTCGTTAATATTTGAACTAAAAAAATTAAAAAAGTCCTCTGTAGAATGTCAAAATAATCTTATGTTTCAAATTTGAAGACAATTGGCCCAACCATTTAGGTTTGTAGTTCAATATATGCATATCCATACCGATAGACAGACGGAAAGACAGACAGAATTTTGCCAGTAACTCAAATATGGTTTTCTATTATCGTAATGCCGTGTTTAATCTGCAGTCTAAACGACTAAAGTGATTATGATTACCTTCAAAATTGGTACCGTTGTGTGGTTCTTTTGAAATTACTCTGAGAGCTTGTTGGAATTTGTTTGGGTTAAAAGAACAGTACCTGCCATATAACAGTATTTTTCCCGAAAACGAGTAAAACGATTTCGATGAACATTTTACGAGGAAGTTGGCAGCCATGGCTATCATTTTATCAAGAACAAAATTAGCTAAACCTTTCATATAAAGGTTTCTCGGCAAAGGCTCATTGGATTTATATTAAAATTAATATTTAAAAAGATCTAAGCAGCCAAATTAACTCTGCATACCAACATTTAGAATATATGTTTTCTATTTATATTATTTTTTTTTATTTTCAACAAGTTTTTTATTTAAATTTTTATGATCACTTGCATATTAAAAACTCTAAAAAAAATTGCATATAAAATATGAAAATAAAAATTTCAAGAAAAAAAATTTTAAACAGATTTTTTTCAAATTTCCATAAATTTACAAATTCACCTACAACCTACAAATTGTAATTTACAAGCACTTTTTTTCAACAAATTTTTGTAGAAAAAAACGATTTATTCTATTTCACAAAATATTTGTGCTACAAAATTGTAGTTTTAGTCTAAAAAAGTTTAGAAATTTCATTATTTCCGTTTCACCTAAAAAATTGTTAAAAGTTATATTTTTTTGCAAGTTTGATTTTCACGAAATCAATAAATTTTACAAATTTGTTCAGCTGCTTAAAATAAAAAAATCGTCTGTCGGTTTATTGACTATTTTTATTTTTAGAAAGTAATCGCATTTCAAACCTTAAAATGTCCTTACGTCGCGTCGAAAGCATAGTTGTACCGATAGTGATATAAAAGAAAAATGTTTGCTTAGTAAACCAAGAAAAATTTATATATTGTCCGCGAATTAACTATAAAATTTCAGATTATATTGTTTCGGTTCAGTAATTATCTTCAAATTTGGTGTGTGATTCTTTTGACATTCCCCAGAGGGGGAATTGAAATTTAATTTATAGGCCTAAAAATAACGGTACCTATCATGTCAAACATGACATTACGATAATAGAGAAGTTGAAAAAAGTGGGTCCGGAAATTCCGTCCGTCTGTCTGTCTTTCTGTCTGTCTGTTCGCGCCTCTACAGCCTAAACGGATGGGCCGATTTGCTTCAAACTTGGTATTTAGTATTTTTTGGGTAGTATCTCGGGGGATGTTTTTCATTTTTGCTCTAGGTTGAAAAATAACGGTACCTGCTATACAATTTTGAACAAAAAGTAAGATTATCTCGAAACAACTCTAACGATTTTGATAAAACTTTCAGGGTGCTAGTTTTTTACAATAATACATCTTTCATTTAGAATAAATTTTTCGAAATTTGTTTTATAACGGTACCTCTCATATAACCGGTTTTTTTTCAAATGCGGTTTTATCGTAAACTATTCTCCCGATTTCAATAAAATTGTGCACACGAGAAGTCATTTATAATTTAATCAATATCGCATTTGAAAATTTTCAAAAAACTTTTTTTTCGTTTTTTTTTATTTTTTTTTTTTTAAATTTGGTTTTCGAAATATTTTGAAAATGCGTGGATTGAATTTTTTTGAATTATTTTCCCAGATGAAAACTCCAGATTGCCTTATAATGACATACTAGAAAAAAAATTAAAATATTTTTTCGAAAAGTTTTTCCACTTTTTAAAAAACCAGGTCGAACGATTTTCAATTTTTTTTTCTTCGATAGGCAATTAGTTTTAAAATTTTATTGCATACTTAGTTTTTCCAAGAAAACACTGAAACTAATTAAAAAAAATAAAGAATTTTTTAAAAAAAATATTTTTTATTTTAATAGACGTGTGGTTTTCAATCTGGCAATACTTTTTTCGGAGTTGGTCTCTTTTACAGCTTTCTCTTGATATATGCTCAGTTTAGTTTGCGATTTCATAATGAATAGACTTACTCCTGAACAAAGTTTGCAAATTGTGCAAATTTATTACCAAAATAATGGTTCGTTTCGGTGGAGCAGAGTATCGAAGAAGACCCAAATGATTCCATCCGACATCGCGCCCGGAAGGATCTTGGTTTGCAGGCTTACAAAATCCGAACGCCCATAAAGGGCGTCACACGTTCGGTGAATGGGCCCAAAACGAAATGGCCACCGATCCCGATTTTCACAAAATTGGGAAAATTGGGCCAGCCACGGCGGCGGCCACTTCCCCGAAATAATTTTTAGAACATAATGCAAAACCTTATCTTTATAATAAAGCTAGATTCTTGGCCATAACATTAAACTATATGCGTTTTATTTCTTCTTGAAAACCACATGTCTAAAACAAACACCCTTTATATACATACATATGCAGACACTAAGCAATTATCTAGCATAAGAACAAGTTCATGCTACCCACTCGTGCATTTAATTTAAATTTTATTCGACGATGTGAGCGCACATATGAGCAAGTACGTGCGATCCAGTCGTGCAATTTACTTTAAGTTTAGATAGTGTTATTTTTCTATGTTAATGTTACTTATTTTAACTTGCGATTCATAGGAACTATAAGACATGACATTACGATGATAGAGAAACATATATGAGTCTGCCTGTCCGTCTGTACGGATTTATATTGAACTACAGCCTAAACGGTTATGGCCAATCGTCTTCAAATTTGGAACATAAGGTTATTTCGACATTCTACAAAGGATTTTTTTTATTTTTTTTTACCTCAAATGTTGTGCAATTTATTTTACTTGCAATTATAGGTACTATAAAACAAGTTTAAGATTCGCGAATATGAAAAATAAAGGCACGACTTGGTCGCACGTACTTGCTCCTGTGTGCTAATCCTCTTTAGGTACAGGCGTCTTTTTGACAAAGATTTAATTTTAATGTTTTTTTGACGTGCAACTTCTTTAGAATCGTTGTGGTTTGAAGCTCGAACGAACATGCATCACGATAAAGGTATAAACACATAAATATATAGGATTGTTATCTTTTGCAGTTTTTTAGTGTATTATCTTTCCACTTGCTGCTTACTGTTTATAATATAATTTGCTAATAGAAAGATATAAAGGACTTTTATCAGTTTAGTTTTCTGTTTATAATATAATTTGCTAATAGAAAGATATAAAGGACTTTTTTCAGTTCAATTTTCATTTTGGTATGGAAAAATTTAAAAAACTGGCATACAGATTCGTGGGAATCAGCATTAGGGCAATAATGCTAGGTATACGGACCTATGTATATAGGTGCCAATAACAATAATTTACTTTTTGAAATCAAATTTATTTAAATAGCTTAATTATGTTTGATGAATCGATAAACGTATGGTGTGGGTAGGTATTAATGGAATTTATTAAGGATATTAGGTACCTATAATAAGGTTGGAAGGAAGGTAGGTACTTAAATTAAGATACACATTCCAACTACTTTTAAGCGAGTGGGTATAGAGGCAATGTTAAAAGTTAACACAGTGGTTTTGTTTATTTAGGGGCAGGTGTAAGCTTTTGTTTTCTTGATTGAAATTTTTGCATTCAGCAGTAATCGAATAGTTTTTTATTTGTTAGTTGTTTTTGTGTGTTTATCATAGGTTTCCTTATTTATTCTGTGTGCTTTAATGATGATGAAATGCTTTAAAATACGTAGGTATGTATGTAGGGCTCAACCGAGGAATATAAAATTAAAGGCACGACTCGGACGCACGTACTTGCTCCTGTGTGTTAATCCTTTTTAAGCACAGGTGTCTTTTTGACAAAGATTTAATTTTAATGTTTTTTGACGTGCAACTTTCTGTGGTTTGAAACTCGAACGAACATGTGTCACGATAAAGGGATAAACACAATGCCAATAACAATAATTTACTTTTTGAAATCAAATAAATTAAAATAGCTTAATTATGTTTGATGGATCGATAAACGTATGGTGTGGGTAGGTATTAATGGAATTTATTAAGGATATTAGGTACCTATAATAAGGTTGGAAGGAAGGTATGTACTAAAATTAAGATACACATTCCAACTACTTTTAAGCGAGTGGGTATAGAGGCAATATAAAATGCTTTATTTCAATGCTATTTGAATATGATGAATACATAACAGAGACAGTGGTGTAGCTATCATAAGGCATTTTAGAGCTCTCAAATGGTTGCCATACTGGGCATTATAAATTAGTATGATTCTCACCCAAATGTGCTTAATGCAACAGACCCTCAAAGCGTAAAACTTAAGTCTGAATTTTTTTGAATTATTCTCCCAGATGAAAACTCCAGATTGCCTTATAATGACATACTAGAAAAAAAATTAAAATATTTTTTCGAAAAGTTTTTCCACTTTTTAAAAAACCTGATCGAACGATTTTCAATTTTTTTTTCTTCGATAAGCAATTAGTTTTAAAATTTTATTGCATACTTAGTTTTTCCAAGAAAACACTGAAACTAATTAAAAAAAATAAAGAATTTTTTAAAAAAAATATTTTTTATTTTAATAGACGTGTGGTTTTCAATCTGGCAATACTTTTTTCGGAGTTGGTCTCTTTTACAGCTTTCTCTTGATATATGCTCAGTTTAGTTTGCGATTTCATAATGAATAGACTTACTCCTGAACAAAGTTTGCAAATTGTGCAAATTAATTACCAAAATAATGGTTCGTTTCGGTGGAGCAGAGTATCGAAGAAGACCCAAATGATTCCATCCGACATCGCGCCCGGAAGGATCTTGGTTTGCAGGCTTACAAAATCCGAACGCCCATAAAGGGCGTCACACGTTCGGTGAATGGGCCCAAAACGAAATGGCCACCGATCCCGATTTTCACAAAATTGGGAAAATTGGGCCAGCCACGGCGGCGGCCACTTCCCCGAAATAATTTTTAGAACATAATGCAAAACCTTATCTTTATAATAAAGCTAGATTCTTGGCCATAACATTAAACTATATGCGTTTTATTTCTTCTTGAAAACCACATGTCTAAAACAAACACCCTTTATATACATACATATGCAGACACTAAGCAATTATCTAGCATAAGAACAAGTTCATGCTACCCACTCGTGCATTTAATTTAAATTTTATTCGACGATGTGAGCGCACATATGAGCAAGTACGTGCGATCCAGTCGTGCAATTTACTTTAAGTTTAGATAGTGTTATTTTTCTATGTTAATGTTACTTATTTTAACTTGCGATTCATAGGAACTATAAGACATGACATTACGATGATAGAGAAACATATATGAGTCTGCCTGTCCGTCTGTACGGATTTATATTGAACTACAGCCTAAACGGTTATGGCCAATCGTCTTCAAATTTGGAACATAAGGTTATTTCGACATTCTACAAAGGATTTTTTTTATTTTTTTTTACCTCAAATGTTGTGCAATTTATTTTACTTGCAATTATAGGTACTATAAAACAAGTTTAAGATTCGCGAATATGAAAAATAAAGGCACGACTTGGTCGCACGTACTTGCTCCTGTGTGCTAATCCTCTTTAGGTACAGGCGTCTTTTTGACAAAGATTTAATTTTAATGTTTTTTTGACGTGCAACTTCTTTAGAATCGTTGTGGTTTGAAGCTCGAACGAACATGCATCACGATAAAGGTATAAACACATAAATATATAGGATTGTTATCTTTTGCAGTTTTTTAGTGTATTATCTTTCCACTTGCTGCTTACTGTTTATAATATAATTTGCTAATAGAAAGATATAAAGGACTTTTATCAGTTTAGTTTTCTGTTTATAATATAATTTGCTAATAGAAAGATATAAAGGACTTTTTTCAGTTCAATTTTCATTTTGGTATGGAAAAATTTAAAAAACTGGCATACAGATTCGTGGGAATCAGCATTAGGGCAATAATGCTAGGTATACGGACCTATGTATATAGGTGCCAATAACAATAATTTACTTTTTGAAATCAAATTTATTTAAATAGCTTAATTATGTTTGATGAATCGATAAACGTATGGTGTGGGTAGGTATTAATGGAATTTATTAAGGATATTAGGTACCTATAATAAGGTTGGAAGGAAGGTAGGTACTTAAATTAAGATACACATTCCAACTACTTTTAAGCGAGTGGGTATAGAGGCAATGTTAAAAGTTAACACAGTGGTTTTGTTTATTTAGGGGCAGGTGTAAGCTTTTGTTTTCTTGATTGAAATTTTTGCATTCAGCAGTAATCGAATAGTTTTTTATTTGTTAGTTGTTTTTGTGTGTTTATCATAGGTTTCCTTATTTATTCTGTGTGCTTTAATGATGATGAAATGCTTTAAAATACGTAGGTATGTATGTAGGGCTCAACCGAGGAATATAAAATTAAAGGCACGACTGGGACGCACGTACTTGCTCCTGTGTGTTAATCCTTTTTAAGCACAGGTGTCTTTTTGACAAAGATTTAATTTTAATGTTTTTTGACGTGCAACTTTCTGTGGTTTGAAACTCGAACGAACATGTGTCACGATAAAGGGATAAACACAATGCCAATAACAATAATTTACTTTTTGAAATCAAATAAATTAAAATAGCTTAATTATGTTTGATGGATCGATAAACGTATGGTGTGGGTAGGTATTAATGGAATTTATTAAGGATATTAGGTACCTATAATAAGGTTGGAAGGAAGGTATGTACTAAAATTAAGATACACATTCCAACTACTTTTAAGCGAGTGGGTATAGAGGCAATATAAAATGCTTTATTTCAATGCTATTTGAATATGATGAATACATAACAGAGACAGTGGTGTAGCTATCATAAGGCATTTTAGAGCTCTCAAATGGTTGCCATACTGGGCATTATAAATTAGTATGATTCTCACCCAAATGTGCTTAATGCAACAGACCCTCAAAGCGTAAAACTTAAGTCTGAATTTTTTTGAATTATTCTCCCAGATGAAAACTCCAGATTGCCTTATAATGACATACTAGAAAAAAAATTAAAATATTTTTTCGAAAAGTTTTTCCACTTTTTAAAAAACCTGATCGAACGATTTTCAATTTTTTTTTCTTCGATAAGCAATTAGTTTTAAAATTTTATTGCATACTTAGTTTTTCCAAGAAAACACTGAAACTAATTAAAAAAAATAAAGAATTTTTTAAAAAAAATATTTTTTATTTTAATAGACGTGTGGTTTTCAATCTGGCAATACTTTTTTCGGAGTTGGTCTCTTTTACAGCTTTCTCTTGATATATGCTCAGTTTAGTTTGCGATTTCATAATGAATAGACTTACTCCTGAACAAAGTTTGCAAATTGTGCAAATTAATTACCAAAATAATGGTTCGTTTCGGTGGAGCAGAGTATCGAAGAAGACCCAAATGATTCCATCCGACATCGCGCCCGGAAGGATCTTGGTTTGCAGGCTTACAAAATCCGAACGCCCATAAAGGGCGTCACACGTTCGGTGAATGGGCCCAAAACGAAATGGCCACCGATCCCGATTTTCACAAAATTGGAAAAATTGGGCCTCGGCTGGAATTTATTCGAGCCAGCCACGGCGGCGGCCACTTCCCCGAAATAATTTTTAGAACATAATGCAAAACCTTATCTTTATAATAAAGCTAGATTCTTGGCCATAACATTAAACTATATGCGTTTTATTTCTTCTTGAAAACCACATGTCTAAAACAAACACCCTTTATATACATACATATGCAGACACTAAGCAATTATCTAGTATAAGAACAAGTTCATGCTACCCACTCGTGCATTTAATTTAAATTTTATTCGACGATGTGAGCGCACATATGAGCAAGTACGTGCGATCCAGTCGTGCAATTTACTTTAAGTTTAGATAGTGTTATTTTTCTATGTTAATGTTACTTATTTTAACTTGCGATTCATAGGAACTATAAGACATAACATTACGATGATAGAGAAACATATTTATTTTATTTATATTGAACTACAGCCTAAACGGTTATGGCCAATCGTCTTCAAATTTGGAACATAAGGTTATTTCGACATTCTACAAAGGATTTTTTTATTTTTTTTTACCTCAAATGTTGTGCAATTTATTTTACTTGCAATTATAGGTACTATAAAACAAGTTTAAGATTCGTGAATATGAAAAATAAAGGCACGACTTGGTCGCACGTACTTGCTCCTGTGTGCTAATCCTCTTTAGGTACAGGCGTCTTTTTGACAAAGATTTAATTTTAATGTTTTTTTGACGTGCAACTTCTTTAGAATCGTTGTGGTTTGAAGCTCGAACGAACATGCATCACGATAAAGGTATAAACACATAAATATATAGGATTGTTATCTTTTGCAGTTTTTTAGTGTATTATCTTTCCACTTGCTGCTTACTGTTTATAATATAATTTGCTTATAGAAAGATATAAAGGACTTTTATCAGTTTAGTTTTCTGTTTATAATATAATTTGCTAATAGAAAGATATAAAGGACTTTTTTCAGTTCAATTTTCATTTTGGTATGGAAAAATTTAAAAAACTGGCATACAGATTCGTGGGAATCAGCATTAGGGCAATAATGCTAGGTATACGGACCTATGTATATAGGTGCCAATAACAATAATTTACTTTTTGAAATCAAATTTATTTAAATAGCTTAATTATGTTTGATGAATCGATAAACGTATGGTGTGGGTAGGTATTAATGGAATTTATTAAGGATATTAGGTACCTATAATAAGGTTGGAAGGAAGGTAGGTACTAAAATTAAGATACACATTCCAACTACTTTTAAGCGAGTGGGTATAGAGGCAATGTTAAAAGTTAACACAGTGGTTTTGTTTATTTAGGGGCAGGTGTAAGCTTTTGTTTTCTTGATTGAAATTTTTGCATTCAGCAGTAATCGAATAGTTTTTTATTTGTTAGTTGTTTTTGTGTGTTTATCATAGGTTTCCTTATTTATTCTGTGTGCTTTAATGATGATGAAATACTTTAAAATACGTAGGTATGTATGTAGGGCTCAACCGAGGAATATAAAATTAAAGGCACGACTGGGACGCACGTACTTGCTCCTGTGTGTTAATCCTTTTTAAGCACAGGTGTCTTTTTGACAAAGATTTAATTTTAATGTTTTTTGACGTGCAACTTTCTGTGGTTTGAAACTCGAACGAACATGTGTCACGATAAAGGGATAAACACAATGCCAATAACAATAATTTACTTTTTGAAATCAAATAAATTAAAATAGCTTAATTATGTTTGATGGATCGATAAACGTATGGTGTGGGTAGGTATTAATGGAATTTATTAAGGATATTAGGTACCTATAATAAGGTTGGAAGGAAGGTATGTACTAAAATTAAGATACACATTCCAACTACTTTTAAGCGAGTGGGTATAGAGGCAATATAAAATGCTTTATTTCAATGCTATTTGAATATGATGAATACATATTGCTTATTTACGTAGCCATTCAACCAGAAATGAGCCTCATCTTTTCGTTTTTTTCATTTTCATTTTTCATTTTTTCATTTCATTTCGAACCGAACACTGATTTTGGTAATAAAATTCAATGATTTGCAAGCGTTGCTCGTTAGTAAGTCTATTCATGATGAAATGTCAAAGCATACTGAGCATCTTTCTCTTTGACACAATGTCTGAAATCCCGCGTGATCTGTCAAATACTAATGCATAAAAATCCTAACCTCAAAAAAATCACCCGTTATATGTACATTGATACAAATTCTTCGAGCGGTTTCCGAGAAAAGTAATTTTTTTACTTATCGGTTTTATGGTAGATGTCGTTAATATTTGAACTAAAAAAATTAAAAAAGTCCTCTGTAGAATGTCAAAATAATCTTATGTTTCAAATTTGAAGACAATTGGCCCAACCATTTAGGTTTGTAGTTCAATATATGCATATCCATACCGATAGACAGACGGAAAGACAGACGGAAAGACAGACAGAATTTTGCCAGTAACTCAAATATGGTTTTCTATTATCGTAATGCCGTGTTTAATCTGCAGTCTAAACGACTATAGTGATTATGATTACTTTCAAAATTGGTACCGTTGTGTGGTTCTTTTGAAATTACTCTGAGAGCTTGTTGGAATTTGTTTGGGTTAAAAGAACAGTACCTGCCATATAACAGTATTTTTCCCGAAAACGAGTAAAACGATTTCGATAAACATTTTACGAGGAAGTTTGCAGCCATGGCTATCATTTTATCAAGAACAAAATTAGCTAAACCTTTCATATAAAGGTTTCTCGGCAAAGGCTCATTGGATTTATATTAAAATTAATATTTAAAAAGATCTAAGCAGCCAAATTAACTCTGCATACCAACATTTAGAATATATGTTTTCTATTTATATTATTATTTTTTTTTTATTTTTTTTTATTTTCAACAAGTTTTTTATTTAAATTTTTATGATCACTTGCATATTAAAAACTCTAAAAAAAATTGCATATAAAATATGAAAATAAAAATTTCAAGAAAAAAAATTTTAAACAGATTTTTTTCAAATTTCCATAAATTTACAAATTCACCTACAACCTACAAATTGTAATTTACGAGCACTTTTTCAACAAATTTTTGTAGAAAAAAACGATTTATTCTATTTCACAAAATATTTGTGCTACAAAATTGTAGTTTTAGTCTAAAAAAGTTTAGAAATTTCATTATTTCCGTTTCACCTAAAAAATTGTTAAAAGTTATATTTTTTTGGAAGTTTGATTTTCACGAAATCAATAAATTTTACAAATTGGTTCAGCTGCTTAAAATAAAAAAATCGTCTGTCGGTTTATTGACTATTTTTATTTTTAGAAAGTAATCGCATTTCAAACCTTAAAATAAAATGTCCTTACGTCGCGTCGAAGGCATAGTTGTACCGATAGTGATATAAAAGAAAAATGTTTGCTTAGTAAACCAAGAAAAATGTATATATTGTCCGCGAATTAACTATAAAATTTCAGATTATATCGTTTCGGTTCAGTAATTATCTTCAAATTTGGTGTGTGATTCTTTTGACATTCCCCAGAGGGGGAATTGAAATTTAATTTATAGGCCTAAAAATAACGGTACCTATCATGTCAAACATGACATTACGATAATAGAGAAGTTGAAAAAAGTGGGTCCGGAAATTCCGTCCGTCTGTCTGTCTTTCTGTCTGTCTGTTCGCGCCTCTACAGCCTAAACGGATGGGCCGATTTGCTTCAAACTTGGTATTTAGTATTTTTAGGGTAGTATCTCGGGGGATGTTTTTCATTTTTGCTCTAGGTTGAAAAATAACGGTACCTGCTATACAATTTTGAACAAAAAGTAATATTATCTCGAAACAACTCTAACGATTTTGATAAAACTTTCAGGGTGCTAGTTTTTTACAATAATACATCTTTCATTTAGAATAAATTTTTCGAAATTTGTTTTATAACGGTACCTCTCATATAACCGGTTTTTTTCAAATGCGGTTTTATCGTAAACTATTCCCCCGATTTCAGTAAAATTGTGCACACGAGAAGTCATTTATAATTTAATCAATATCGCATTTGAAAATTTTCAAAAAACTTTTTTTTCGTTTTTTTTATTATTTTTAAAAAAAAATTGGTTTTCGAAATATTTTGAAAATGCGTGGATTGAATTTTTTTGAATAATTCTCCCAGATGAAAACTCCAGATTGCCTTATAATGACATACTAGAAAAAAAATTAAAATATTTTTTCGAAAAGTTTTTCCACTTTTTAAAAAACCAGGTCGAACGATTTAAAATTTTTTTTTTCTTCGATAGGCAATTAGTTTTAAAATTTTATTGCATACTTAGTTTTTCCAAGAAAACACTGAAACTAATTAAAAAAAATAAAGAGTTTTTTAAAAAAATATTTTTTTATTTTAATAGACGTGTGGTTTTCAATCTGGCAATACTTTTTTCGGAGTTGGTCTCTTTTACAGCTTTCTCTTGATATATGCTCAGTTTAGTTTGCGATTTCATAATGAATAGACTTACTCCTGAACAAAGTTTGCAAATTGTGCAAATTTATTACCAAAATAATGGTTCGTTTCGGTGGATCAGAGTATCGAAGAAGACCCAAATGATTCCATCCGACATCGCGCCCGGAAGGATCTTGGTTTGCAGGCTTACAAAATCCGAACGCCCATAAAGGGCGTCGCACGTTCGGTGAATGGGCCCAAAACGAAATGGCCACCGATCCCGATTTTCACAAAATTGGGAAAATTGGGCCTCGGCTGGAATTTATTCGAGCCAGCCACGGCGGCGGCCACTTCCCCGAAATAATTTTTAGAACATAATGCAAAACCTTATCTTTATAATAAAGCTAGATTCTTGGCCATAACATTAAACTATATGCGTTTTATTTCTTCTTGAAAACCACATGTCTAAAAAAAACACCCTTTATATACATACATATGCAGACACTAAGCAATTATCTAGCATAAGAACAAGTTCATGCTACCCACTCGTGCATTTAATTTAAATTTTATTCGACGATGTGAGCGCACATATGAGCAAGTACGTGCGATCCAGTCGTGCAATTTACTTTAAGTTTAGATAGTGTTATTTTTCTATGTTAATGTTACTTATTTTAACTTGCGATTCATAGGAACTATAAGACATGACATTACGATGATAGAGAAACATATTTATTTTATTTATATTGAACTACAGCCTAAACGGTTATGGCCAATCGTCTTCAAATTTGGAACATAAGGTTATTTCGACATTCTACAAAGGATTTTTTTATTTTTTTTTACCTCAAATGTTGTGCAATTTATTTTACTTGCAATTATAGGTACTATAAAACAAGTTTAAGATTCGTGAATATGAAAAATAAAGGCACGACTTGGTCGCACGTACTTGCTCCTGTGTGCTAATCCTCTTTAGGTACAGGCGTCTTTTTGACAAAGATTTAATTTTAATGTTTTTTTGACGTGCAACTTCTTTAGAATCGTTGTGGTTTGAAGCTCGAACGAACATGCATCACGATAAAGGTATAAACACATAAATATATAGGATTGTTATCTTTTGCAGTTTTTTAGTGTATTATCTTTCCACTTGCTGCTTACTGTTTATAATATAATTTGCTTATAGAAAGATATAAAGGACTTTTATCAGTTTAGTTTTCTGTTTATAATATAATTTGCTAATAGAAAGATATAAAGGACTTTTTTCAGTTCAATTTTCATTTTGGTATGGAAAAATTTAAAAAACTGGCATACAGATTCGTGGGAATCAGCATTAGGGCAATAATGCTAGGTATACGGACCTATGTATATAGGTGCCAATAACAATAATTTACTTTTTGAAATCAAATTTATTTAAATAGCTTAATTATGTTTGATGAATCGATAAACGTATGGTGTGGGTAGGTATTAATGGAATTTATTAAGGATATTAGGTACCTATAATAAGGTTGGAAGGAAGGTAGGTACTAAAATTAAGATACACATTCCAACTACTTTTAAGCGAGTGGGTATAGAGGCAATGTTAAAAGTTAACACAGTGGTTTTGTTTATTTAGGGGCAGGTGTAAGCTTTTGTTTTCTTGATTGAAATTTTTGCATTCAGCAGTAATCGAATAGTTTTTTATTTGTTAGTTGTTTTTGTGTGTTTATCATAGGTTTCCTTATTTATTCTGTGTGCTTTAATGATGATGAAATACTTTAAAATACGTAGGTATGTATGTAGGGCTCAACCGAGGAATATAAAATTAAAGGCACGACTGGGACGCACGTACTTGCTCCTGTGTGTTAATCCTTTTTAAGCACAGGTGTCTTTTTGACAAAGATTTAATTTTAATGTTTTTTGACGTGCAACTTTCTGTGGTTTGAAACTCGAACGAACATGTGTCACGATAAAGGGATAAACACAATGCCAATAACAATAATTTACTTTTTGAAATCAAATAAATTAAAATAGCTTAATTATGTTTGATGGATCGATAAACGTATGGTGTGGGTAGGTATTAATGGAATTTATTAAGGATATTAGGTACCTATAATAAGGTTGGAAGGAAGGTATGTACTAAAATTAAATACACATTCCAACTACTTTTAAGCGAGTGGGTATAGAGGCAATATAAAATGCTTTATTTCAATGCTATTTGAATATGATGAATACATATTGCTTATTTACGTAGCCATTCAACCAGAAATGAGCCTCATCTTTTCGTTTTTTTCATTTTCATTTTTCATTTTTTCATTTCATTTCGAACCGAACACTGATTTTGGTAATAAAATTCAATGATTTGCAAGCGTTGCTCGTTAGTAAGTCTATTCATGATGAAATGTCAAAGCATACTGAGCATCTTTCTCTTTGACACAATGTCTGAAATCCCGCGTGATCTGTCAAATACTAATGCATAAAAATCCTAACCTCAAAAAAATCACCCGTTATATGTACATTGATACAAATTCTTCGAGCGGTTTCCGAGAAAAGTAATTTTTTTACTTATCGGTTTTATGGTAGATGTCGTTAATATTTGAACTAAAAAAATTAAAAAAGTCCTCTGTAGAATGTCAAAATAATCTTATGTTTCAAATTTGAAGACAATTGGCCCAACCATTTAGGTTTGTAGTTCAATATATGCATATCCATACCGATAGACAGACGGAAAGACAGACAGAATTTTGCCAGTAACTCAAATATGGTTTTCTATTATCGTAATGCCGTGTTTAATCTGCAGTCTAAACGACTATAGTGATTATGATTACTTTCAAAATTGGTACCGTTGTGTGGTTCTTTTGAAATTACTCTGAGAGCTTGTTGGAATTTGTTTGGGTTAAAAGAACAGTACCTGCCATATAACAGTATTTTTCCCGAAAACGAGTAAAACGATTTCGATAAACATTTTACGAGGAAGTTTGCAGCCATGGCTATCATTTTATCAAGAACAAAATTAGCTAAACCTTTCATATAAAGGTTTCTCGGCAAAGGCTCATTGGATTTATATTAAAATTAATATTTAAAAAGATCTAAGCAGCCAAATTAACTCTGCATACCAACATTTAGAATATATGTTTTCTATTTATATTATTATTTTTTTTTTATTTTTTTTTATTTTCAACAAGTTTTTTATTTAAATTTTTATGATCACTTGCATATTAAAAACTCTAAAAAAAATTGCATATAAAATATGAAAATAAAAATTTCAAGAAAAAAAATTTTAAACAGATTTTTTTCAAATTTCCATAAATTTACAAATTCACCTACAACCTACAAATTGTAATTTACGAGCACTTTTTCAACAAATTTTTGTAGAAAAAAACGATTTATTCTATTTCACAAAATATTTGTGCTACAAAATTGTAGTTTTAGTCTAAAAAAGTTTAGAAATTTCATTATTTCCGTTTCACCTAAAAAATTGTTAAAAGTTATATTTTTTTGGAAGTTTGATTTTCACGAAATCAATAAATTTTACAAATTTGTTCAGCTGCTTAAAATAAAAAAATCGTCTGTCGGTTTATTGACTATTTTTATTTTTAGAAAGTAATCGCATTTCAAACCTTAAAATGTCCTTACGTCGCGTCGAAGGCATAGTTGTACCGATAGTGATATAAAAGAAAAATGTTTGCTTAGTAAACCAAGAAAAATTTATATATTGTCCGCGAATTAACTATAAAATTTCAGATTATATCGTTTCGGTTCAGTAATTATCTTCAAATTTGGTGTGTGATTCTTTTGACATTCCCCAGAGGGGGAATTGAAATTTAATTTATAGGCCTAAAAATAACGGTACCTATCATGTCAAACATGACATTACGATAATAGAGAAGTTGAAAAAGTGGGTCCGGAAATTCCGTCCGTCTGTCTGTCTTTCTGTCTGTCTGTTCGCGCCTCTACAGCCTAAACGGATGGGCCGATTTGCTTCAAACTTGGTATTTAGTATTTTTTGGGTAGTATCTCGGGGGATGTTTTTCATTTTTGCTCTAGGTTGAAAAATAACGGTACCTGCTATACAATTTTGAACAAAAAGTAAGATTATCTCGAAACAACTCTAACGATTTTGATAAAACTTTCAGGGTGCTAGTTTTTTACAATAATACATCTTTCATTTAGAATAAATTTTTCGAAATTTGTTTTATAACGGTACCTCTCATATAACCGGTTTTTTTCAAATGCGGTTTTATCGTAAACTATTCCCCCGATTTCAGTAAAATTGTGCACACGAGAAGTCATTTATAATTTAATCAATATCGCATTTGAAAATTTTCAAAAAACTTTTTTTTCGTTTTTTTTATTATTTTTAAAAAAAATTTGGTTTTCGAAATATTTTGAAAATGCGTGGATTGAATTTTTTTGAATAATTCTCCCAGATGAAAACTCCAGATTGCCTTATAATGACATACTAGAAAAAAAATTAAAATATTTTTTCGAAAAGTTTTTCCACTTTTTAAAAAACCAGGTCGAACGATTTAAAATTTTTTTTTTCTTCGATAGGCAATTAGTTTTAAAATTTTATTGCATACTTAGTTTTTCCAAGAAAACACTGAAACTAATTAAAAAAAATAAAGAGTTTTTTAAAAAAATATTTTTTTATTTTAATAGACGTGTGGTTTTCAATCTGGCAATACTTTTTTCGGAGTTGGTCTCTTTTACAGCTTTCTCTTGATATATGCTCAGTTTAGTTTGCGATTTCATAATGAATAGACTTACTCCTGAACAAAGTTTGCAAATTGTGCAAATTTATTACCAAAATAATGGTTCGTTTCGGTGGATCAGAGTATCGAAGAAGACCCAAATGATTCCATCCGACATCGCGCCCGGAAGGATCTTGGTTTGCAGGCTTACAAAATCCGAACGCCCATAAAGGGCGTCGCACGTTCGGTGAATGGGCCCAAAACGAAATGGCCACCGATCCCGATTTTCACAAAATTGGGAAAATTGGGCCTCGGCTGGAATTTATTCGAGCCAGCCACGGCGGCGGCCACTTCCCCGAAATAATTTTTAGAACATAATGCAAAACCTTATCTTTATAATAAAGCTAGATTCTTGGCCATAACATTAAACTATATGCGTTTTATTTCTTCTTGAAAACCACATGTCTAAAAAAAACACCCTTTATATACATACATATGCAGACACTAAGCAATTATCTAGCATAAGAACAAGTTCATGCTACCCACTCGTGCATTTAATTTAAATTTTATTCGACGATGTGAGCGCACATATGAGCAAGTACGTGCGATCCAGTCGTGCAATTTACTTTAAGTTTAGATAGTGTTATTTTTCTATGTTAATGTTACTTATTTTAACTTGCGATTCATAGGAACTATAAGACATGACATTACGATGATAGAGAAACATATTTATTTTATTTATATTGAACTACAGCCTAAACGGTTATGGCCAATCGTCTTCAAATTTGGAACATAAGGTTATTTCGACATTCTACAAAGGATTTTTTTATTTTTTTTTACCTCAAATGTTGTGCAATTTATTTTACTTGCAATTATAGGTACTATAAAACAAGTTTAAGATTCGTGAATATGAAAAATAAAGGCACGACTTGGTCGCACGTACTTGCTCCTGTGTGCTAATCCTCTTTAGGTACAGGCGTCTTTTTGACAAAGATTTAATTTTAATGTTTTTTTGACGTGCAACTTCTTTAGAATCGTTGTGGTTTGAAGCTCGAACGAACATGCATCACGATAAAGGTATAAACACATAAATATATAGGATTGTTATCTTTTGCAGTTTTTTAGTGTATTATCTTTCCACTTGCTGCTTACTGTTTATAATATAATTTGCTAATAGAAAGATATAAAGGACTTTTATCAGTTTAGTTTTCTGTTTATAATATAATTTGCTAATAGAAAGATATAAAGGACTTTTTTCAGTTCAATTTTCATTTTGGTATGGAAAAATTTAAAAAACTGGCATACAGATTCGTGGGAATCAGCATTAGGGCAATAATGCTAGGTATACGGACCTATGTATATAGGTGCCAATAACAATAATTTACTTTTTGAAATCAAATTTATTTAAATAGCTTAATTATGTTTGATGAATCGATAAACGTATGGTGTGGGTAGGTATTAATGGAATTTATTAAGGATATTAGGTACCTATAATAAGGTTGGAAGGAAGGTAGGTACTAAAATTAAGATACACATTCCAACTACTTTTAAGCGAGTGGGTATAGAGGCAATGTTAAAAGTTAACACAGTGGTTTTGTTTATTTAGGGGCAGGTGTAAGCTTTTGTTTTCTTGATTGAAATTTTTGCATTCAGCAGTAATCGAATAGTTTTTTATTTGTTAGTTGTTTTTGTGTGTTTATCATAGGTTTCCTTATTTATTCTGTGTGCTTTAATGATGATGAAATGCTTTAAAATACGTAGGTATGTATGTAGGGCTCAACCGAGGAATATAAAATTAAAGGCACGACTGGGACGCACGTACTTGCTCCTGTGTGTTAATCCTTTTTAAGCACAGGTGTCTTTTTGACAAAGATTTAATTTTAATGTTTTTTGACGTGCAACTTCTTTAGAATCGTTGTGGTTTGAAACTCGAACGAACATGTGTCACGATAAAGGGATAAACACATAAATATATAGGATTGTTATCTTTTGCAGTTTTTTAGTGTATTATCTTTCCACTTGCTGCTTACTGTTTATAATATAATTTGCTAATAGAAAGATATAAAGGACTTTTATCAGTTTAGTTTTCATTTTATTATGGAAAAAATTGAACAACTGGCATAAAGATTCGTGGGAATCAGCAGTAGGGCAATAATGCTTGGTAAAGGGACCTATATAGGTGCCAATAACAATAATTTACTTTTTGAAATCAAATAAATTAAAATAGCTTAATTATGTTTGATGGATCGATAAACGTATGGTGTGGGTAGGTATTAATGGAATTTATTAAGGATATTAGGTACCTATAATAAGGTTGGAAGGAAGGTAGGTACTAAAATTAAGATACACACTCCAACTACTTTTAAGCGAGTGGGTATAGAGGCAATATTAAATGCTTTATTTCAATGCTATTTGAATATGATGAATACATAACAGAGACAGTGGTGTAGCTATCATAAGGCAAGGCGGTTCAGTGCACCAGGGCTTTGCAGCTCAAAGGGCCTCCTCAGCTTGCTTGAGTCTATTCACAAGCTTTTTTTACAATGTTAAATGAACTTTATGATCTTTAAACAGATAGTTTTCTTCTACATAAATATCAGTCTTTGTTATCACGGTCGCAACTAAGTCTGTTGGGGAGTGACGATGATGAAAGCCAGATGTGACGTCGATTGGTTTTGTGATTACGATGCGTCAGCTATGGTGAAAGTGTTCATCTTCGTAGACGTCGGTTGTAACTACCGTTGCATATGGGATGATCGATGTTGATGTTTATGCTAAAACGGCAAGTGCAATTTTGGTATATTTCGGTCGCAACCCCTTTACTTCAGACCGACCGACTAATGATATTCATGAGTAGATTTTTGTTAGTGCGATTGAAAGTAACAAAATATTTGTTTAATTACAAGTTAACTGCGAGTAGCAACAACCGCTCCCACCACCAGCCATATTTCATCAAGTTTCCACTTAAACTTTTTTTTCTAAGAATTTTTCTGATAATAAATCAAGAAGGTATGAAACTGATTGCAGCACCTCATTATATATATTAACAAAATTTTATCAAAAGTTTAAGTAAAGTTTTCTAAACTTTTGAAATGAGTTCGAATTCTTCAAATCGGAAACAATGGCAAGAATGTTGAGAAAGCAGAAAAAAATTGTTCAAGCCGGACATTTTTATTACGAAATCTCTTTTGGCTACAGTTTCATTCGGTGCAGAAATACTGAAATCAGTTAGATGCGCGTTTTTTAGGTATGAGGTATGGCCATATGACACATTTTTTTTTTATATAATTAATTAATAATTAACGCGCTCTATCAAGCAGGTGGAGCGATGTTTGCGAAGCACCTGCCCAGAGGTAGGAGTTATACTCGAGTTTAGGGCGTATAAATGCTTTATAGATTGTAGCCAGATCTACTTACTACTTAGGTGGCGCTACAGTTCGGGACGAACCTGGGCCTCACCAACATGCCTCTCCAGCCAGCTCGGTCTTTGGCTAGCTGCCTCCAGTTTTGCACTCCAAGTTGGTTCAGGTCGTCCTCCACTTGAGCGCCCCACCTAAGGCGAGGTCTTCCTTGACTGCGTCTACCTTCTGGGGTGGAATCGAAGATCCTGCGAGCCGGAGCATTGTTGTCCATTCGCTCTACATGACCTAGCCATCTTAAACGTGATATGCGTATTTTTTTGACCAGGTCAATGTCGCTGTACAGCCCGTTAACGCAGATAGGGCCAAAAATCCTCCGAAGAATCTTACGCTCGAAACGACTAAGGATATCTTCATCCGCTTTAGATAGAGTTCATGCCTCGGCGCCATAGAGCAGGACTGGGATGATTAGGGTCTGCCTGCATTCGTCATTGAACCAGAGGTTTCGTGGTGGTGGTCTGGTGAAACCTAGCACATCAGTTGCGGCATCTCTGATGGCTTGTTGGCAGTGTGGCTACTGGTCTTCGGCACTTGATGCTAGTGGTACTGGATTTCTTGAGAGGTTACGGGATATTCGATTGGCGGTTCTTGCGGTTTTTTGCGATTGTATTACTCCGTTGTTGTGGAGTTCGGGTTATTCGCATTCTTACCTTTGCTGCAACAAGGTAGTGATCCGATTCGATGTTAGCTGCTCGGAAGGTGCGAACATCTAAAATACTGGAGGCGTGTCTTGCATCGATCGCAACGTGATCAATGATCAGATGGGGAAAAATACTTCTTACACCGATACAGAAAATCTAAGCACCTAGCAGCATTCTTAGCAATTTCAAATATATGGTCGTTCCAACGGAGGTCGTCGTTGACACACATACCGAGACTGAGAGCTTGTTTCTTCGATGTAAGTGCCTTTCATGGACAATGGCTCCGCTATTCTGGTCAGACAACACCCGAAGGAAGGTATGTCGAGCTCTTTGCCGGGTTACATCACCTTACCCAACTGATCGATGTGCCAACGCGTATACCGGATGTTGCTGGGCAAGCCGCCCATACTCTTGACTTGTTTCTTACTTCTCACCCTGATAAATATACCATTAGTGTAACTTCTCCATTTGGCACTTCAGACCATTGTATCATTTCAGCTAATTTCTCATCCCCCACCCATCCAGTTAAAGAAAAACTTCCCACCAGGACCGTTTGGCAATACGAGAAAGACAACTGGGACGGCCTAAATATCTTTTTCCGAAACTTTAACTGGTCACTATGCTTCCACGATAGTGACATTGATGCCAGTGCTGAAATGATCACAAATGTGATTCTTCTAGGGATGCGTGCTTTTATTCCTAACAGAGTAAATAGCATCAAACCTAAAGAAAAGTCTTGGTTTAATTCTGAGTATAAAGAAACTATCAGGCTCAAAGAAGTAAGTTTCCGATCTTACAAAGCCAACCCTACAGAGGAAAATCGGAAAAAGCACAAACAAGCAAGGAACTCATGCAACTCCGTTATTGAAAGAACCAAATTTTTGCATGACCAAAAATTACGGCAAAAAATTCTGCAGTATCCCAAAGGCAATAAAAAATTTTGGTCATTTGTAAAAAATATTAAAAACTCCTCAACATCTTCGGTTCCAACGCTCATCGACAATAACAAACCAACCCATAGCACTGACATCCCTTCTTTCTAAGGTCATGGAAACACTGATTAACCGTCAGCTTAAGGAATATCTCGAAGATCGAAAGTGTAAGAAGTTTAAACTTTAATTATGTAAATATTAAAAACGAAACACCCTGTATCTCTAAATGTGACAATTTATGTACTCGCACTTTTATATTTAATGTAGTGTTATTCATTATTTTGTTAAACATGTATTAAGTTATCGTTCGATGTTACAGTTTATGTCTTACAGTTCTTTATGTATGTATGTATCATAGGTATCAAAAACACATCATGTGAACCATAATGTCAGAACATTTTGTCTAATTCTGGTCAGTTGCAATAAAGCTCTTAACGTTAAAGTACCTCTCTGGTCATTTGTTTTATTTTGTCGCCTTCTACTCCGTGCCCCTTACATCCTCAGAAGTGGGATAGAAGTACAGTCACTTAATTTTTGTATACTAAGTCTTTTTTTAAGTTTAATACGGTTTATGAATTTTGAGAAGTTACATTAAGAACCATTGTTACGAAACTTATGCAAAATAGTATTACCAGATTTTTGATTAAGAATACAAATTAAGTACTACAAAATGACCACACGGGCTTCACGTTTTATTGAAATTGCAACTGTGCAGCAACTCAAAGACAAGCTAGCCAAAACTGGGCTGGCAACAACTGGACTTAAATCAGCGTTGAAAATTCGCCTAGAACAAGGGCTTGAGCATCTTGATATAACTCAAATCGAAGAACTTTTTCCACCCGGTGAAGTCGATGACAACGAGGAATCTGAAGAATCTTGCCAGCTTGAAGAGGAAAACAGATTGGTGTTGCAGCAACTGGACAGATAGTTTCAAGAAAAGAGGAGATTCGTTTGCTTCAACAGAAACTAGCTGAATTGAACCAACCTGGTGAGATTAATCACTCATTTTTTTCGTTTAGAGATTTTGAGGAGTCCCTCCAAACATTTTCTGGAGATGATAATTTTCCTGTCACGAGATGGATTAAATCTATTGAAGAATTCCAGCAGATCTACAAATTTGATGACTCCAAATGTTTTATATATGCTCAACGTTTGCTTAAGAGAACTGCTAAGCTCTTTTTAAGATCTATTTCATGCACCTCGTGGAGTGAACTTAAGAAAGCTCTTATCAACGAATTCCAACAACATGTAACAGCATCAGACGTCCACCACACCTTACGAAATCGTCGAAAACGCAAAGACGAGAACATTCAACAATATGTGCTTATCATGCAAGAGATAGCAGGCTCAGCTGACATCGAGGAGCAAGATATAATGAACTACATAATTAAAGGTATACCAGATACGATGTCTAATAAACAGGTTTTACTTACAGCGAACAATATTGCGGACCCAAAAAGAATCTTGAGAAAATATGAAAAAATCAACACGTCAGAACCGCCACCATCATCATCTGGATTTAAAACTATGACGAATTTATCCAAACCAGTGCCTAATGTAAGTTCAAGAAGCAGCATAAAATGCTTTAATTGCAATGACGTCGGACATGTTATCAGTAAGTGTCCAAAGCCTCACAGAGAGAAAGGTTCGTGTTTTCGATGTGGTCAAATGGGGCATGTCATAAAAAATTGCCCATAATCAGCCGTGTGTGTTTTGGAAGATTATGACACTGTCAATCATCAACCTTCGACTAATTTTTTGGACGATTTTAATGGAATCTTTGAATACACATTACTCAGCGACGAGTTGGAACACATAAACACTAAATTAGAAGCCAAGACAATGATTGACACGGGGAGCCCAATCAGCTTTGTCCAACATAAATATATACCACCATATTTGATGACACCGATCGACTCTCTATCCAAAAGCTACGTGGGAATTAACAACAGCAGATTAGTTATTTATGGTAAGGTTATTTGCAATGTTAAGATTAACGATTTAAGTTTTAATAATTTATGAAAATGAAAAACTCAATTATTTTAGGAAGAGATTTTTTACAAAAAAGTAATTTAAAACTTATGTTGAAAGATAAACCTTTAATCTTATGTGAAAATGATAGCTCAAAAGAGTGCGATTTTAATGAGGACATTTGAATATTGATACGTTTGATGAAAGTGAAGATAAAATTACTTTAAACATTAATGAACAACTAAGCCTAGATGAAAAAAATAAGATTAGAAATTTAGTTTTTGGAAAAGCTTCTGTTACTTATACTTCAGATGAAATTGATGAAAATGAGATTAAAATGCAAATCAAATTAAATGATTCAAACTGTGTTTTTAACTGTGCGCCTAGAAGATTACCACACATTCATAAATTAGAGCTTCAAAAAATTTTAGATGAGCTTTTGGAAAAGAAAATTATTCGCGAAAGTAACTCGCCGTATGCTTCGCCAATAGTTTTGGCTAAAAAGAAAACGGGTGAGCTACGTTTATGTATTGATTTCAGACAGCTAAACAAAGCTACTCTAAAAAACAATTTTCCAATTCCTTTAATTGAGGATATCTTAGATGGTTTGAGAGGAAAACAGTTTTTTTCCTTGCTGGACTTGAAAAGTGGTTTTCAGCATGTTAAAATGTCTGACGAATCTATAAAGTATACTTCCTTTGTGACTCCTCTGGGTCAATATGAATATCTTGTTGTTCCATGTGGACTTAAAAACGGACCTGCTGTTTTCCAGAAATTTATTGAACAGAAATTCAAAAGTCTTATACGTTCTGGAAAATTGCGAATATATTTTGACGATTTATTGATTGCGACGGAGTCTAAGGAGGAACATTTTCAGATTTTGCATGATGTCTTTTCAATAGCAAGTCGGAACAATTTAGAATTTCGTTTCGATAAATTTATGTTTATGCACGAATCAATAACTTATTTAGGCTATGAGGTTTCAATTCACGGTATAAGGCCGAATGCGGAAGGCAAGCGTGCTGTAATGGAATATCCAGCACCTACAAGCAGTAAGAACTTACATTCGTTTTTTGGGCTTTGCTCTTATTTCAGAAAATGTATACAAGATTTTTCCATTCTTGCCAAACCCTTATATGACACTTTGAAAAAAGACGCGAAATTTACGTTTCGAACAGAAGAACGTCTTAGTTTTGAAACTTAAAAAAAAAAACTTATTGATGCACCAGTCTTAAGTATTTACAATCCTAGGGCAGAAACAGAACTTCACTGTGATGCGAGCAGCCTTGGTTTCAGCGCTGTATTGCTTCAACGCCAATAGGACAAACTCTATCATTCCATATTATTTTTTTCTAAGCGTGCCACTGTTCAAGAGTCTAAATACCACACATAAAGTTGGAAACCTTAGCAATAATTTATGCTTTAAGACGTTTTAATATATATCTGATTGGCATAAAATTCAAAATTGTCACAGATTGTAGGTCACTTACCTTAACACTTAATAAAAAACTTTTGAACCATAGAATCTCGCGTTGGGCTTTGGAGCTTCAAGAATACGATTATATAATCGAGCACAGGGATGGTAAGAAGATGTGTCATGTTGATGCTCTCAGTAGGGCCCATAACGTTTTGATGATCAATGAAGCAGAATCTTTTGAGCATGCATTAGCTGCATCGCAGCAAAAGGATAAAACCATTAGGCGACTGGTTAAAATGCTTGAAGAAAGGGAAAGTTCATCTTATGAACTAATTAATGGACTCGTTTATCGAAAAATTAATCAGAAAGTCTTTTTCTATGTTCCAACGCAAATGGAGAGAAACGTAATTCAAACCCATCATGATGCCTTATGCCATGTAGGAGTTGAAAAATGCTACGATTTCTTGAAAAAGACTTATTGGTTTCCTTTTATGAAATCTAAAATTAAGAATTATATAAGTGGTTGCCTCAAGTGCATCCATTTCTCTCCACCAGTAGGCAAAAAGGAAGGTGTTTTACACAGCATTCCAAAAGGTGACAAGCCTTTTGACACAATACATATCGACCATTATGGTCTATTACCTTCTTCTGCACGCAACTCAAAAAAACATGTATTTTTAATTGTAGATGGATTTTCAAAATTTTCAAAATTATATGCAGTTAAAACAACTAGCACTAGAGAGGTAATAAAATGTTTAGAATCCTATTTTTTTCACTATAATAAGCCATTGCGCATTGTGTCAGACCGTGGAAGCTGTTTTACTTCAGAAGAATTTTCTGATTTTTGTAAAAATAATTGCGTGCAACACATTAAGATAGCTACTAGTTCTCCACAGTCCAACGGTCAGGCAGAACGTATTAACAGGAGTTTAACTCCAATGTTATCCAAAGAAAGCGAATTGGATCCAGGTGGTTGGACAAGCCATTTAAGCAAAGTAGAATTCGCTCTTAACAATTTTGAGAACAAAAGTACAGGTTTTACTCCAAGTACATTGCTTTTTGGAATCCGACAGAGGGGTGATATAAACGACAAGATTCGTGAATATCTTGAAAAATATGTATGTTCAGAAGAAAGTAGAAACTTAGATTCAGTCAGACAACAAGCTGCTGAAAGAAATATTCGTAGCCAGGAAGCATATAAAGTTTATTTTGACAAACACCACAAAAAGCCATATCAATATAAAGTAGGAGATTTCGTCATGATAAAAAACGTTATTAATACACCTGGCGTGAACAAAAAACTATTGACTAAGTATAAAGGGCCATTTAAAATAATAAAAGCTCTTCCAAATGACAGATACCTAATTAAGGACTTAGAAAATTTACAGATTTCAAGAACACAGTATGAGGGAGTTGCATCTCCTGAAAATATGAAGCCATACACAATAATTCAATGAATGCATTTTACGTATCAATGTGCAGCATGTTTTTATTTTTATTTTTTATTTGTAAAAGTTGTGTATTGAAATGAACAAAAGTTATAATGTATGTACCTTTATATTTAATTATAAAATCGTTGTTTAATGCAAAGTATAAGTTATACTATTCGAATTTATGTATATATCATTTAACAACAAAAAATGATTTAAAATTCCTAAATGTAAGATATTTTCTAATTGTATCTATGATTTGAATGAACTCAAAAGTATATTATTTTACCAATCGAAGGTAATTTGTTTTTAAAGATGGGTGGAGTTGTAAGAAGTTTAAACTTTAATTATGTAAATATTAAAAACGAAACACCCTGTATCTCTAAATGTGACAATTTATGTACTCGCACTTTTATATTTAATGTAGTGTTATTCATTATTTTGTTAAACATGTATTAAGTTATCGTTCGATGTTACAGTTTATGTCTTACAGTTCTTTATGTATGTATGTATCATAGGTATCAAAAACACATCATGTGAACCATAATGTCAGAACATCTTATCTAATTCTGGTCAGTTGCAATAAAGCTATTAACGTTAAAGTACCTATCTGGTCATTTGTTTTATTTTGTCGCCTTCTACTCCGTGCCCCTTACAAAAGCTTCTCCATGACCGTCAGTACGGCTTCCGCAGCAACCGTTCCACTGGTGATCTGATGGCATATCTCACCGAACAGTGGAACAAATCTTTACATCGCTTTGGTGAAAGTAAGATTATTGCTCTTGATATCTCCAAGGCATTCGACAGAGTTTGACATGAAGCTCTATTATGGAAAATGCGTGCTTTTGGGATCGATGATACACTTGTTCGTTGGATTAGAAGCTATCTTCTATCTTCAAGTCTGATTCGCACAAAATAAATGCTGGTGTGCTCCAGGGCTCTGTTCTGTCTCCGACTCTTTTCTTGATTTTTATAAACGATCTTCTGTCTGTTACTTCTAATCCACTTAACTGTTTTGCTGACGACTCTACCCTTAGCTTTTCATATTCGTTCCATAATTCACGTCCTTCGCCTTCGGACGTACAATTTCAACGGTGCCGTATGTCAAGCTCATTAAACTCCGATTCATACAGCATTGTCAAATGGGGTAATAGAAATCGTGTGGAGTTTAATGCTTCGAAAACTCAATGCTGTCTTCTGTCGTTAAAGCTAAACATTCCCCCAATGCCATTGTCCATGAATGGCACTTACATCGAAGAAACCGAAAAGCTCTCAGTACTCGGTATGTGTGTCAACGACGACCTCCGTTGGAACGACCATATATTTGAGATCGCTAAGAATGCTGCAAAGTGCTTAGGTTTTCTGTATCGGTGTAAGAAGTAGTTTTCCCCATCTGATCTGGCTACAATTTATAAAGCGTTTATACGCCCTAAACTCGAGTATAACTCCCACCTCTGGGCAGGTGCTTCGCAAACATCGCTTCACCTGCTTGATAGAATGCAAAATCGAGCGTTAAGATTGATAGGAAATAGAACTGCCGCTGAAACAATTGCCCCACTCGAACACCGACGCAATGTTTCATGTCTTTCCTTATTTTATCGTTTCTTTTACAAAAAATGTTCACTCGAAGTAGCCAGTTGCATTCCTCCCCTTAAAAGTTTCTCCCGTAATACTCATCTCGCAAGGAATGCTCATCAGTTCACCCTTGAGCCTAATTTCGGACGTACCGTGAAATATAGGGATTCTTTTTTTAGCCGAACGACACGAATTTGGAATAGCTTATCCGGCGGGTTTTCCCTTGCCATTTTGATCTACAAACATTCAAAACCAATGTTAATCGGCACCTCCTATCTCTCCCCTCCCTATCTTCGTAATGCCCGCGCAGTGTGTTCTACATTAAAAGGGAAACACATAATCCCTTGTGCGCGCGTTAATTATAGAAAAAAAAAAAATGGCATTAAGGGTATGTTTAGCTTTAACGACAGAAGACAGCATTGAGTTTTCGAAGCATTAAACTCCACACGATTCCTATTACCCCATTTAACAATGCTTTATAAATCGGAGTTTAATGAGCTTGACATACGGTACAGTTGCAATTGTACGTCAGAAGGTGAAGGACGTGAATTATCGAACGAATATGAAAAGCTGAGGGTAGAGTCTTCAGCAAAACAGATTAGAAGTAACAGACAGAAGATAATTTTTAAATAAAAGGCATGACTGGGTCGCAAGTACTTGCTCCCGTGTGCTAATCCTTTTTAGGTACAGGCGTCTTTTTGACAAAGATTTAATTTTAATGCAACTTCTTTAGAATCGTTGTGGTTTGAAACTCGAACGAACATGTGTCACGATAAAGGGATAAACACATAAATATATAGGATTGTTATCTTTTGCAGTTTTTTAGTGTATTATCTTTCCACTTGCTGCTTACTGTTTATAATATAATTTGCTAATAGAAAGATATAAAGGACTTTTATCAGTTTAGTTTTCATTTTAGTATGGACAAATTTGAACAACTGGCATAAAGATTCGTGGGAATCAGCAGTAGGGCAATAATGCTTGGTAAAGGGACCTATATAGGTGCCAATAACAATAATTTACTTTTTGAAATCAAATAAATTAAAATAGCTTAATTATGTTTGATGGATCGATAAACGTATGGTGTGGGTAGGTATTAATGGAATTTATTAAGGATATTAGGTACCTATAATAAGGTTGGAAGGAAGGTAGGTACTAAAATTAAGATACACACTCCAACTACTTTTAAGCGAGTGGGTATAGAGGCAATATTAAATGCTTTATTTCAATTCTATTTGAATATGATGAATACATAACAGAGACAGTGGTGTAGCTATCATAAGGCAAGGCGGTTCAGTGCACCAGGGCTTTGCAGCTCAAAGGGCCTCCTCAGCTTGCTTGAGTCTATTCAAAAGCTTTTTTACAATGTTAAATGAACTTTATGATCTTTAAACAGATAGTTTTCTTCTACATAAATATCAGTCTTTGTTATCGTGGTCGCAACTAAGTCTGTTGGGGAGCGACGATGATGAAGGCCAGATGTGACGTCGATTGGTTTTGTGATTACGATGCGTCAGCTATGGTGAAAGTGTTCATCTTCGTAGACTACGGTTGTAACTACCGTTGCATTTGGGATGATCGATGTTGATGTTTATGCTAAAACGGCAAGTGCAATTTCGGTATATTTCGGTCGCAACCCCTTTACTTCAGACCGACCGACTAATGATATTCATGAAAAGATTTTTGTTAGTGCGATTGAAAGTAACAAAATATTTGTTTACTTACAAGTTAACTGCGAGTAGCAACAACCTCTCCCACCACCAGCCATATTTCATCAAGTTTCCACTTAAACTTTCCATACATCTATCCGTCTGGCTCTATATTTTGCTCGATTTTCACTTTTCTAAGATTTTTTCTGATAATAAATCAAGAAGGTATGAAACTGATTGCAGCACCTCATTATAATTATTAACAAAATTCTATCAAAAGTTTAAGTAAAGTTTTTTAAACTTTTAAAATGAGTTCGAATTCTTCAAATCGGAAACAATGGCAAGAATGTTGAGAAAGCAGAAAAAAATTGTTCAAGCCGGACATTTATATTACGAAATCTCTTTTAGCTATAGTTTCATTAGGTGCAGAAATACTGAAATCAGTTAGATGCGCGTTTTTTAGGTATGAGGTATGGCCATATGACACATTTTTTTTTTTCTTTTATAATTAATTAATAATTAACGCGCTCTATCAAGCAGGTGGAGCGATGTTCGCGAAGCACCTGCCCAGAGGTGGGAGTTATACTCGAGTTTAGGGCGTATAAACGCTTTATAGATTGTAGCCAGATCTACTTACTACTTAGGTGGCGCTACAGTTCGGGACGAACCTGGGCCTCAACCAACATGCCTCTCCAGCCAGCTCGGTCTTTGGCTAGCTGCCTCCAGTTTTGCACTCCAAGTTGGTTCAGGTCGTCCTCCACTTGAGCGCCCCACCTAAGGCGAGGTCTTCCTTGACTGCGTCTACCTTCTGGGGTGAAATCGAAGATCCTGCGAGCCGGAGCATTGTTGTCCATTCGCTCTACATGACCTAGCCATCTTAAACGTGATATGCGTATTTTTTTGACCAGGTCAATGTCGCTGTACAGCCCGTTAACGCAGATAGGGCCAAAAATCCTCCGAAGAATCTTACGCTCGAAACGACTAAGGATATCTTCATCCGCTTTAGATAGAGTCCATGCCTCGGCGCCATAGAGCAGGACTGGGATGATTAGGGTCTTATACATTCTCGTTTGTCTTTCGAGAGAGGGCTTTGCTACTCAATAGCCTTCCTAGCCCATAGAAACAGCGATTGGCAAGAGTAATTCTTCGCTTTATTTCTGACGAGATGTTGTTGTCAGATGTTATAGCGGATCCGAGGTACACAAAGTCCCTAACTACCTCAAAGTTGTACCTGTCTATTGTGATGTTTTGTCCAATCCGCCGATGTTGTGTGTCCCTTTTTGTGGACAGCAGGTACTTCGTTTTGGCCTCATTGACTGCTAGTCCCATCTTAGCCGCTTCAGCGTCAATGCTAGCAAACGTTCCAGTGACAGCTCGCCGAGTTCTGCCAATGATGTCTATGTCGTCAGCGTATGCTACCAATTGCACAGACTTGAAAAAAATTGTTCCACTAAAATTGACTTGCGAGTTTCTTATAATTTTTTCAAGTATTAATTTGTAGGCGATATTCATGAGACTAATTCCTCTATAGTTGGCGCAGTTTAGAGGGTCTCCTTTCTTGTGGATCGGGCAAACGATGCTGAGGTTCCATTCATCAGGCATACTTTCTTCTGACCAAACTGTAGAGATGAGTTGGTGTATGCACTCCACCAGGTCAACTCCGGCCGCTTTAAAAAGTTCGGCGGGTAGTCCGTCGGGTCCAGCAGCTTTGTTGTTTTTTAGTTTACATATTGCTATTCTCACTTCATTTTGGTCAGGTGAACGGAAGTTTTGTCTGTCATCATCCATGTTGAATGGTTCATTCTGCCTGACAGCGGGATTTTGGTCTTCATCACCGTTTAACAGTCTGCAGAAATGGTCCTTCCATGTACTCAGCACCGACTGTGACTCTACTATGAGGTTTCCATTCCTATCTCTACAGGCTTCTGTGCGTGTTTTTTTTCCTTGGCATGTTCTTTTTACCTGTTGGTAAAACTTCCGCACGTTATTCCTGGAGTAGCATCTCTCAATATCCTCGATCGCGCGCTTCTCATGCTCTCTCTTTTTCTTTCGGAGAAGCCGGTGTTCTTCCCGTCTTTTCTGCTCGTAGAGCTCGCGAGCAGCTCTCGTCTTTCTTTGCAGCGCCGCTCTATATGCCTCTTGTTTGGCTGCATGGGCCTGTCTGCATTCGTCATCGAACCAGAGGTTTCGTGGTGATGGTCTGGTGAAACCTAGCACATCAGTTGCGGCATCTCTGATGGCTTGTTGGCAGTGTTGCTACTGGTCTTCGGCCCTTGATGCTAGTGGTACTGGATTTCTGGAGAGGTTACGGGATAATAGATTGGCGGTTCTTGCGATTGTATTACTACGTTGTTGTGGAGTTCGGGTTATTCGCATTCTTACCTTTGCTGCAACAAGGTAGTGATCCGATTCGATGTTAGCTGCTCGGAAGGTGCGAACATCTAAGATACTGGAGGCGTGTCTTGCATCGATCGCAACGTGATCAATGATCAGATGGGGAAAAATACTTCTTACACCGATACAGAAAATCTAAGCGTCAGGTACAGGCGTCTTTTTGACAAAGATTTAATTTTAATGCAACTTCTTTAGAATCGTCGTGGTTTGAAACTCGAACGAACATGCATCACGATAAAGGTATAAACACATAAATATATAGGATTATTATCTTTTGCAGTTTTTTACTGTATTATCTTTCCACTTGCTGCTTACTGTTTATAATATAATTTGCTAATAGAAAGATATAAAGGACTTTTATCAGTTTAGTTTTCATTTTGGTATGGAAAAATTTGAACAACTGCCATAAAGATTCGTGGGAATCAGCAGTAGGGCAATAATGCTAGGTATAGGGACCTATTTAGGTTCCAATAACAATAATTTACTTTTTGAAATCAAATTAATTAAAATTAGATAAACGTATGGTGAGGGTAGGTATTAATGGAATTTATTAAGGATATTAGGTACCTATAATAAGGTTGGGAGTAAGGTAGGTACTAAAATTAAGATACACATTCCAACTACTTTTAAGCGAGTGGGTATAGAGGCAATGTTAAAAGTTAACACAGTGGTTTTGTTTATCGATAGGCAGGTGTAAACTTTCGTTTTCTCGATTAAAATGTTTGCATTCAGTAGTAATCGAATAGTTTTTTTATTTGTTAGTTGTTTTTGTGTGCTTATCATAGGCTTCCTTATTTATTCTGTGTGCTTTTATGATGATGAAATGCTTTAAAATACGTAAGTTTGTATTTAGGTTGTCACCTTCTTTTATTTGACTAATGGCTAGGGCTTAGCCGAGCAATATGAAATAAAATTTTGGGGAAAAAAATTTATGAAATCAAAAAACACATAACGTTTTTTGGAAGAGATGTTGTAAGCCATCTTATTTCTTTTGCTGTTTTCTATTTTATGAATTTTTCATTTCAAAATCGTTTGACCAGTTTTTTCAAAAAAATGTTTTTTTTTTGAAACTTTTCCAAAACATATTTTAAAATTTTTCTGAGTATGTCAATTTTAAGAAATCTATAGTTTATACTAGGAGGAAAATTAAAAAAAAATCTATAGATCCGTTTTCAAAATATTCAAAAAACTAAATATTTTTTTTAAAAAATTATTAAAAATTAAAAAAAAATGTTTTTGAAAATTTTAATAATCAATAATATTTAAATCATAAAACACTACATATTTTGAAAATGTCATCAAAATCCGTCAATTAGTTAACGAGAGAGTCTTATTTTAAAAACCGGTCATATGGGAGGTACCGTTATAATACCTTTTCTGAAAAATCCATTAAAACTAAAAGATAGATTTTGCATAGAATCGTAGGAGCCGTTTTCGAGAAAAATAATTTTTTTCATTAAAAGTTATATGGCAGGTACCGTTAGTTTTGGAGCTAGAATGCCAATTCCAAAAACTGTCGGGTAGAGCACTCTAAAAATACTATATACCAAGTTTGAATCAAATCGGCCCAACCGTTTAGGCTGTAGATATCGATACGGACAGACAGACAGACAGACGGACGCAATTTCCGGACCCACTTTTTTTTTACTTCTCTATCATCGTAATGTCATGTTTGATTGTTAGAATTTTTTTTACGAATGCATAACTTGCCTTATAGTTCCTATAAATCGCAAGTAAAAATGAGGAAATTAGTCCTGGGGCACACAAGCATTTATTTTGTGGAAATCAGACTTGAATCCGTCAATACAACTTGTATTGAACGGTCCAGAAGATAGCTTCTAATGCAACGAACAAGAGTATTATCGATCCCAAAAGCACGCATTTTCGATAAGAGAGCTTAATGCCAAACTCTATCAAATGCTTAGGAGATATCAAGAGCAATAATCTTACTTTCACCAAAGCGATGTAAAGATTTGTTCCACTGTTCGGTGAGATATGCCATCAGATCACCAGTGGAACGGTTGCTGTGGAAACCATACTGACGGTCATGGAGAAGCTTTCGATCTTCGCGATATTCCTTAAGCTGACGGTTAATCAGTGTTTCCATGACCTTAGAAAGAAGGGAAATGCTGTTTTCCATCTTCTAGGAAAGATTCCAGAAGAGTAGGAGCGATGGAAAAGCTTACGCAGTGGCTTTGCCAGTGTGGAAGAAGACCTCATCAGAAGAATCGGGGGTATACCATCCGGGCCAGCGGTTTTTAATATTTTTTACAAATGACCAAAAAATTTTACTGCCTTTGGGACACCGATTTTTGTTTGCCGTAATTTTTGTCATGCAAAAATTTGGTTCTTTTAATATCGGAGTTGCATGAGTTCCTTGCTTGTTTGTGCTTTTTCCGATTTTCCACTGTAAGGTTGGCTTTGTAGGATCGGAAACTTACTTTCACTTAATGCCAAAACAGCTGGCCTGTGTTGAACAGTGAAGACGTACACGTGAATGAAATTCTTTCTTAAACCACGAACATTTGAGTACACGACACACGCGTTTTATTTATTCTTTTTTCTTCCTCAGCGCGAGTGGGCATCTTTATCATTCATCCTACGACGCGAGTGAATATTATTATTTTTTTTTACAGCACACGCGAGGGGTTTTTTTCAAATTTCTCTAACGAGTGTGTATAATTATTATTTTTTTTTAAAGCACTCGCGATAACAACGCGCAATAATTATTTTTTTGACTTTTGTTTAATTATTTGTGCGCGCTCCTCGACGTCCGTCCCCTACGAGCTTAAGATCGACACTCAGAATGGAGGAAATACTGATTTATCAGAATTTGCTCTACATGGGTATAGCTTGGTGCCGTTACTCTTTTCCCATCATGTTCTCGTGGTCTATGTTAGGAATGATATTGCTTGCCAGAGCCTTCCCCAATATGTGAAATTTTCCAACACGGACTTTAACTTCTTATGGCTCAAATTTACTGTCCGCAAGCTTGTCATTCATTATTGTTTTATTTACAGGAGTCCAAATCTAGACAGTAATTCGACTTGTAACGAGTTTGATGCGCTGTCTGATTCCATCTCGAAAAATGTTTCCCTTTGTCCTCGCACTAAAATCGTTATTGCGGGCGATTTCAATGTACACAATTCCAATTGGCTCCGCTATTCTGGTCAGACAACACCCGAAGGAAGGTATGTCGAGCTCTTTGCCGGGTTACATCACCTTACCCAACTGATCGATGTGCCAAGGCGTATACCGGATGTTGCTGGGCAAGCCGCCCATACTCTTCACTTGTTTCTTACTTCTCACCCTGATAAATATACCAATAGTGTAACTTTTCCATTTGGCACTTCAGACCATTGTATCATTTCAGCTAATTTCTCATCCCCCACCCATCCAGTTAAAGAAAAACTTCCCACCAGGACCGTTTGGCAATACGAGAAAGCCAACTGGGACGGCCTGAATATCTTTTTCCGAAACTTTAACTGGTCACTATGCTTCCTTGATAGTGACATTGATGCCAGTGCTGAAATGATCACAAATGTGATTCTTCTAGGGATGCGTGCTTTTATTCCTAACAGAGTAAAAAGCATCAAACCTAAAGAAAAGTCTTGGTTTAATTCTGAGTGTAAAGAAGCTATCAGGCTCAAAGAAGTAAGTTTCCGTTCTTACAAAGCCAACCCTACAGAGGAAAATGGGAAAAAGCCCGCTGCCAGCTCCACGCTGCCGCATAGCAATGTTGCCCCTCCTGTACTTGAGAATGTAAATTTTTCCATGGGACAGATTTTTTTCCGCACTCGTACAGTAGCAAGAGTTCTCAAAGATCTCGATATACACAAATCCGCTGGCCCGGATGGTATACCCCCGATTCTTCTGAAGAGGTGTTCTTCCACACTGGCAAAGTCACTGCGTAAGCTTTTCCATCGCTCCTACTCTTCTGGAATCTTTCCTAGAAGATGGAAAACAGCATTTGTCCAGCCTGTCCCTAAGAAAGGTGACTCATCCTCCCCCTCCTCCTACCGACCCATAGCACTGACATCCCTTCTTTCTAAGGTCATGGAAACACTTATTAACCGTCAGCTTAAGGAATATCTCGAAGATCGTAAGCTTCTCCATGACCGTCAGTACGGCTTCCGCAGCAACCGTTCCACTGGTGATCTGATGGCATATCTCAACGAACAGTGGAAAAAATCCTTACATTGCTCTGGTGAAAGTAAGATTATTGCGCTTGATATTTCCAAGGCATTTGATAGTGTTTGGCATGAAGCTGTCTTATCGAAAATGCGTCGTTTTGGGATCAATGATACTCATGTTCGTTGGATTAGAAGCTATATCTTCTGGGCCGTTCAATACAAGTCGTATTGGACGGATTCAAGTCTAATGCCCACAAAATAAATGCTGGTGTGTCACAGGGCTCCGTTCAATCTTCGATTCTTTTCCTCATTTTTATCAATGATCCTCTGTCTGTTACTTCCAATACACTTAACTGTTTTGATCACGACTCTACCCTCAGCTTTTCATATTTGTTCGACGATTCACGTCCTTCGCCTTCGAACGTGCAATCGCAACGGTACCGTATGATAAGCTCATTAAACTTCGATTTACACAGCATTTTCAAATGGGGTAATAGAAATCGTGTGAAGTTTCATGCTAAGAAAACTCAATGCTGTCTTCTGTCGTTAAATCTAAACATACCCCGTGCCACTGTCCATAAATGGCACTTGCATCGAAGAAACCGAAAAGCTCTCAGTACTCGGTATATGTGTCAACGACGACCTCCGTTGGAATGACCACATATTTGAGACCGCCAAAAATGCTGCTAAGTGCTTAGGTTTTCTGTATCGATGCAAGAAATTTTTTCCACTTTTGATCTGGCTACAATTTACAAAGCTGGGCAGGTGCTTCGCAAACATCGCTTCACCTGCTTGATAGTATACAAAATCGAGCGTTAAGATTGATGGAAATAGAACTGCCGCTAAAACGATTGATACTCTCGAACACCGAAGCAATGTTTCATGTCTTTCCTTATTTTATAGCCAGCCGCATTCCTCCCCTTAAAAGTTTCTTCCGTAATACTCGTCACGCAAGGAATGCTCATCAGTTCAGAGTTCACCCTTGAGCCCAATTCCGGACGTACCGTAAAATATACGGATTCTTTTTTTAGCCGAACAATACGAATTTGGAATTTTGATTTGCAACCAGAGTTACAGCTGGGACACATTTGAGTCCAAAGGGACTATTTCTTTTAGCTTGGCTCAGGGACTCATCTTTTTAAGATTTGGCTCATTTTTTTAAGAATAAAAATAAAAACTTAACATAATATGATACAATCAATTTGCAAGTTCAAATACTTTTATATCAATTTTCAGAATAAAAAATAATTTGCAAAAGATTGCATAGTGTGAACTACGTGTGAAAATACTTGTATTTCGTGATATTTGCAAAACATATACTTAATGCCTATGTGATTTATATACCTACAATTAGTAGGTATACTTATATTAAAAGGTAAAAATTAACTTGAACTAGTGTAAAAACAATAAAATCAAATAAATTTATTTTCACATTAGAAATGAATACAGTCAGAAATTTTAAAAAGTTTCAAAACCACCACACTTAAAGTTTTCGATTCAAAGTAAAGCATATCGAAGCGTTAAATAATTCATTCTTACCAAAATAGTTTTCATCAAAATTGTTATTTAATTTATTTAATTTAATTTAATTTTATGGGCTGGTTCGCAAACGCATCTCTGTTGGCGAAAAATTTCGATTTCGTCCCGTTCGTTTGCCTCGATATTCGACATGTAGGGCCATGTCCGTAATCAACACATGTTTACGCTTTTAAGAATCAACACGAAAAACGAAATGAATGTCCGCCAAATGTGTTCGCCGTGTAGGGAATAAAGCAAACGAACAAGTTCGTCGTTTACCGCTACCTTTACCAAAAAATCATTTTATTATAGAAATATGTCCATAACTTGAGTTAATCCGAGCCAAGTCAAACCACAGTTGTACAACTCCGGGTGCCGGTGCCTATTGTTTTCTTTTTTTTTACTTCGCATTTCGTTGTTTCGCCTTTTCTTACAATTATTTCTGTTTACTTCGTTTATTTTTACTTTGTTTTTCAATCATTTCGCCCTACGATCACTTCGCATTTCTTTTTCTCTCTTTTTACTCGTTTTGCATTTCCGTAAAAGTGCAATGGGTTATTATGGCCGAGGTTATTTCGTTAACGGCTTATTTCGCAATGTAGATTAAGATACTAGAATTAAGAATATTCTTAATAAACAAGATGACTATTCGGATATTGGCCTGTTAAAACCATTGGCGTCTAATATAAAACTATATTAAAATCTATGTTTACTTTTTTTTATTAAATTTCATTAAAATTCGAGCGATTTTTTTTTCATAAAAACAAATAAAGACGAAATAAACTATATCGAAGTAATCGAAATCGAAATGAACAAAAAACAAAATAATCTAAAAACACCAAATTAAAAGGCGAAATGAACTTAAAAAGAACTAAGTAAAAGACCTAATGAATTGTTTTCAAAACAAATATAAACCAAGTAATTGAAAAACATTTTGTTTAAAATGCTGAAAGAACGAAATGATACAAAAACGAAATAAAAAAACGAAATAAGCCATACCCGTACAACTCCAACCCCTACCCCTAGCTAGGGGTAGACTCCAATTTGTGAATTGTTACGTACCATATTGAATTCACTAAAATTATGTCATTTTTACAGGTTTGGTTCCAGAACCGAAGAGCCAAGTGGCGGAAACAAGCTCGTCTACAGTTGCTTCAAGATGCATGGAGAATGCGTTGCCTTAGCCTAGGTTCACCGCCGGTTATCGTTGGAGGTACATTAAATCGCAGTCCGCATCCTTTTTAAGAACAAATACAAACAAAACTCATTTCGCCCTCAGGTGGTCGTGGCGCCAATAATAATTCTAACGAATCAACAAGTGCCAGCCAACAGCAAATCCCAGAAAACCTCTCTAGTCCGGAAAAATCCAACCTACCCCCACAACCACCGCCAAATAACTCTACAGGGCCACCGGACGACGCTAACACTGCAGATGCACAACAGCATCACTTTACCATGATGCATCCTGCCTTTCAGAATCAAAACAGAACAATGGACCGAAATCCGGAGGGCCACAGTGGTGGTGGAGGTGGCGTCATAGGTGAATTGAATAATTGCGAGAAGACCTACACTGAATTGAAAATGTATAAAGACCGAAATGGTCATGTATCTCTCGACGCGTTGCGAAATCACAACATCAATGGAATGGGTTGCGAACCACGTGCCGGCAGTCTGAGTAATTGTTCCGATACAGATGGTTCTGACTCAGAAGAAATCGACCTAACCTCGGGAGCATGCATTGACTTTTCAAATAACAACAAAGCTACGAATGGCTTACATTAGGCATTGTGATTTGAATAAATTTGAATGGCTTTCAAGCTCGTCATTATATTATAAAATGAAGCACTTGTGAATAAAAATAAGTGATTTTAAATTATATTAATTTTACTTGCAACATTTTACAAAATAGGTTTTATTATTTAGCTGTATAGATTTATAAAAATAAATATTATTTTTGTTTAGTTTATATCATTAATATTACCTACCAAATTAATAAAAAATTAAAGCGAAAATATATTTTTCAAATGTGGAAATTCTTATTTCTTTCAGTTTCATAAACAAATATATAAGTTTTTTAGCACATACTTCGTGTACATATTTGGGTTATAATCTAAAAAATTAAGTCTTCAAAGATTTTATTAAAATATTTAAAAATTTGTTCAGGATCTTCTAAAATGTAAGTTATCGAGTTCAAACGACACTCGATTTAAAAAAAAAACAAGTCGGTTGTGTGGTTGACAGAAAAGGGAATATTTTTATTGAATTCTTTTATTTATAACTTTACATTCTGCTTAGTTTACAATATTTGTGTGGAAAACAATTCTTAGAAATGAACAAACATATTATTATTATTTTTTGCTGATAAATACTTTTATTAGTTATATTGAATTAATTTGTAGAATTGAGTTGGGATAGGAAATGAGGTGGAATATAGGAAGGAAGTAAGGTATCCTGTTAACTTGTATGTATGTGCCTACTAAATGTATTTACAGTATTTAATTACCGTGTAACTGTTAACTTGATGACTGTTTTGTTCAATTAGTACCAAAATACATTGAACTCATGTCCTTAAAATCTATTTCCTTTTGAACAAATGTTTCGAACCTTTCCTGAGCCAATCATTAGTTTAAATTCATTTCCAAGATCTGCTAGTTTTCCACTACTGTACTGTGTCGGAAAATGTGTTTTTAAAAGTTAACATTCCTGCAAGGTCAACATGGCGGAAGAAGCATTCACCACATTGACATATAGAAATTCCAGATAGTTGTAAAGTTGACAAACTAGCCATAACCGGGACAAAAATATTAATCTTACTTGAAGAAGCACAGGTATACCCATGGCTATATGTAGATTACTGCTAATGAAGATGCTAGAGCAAAAATAAATACAAGCTGATCCAATACAGTCCAGCAGTTATGTACTTTCTGCTGGAAAGTATTCCGAAGTTATATACTTATTGGCGCGACAGCTCCTTAAGGTTATCGACCTCGAAGACCCTGTGCTAACTTTGTAAGGGGAGGGAATAAAACCCCAAAAATTTCTGATTTTTTCGGGTTTTCGCTTACATCTCTTAAACTAAGAATATTTTGTGGAAAACATTGCATGACAGTTGAAGAACATAAAATTTCCTAAAAGTTGGTACGTGAACCAGATTTGATCAGACGACAAATAAATACACAAATAATATTTGTGTATAAATGTATGTACTATGTATTCCTTTCAAAAAAATACGCAAAACGTCTGAACTACAAATTTGATGAGCACAAATGGCATGCACACAAACGATTTTTGTATCGATTGTGTAAAGCATACACAAATCGAATTTGTGTATACACACAAATCGTCTGATAGGGTACACAAATTAATTTATGACTATTTGCATTATGTACATATTATTTGTCCACATCATTTGTGTATTCTGAGAATTGATGCATACCCAAATTTTATTGCCATACACAAATATCAAGGCACGATTTGGCAATTTTTTTGTATGTTTTTGTATACAAATATAAAGCAATGAAAATTGGAAAATTTTCTCAAAAGATTGGGAATAAACTGAAACCTTTATTCAATGGTATTTTTTAGTTAATCCAAGGAATTACAAATATTTTAACCATGGATATCTCTCCATTGTTTTGGTGAAAGTAAGATTATTGCACTTGATATTCCTATGTTGTGGTTCCGGTGCTTAAAATTTACTCGCGCTTAGAGAATCTGAACGAATAAATTTTCCGATGATTTTATTTCTATTTTGATCGCGCGAATAAAGTGAATTCTTAGCTTAGTAGTTGTGTGTATTAAATTTCGTAGAAAATGGATTCGGGGAAGTTTATTTGGAAGTAAAAAATCGAGCCCCCTTATGGGATATGAATAGGAAAGATATCTGCAAAAATACTAAACTGTGAGATTAAATAGCTGTTGTAATGAAATTTCCAAGTAAATACTTGGAAAAAACTAAAATAAATAATAAATGAATAATAATTAATAAATAATATGCAATAATAATAAATATCTTACTAATAAATAAAAATAAATCGGCTTAACAAAATTTGTTATTATTTTCTTTATTGTACTTTTTAAAATATAATCGAAAGAAGTCATTCTATAATATTAAGACTTCGCGCGAGTAAAACTAGCTTGAAACGGAAACACTCTATTCGAGCGAATGTAACGCTTAATTCGCGAGTATAATTCGCTTCCACCATTCACATTTACAATATTAGTAGGATATTATAGAAAGGGTTCCCAATATTCAACCTTGAATGTTAAACATACGCCACAGTGTCCTTTTTTGAAAAACTTTTTTGAAGCTACCCCAGTAGCTTTTACAAAATATACTAGAAACTCAATGAACAATTAGCCAGTTCACATTTCTTGAGATTTTGGAGTGCTCAAGAAATGTCCTCAGTCACTTTTGATGAAGCTGAAATATTTATGTGAAAATAATTTCTCAACAAACGCTTTGTATGTATCTCCTAAAATTTGACAAAATTCCAAAAAGCCGTTACCGAGAAAGCCAAAAATTAAAAAAAAAAACTGTTATATGAAAGGTACCGTTAATAGACTTTTCCCGTAAATTTGGTTCTGATCAAATGGTAGCAAATACCAACAAAAAAATTCTCAAAATTGTTTACCAAATCGTTGGAGCTGTTTTCCAAAAAAAATAAGCTTTTCCTAAACGGTCATATGGCAGGTACCGTTATTTGTAGGCCTTCAAAATAAAATTTTAATTTTCCCTTTGGGGAATGCCAGAAGAATCACACACACCAAATTTGATAATGGCTTGAGCCATTTAAGCTGCAGCTTGTTTTACATACTGACAGACAGACAGACATTTGTTGCCACTAACTTTTTAAGACTTCTCTATGATCGTAATGTCATGTCTGATTCTTATCTCAATTTTTTTTATACAATACCAGTCACTAGGTTAGAAGCAGGCAAATTTCTGAAGTTTAAATGAAATTACTACCGTTACATGATGGAATCAAGAATAAAGCGAGTGGTAGGAGAGAAACTAATTCAAGGAAAACTGAATTTCGGATTTATTATTATTAAGAGAAAAAGTTAACGGCACTTTGAAGGCTTGTTAGAAGTTAACAAACAAAGAAGGCAAATTAAAAACATTAAAAATTGACAAGGTTTTTTTCTGAAGTGGTAAGGCTTTTTGTATTATAAAAGGTAAATTTTATAAATTCATAACCCTATGTATTGCGTTACTATCAAAATGGGAAAGAAAGGGTTTGAGTATTGAAGAACGGTCAAAAATAGATGTTTATCACTCGGAAAGATTTTCCAACCGGTATTTAATTAAAAAACCAAAACTTACAAAGGAAACACCTCATCCGCCTTAACACCCCGCAAAAAGAGATTAATCTGAAGAATTGCATCGAATTCGTCCATTTCAGCAGCAAAAATAAGGGATACAGCAAATGTTACAACAAGTGTATCCACTGTTTTGCGAAGTGATTTTTTCTGATGAGAAAAAATTCAACTTGGATGGCCCAGGTGGTTATAATTATTATTTGCACGATCTTAGGAAAGAAGAGTGATTTATGAACCGCCATCATAGCAGAGAAGGAGGCATTATGATTTGGGATGCTATTTCTTATTATGGCACAATAGATTTAGTATTTCAAAGTGTGAAAATGACCAGAAAGAGCTACAAAACGATGCTAGAAACAGTGTTTCCGAAAGTGAACGATCTTTTTGGTCCAACTTCGTGGATTTTTCAACAGCACAATGCTCCGATTCATACAGCTCGAGTCGTTAAATCATTTATTCAAAGCCAAAATGTTCATTTGCTGCCTTAGCCACCGTATTCTCCGAACTTGAATATAATAGAAAATGTATGTATGATTCTTGCCATCAAGTTGGCCTGGAGTGGAGGTTTTGCAAGACGTTAATAATGATGATGATAGCACAGGGTCTTCGGGGTCGATAATCGATTACGATTAATTTCGTAATACTTTCCAGCTACCCCCAATTTTTTCTGGACTGGACTAATACTACTATGTACTTGTATCATGGATCAATCCAATTTGGCCTAAACTTAGATTAATCCCTGAGTCCCTGAGCAGATCTCAAAATAGCTCCAAAAAGTATCATTAGACATTGCCCATAAGATAACAAGGACATTAGCCATGTGTTTTTATTATTAAAATCTTGAAGTGAAGTTTCGTCATGACATTTTTACGCGGTGATCATAGCCTCTCGGGGGAAATTTAGACTTATATTAAAAAAAAAAAAAAAAACCTTCTACACTAAAGCAAATCAATTTTGTTTATTTTTTATTTAGGTGGTTTAATTAGTAACAGAACTTAAGATTAAAAACAAAACTTTGTAGAACTACATTTTTACAAAACGAATAGAGAATTTTAAAAATCTATGCATTTATTCTAACAAATTTTATCCTACAATACTACCTACAGTGCTATCAAACTTTACTTTATCTTGTGCCTTGACAAATCTCCGCATACCCTTTAATAAATAATACAAACTTGGATGCCCAAACACATCCGTTAAAACATCCAACAAGTCCTTTATGCTGCTGTCTGTCTTATATGACATCAGTGCCTTCACAAACTTTGAATATTTTTCCGGGGTGAGAGAACTCTTTATCTAAAAAAAAATATTACAATGTTAAGATGATCGTTGTTAGTTTTTAGCTTACCAATTTTAATAGATCAACATGCTGTGTTGGCAATTCTTGCTTCACTACCAATTTTGATATTGAAGGTTTGCTAAAGGAATATTGCGATAACAAATCGGGACTGTTCGGCAACGAATCGTTTGAAACCAATTTCAGTCGTTTTTTCTTTGCATCACTACTACTTGGTTGCGTGTTTGGCGATGTTCGTTCACGTTTATGTATTGTGACAAGATTTTTATTCTCCGAATGAGAATAAGATGCATTAAAGTCAATTGTCTGCAGTCAAAAACAGACAAATAAAATAAAGAAACTTAATAAAGTGTAAACAGCCAAAACGTACATTTGTGGTAGAATCTAAACGGCTAATAAAATCCATTGCAGTTGGAACCTGTGATGACAACGGCTTTCCACTGGCTTTGGCATATTCTTCTGGTGTCCAACTTTCCACTGTGTAGGTATTTTCTATATATCTGAATGGAATAACGGAATATTAAAAAACTTTACAAATAGAGGCAATGTTTAGTTACGTAGCATAAAGGTGTGCATTTCTGAATTTTTTCTTTGATTCTAGAACTAGCGATGGATCTGCAAATGGTTTTTGTCTAACAGATGGATTCTCCATACTTTCATGAACCAATGATTCCACAGACCTTATCGACGGGTTAGGAAGCTAAATTAAACTGATTTACTTACAATAAACATACATAAATGCTAAAAAAAAGCTCACTGTTTTCTCAGCATTTCGGAAAAACCTAGACAACTCCCCAATAACAGGACCAAAACTCTGATGCTGTTGCGAACTTTGCAAATGTTCTCGAATCCAAGATGAGAGCTGGCTTATTTGACCAGCTTGATTGAAACGTGCATCACAAAGTAAGATAGCACCGTAGTCGTTCCGATGGCGAATAACACGACCAATGGCTTGATTCACTGCTCTTGTAGCTTCTAAGGAGTACCAAGAATTTCCAGTTAGGAGCTGTAAAAATACATGTACATTTATATTAAAGACTTGAGTTAAGTTTTTTTTCAGTACTTGCCTCATTTTCCTTTGTTCGATTTTCATCCAAATATCGTTTTTTTAAAATTACTCGTGGATCTTTGAGCGGAGGAAATGGAAGACCCGTTATTATAACTGCACGGCCATTAGTATCGGCAAAGTCAAGGCCCTCCGAAACTTTGCCACGGCAAACAGCCATAAAAATTGCACCCTTGGTTGAAGGATCCCGAATCTTTTCATAAAACTCTATCATTGCCTGATTAAATGCTTCTTTGTGACGAGGTTCAACAAAGATCGGTTTGTGTCGAGCAATTTGTGCCCAGATACCGCTAGCTTGCCAACTATCTATACATTTGTTCATAAGTGGGTATGAGGGGAAAAACACCAAAAGCCCATCGGGAATAATGGGACAAAATGAAAGAATAGTTCGTCCCAGCGAGTTAATATACTTTGGATTATCTCTGAGAAAGAAAAACCCAAATGTATGATTTTAAGGATTTTACAATAAAAACTTACCGATTTTGGTAGTTTGATATTAAGAGCTCTTTATCTGGTCCATAGGAAACTATTTTAACACACACTTGGGATTTTCCAACAATGTGTGGATTTTCAAGGCTTTGAGCTATTGGAATCGATAATTCAGCTATCAAAGGTTTCAACGGAGCTAACGTTCCACTTGTGAGAATTATACTTCTGACATTTTTGTTTAAGAGATTTTCCATTCTGAAAAATGTAATTTTTGGACGAAATTTGAAATGAAGCATATGTACAAGTTCCTGGTAAATTATTAGTTAATTATTTAGTAAATTGCAATATTGAAAATTGGCGAACGGGACTAATAACCATTTGAAAGTGGTTATCGAAAAAATGTGTATATATAGGGATAGAAGAGTAACAAAGGATGGTGAGAACATTTGAGAGCCACTACAAGCAGATTAATGATGGAAATGATGGTAAATATATTTTCTGTCCACCTGACCAAAAAGACCCATTTTTTTAAATCAACTATGAATGACTTGTAGTCATCCTGATATTCTAACCACAGAATTCTGGAGTTTTGGAGTTTAGAGTGCTTGGTAACATCGAAACTGAAGCGGCTAAACAAGTACTGGTTGTCAACAAAAGGGAGGAATTGGCCGAAACATCAGCATCATAGGAAAGTCTATAAGGCTTGTTTAATCAATTTTCTAGGCTGCTCTATGGCATCGAGGAATCGTTCTATTAAAAGCATATGTAAACCTTATAACGCAAACAACACGAACACTTATTGATTATGTATTGACCAATAATAAAAACATATGCTGTGCAAAAAATGAACATAAACTTAAAATAAGTGACCATGAGGCCCTAGAAGGTCACATTAAGTGTAAAAAGCCAAACCAACAAAACAAAAAAACTATAAAATATTGTAAGTACAATAAAGAACAATTTATTACTGAGCTAAGATTAAACCGCTTCTTCTCTGACTCCAACTCTGAATTTCCTCATAACGTAAATGTACTTAGTGATCAATTTGCCACTGAAATAAACTCTATTGTAAGTAATATGGTAGTTTACCGAATTGTTCCCTACGAAAACGCTGAATGGTATAGTAATGATCTTAGATTGGCAAACAGTACTAAAATAAATTATTACAAAACAGCAATTCTATCGAACAGTACTGATGACTGGCAAACTTATCGTCGATACAGAAACTACTATAAACATTTAATAGAAAGTACTAATAGCGAGTTTCATTCAAATTTTAAAGATTTGATCTCAAAATTCAGATTTGCTCTTTTCAATGAAACTTGTTTTACGATTTAATCGTAGTATTGGTGATTATCTGACGAGCACACACAGTATTTTGACGACACACAAAAATATCTATGCACTATGCACAGTTGTTGATTCACTCAAAATGCCATTTTGGTATTTTCTGACTTCAAAAACATCTTTTATTACTATTTTGTTTTTTTTTATTGCTATTTGTTGATTTTATTTCTTAACACAGGCTGGCACAAGTAAACAAGGAACAACAAATTACAAAACATTATCCATTTGACGTCTGACCGAAAAGACTATTTACATGTATGTGTGCATTCAGATCAAATCTGCCACCCCATCAGAGATCAAATCTTTTGTGTTGAGATTTGATCTAGATTTGCTCTTTTTCTTGCAATGAAACTCTTACAACTGAAAAAGATCAAATCTTTTGACAGAAAGAGCAAATCTTTTCTTCAATGAAACTAGCTATAAGTCTAACCTTATATCAAATAAAATACAACAAACAAATAACCAAAAAGACACGTGGAGACAATTAAAAAAATATGTGTTAAAAACCAACAAAGATGAAATAACAGAAGTGCAATTTGAGAACGGTGATAAAGAAGAAAATAGTGCAATAATAGCTGAAAAACGGAGGATTTTTTTTATTAAAAGTGTGTATGACCTTAGCAATACTGTGATATTTTCCGAATATATAAGTCTGATAGAAGAGTGTAATATAGAATTTAAGTTTATGTTAGTTAACGTTGACGATATTCTTAATACTCTTGCTGTGATAAACAAAAAAAAATGACTTTAACTGCCTAAATGTACAAATGTTGAATGACTCCATAGACATAGTTGGTCCAGTATTGACTAGAATAATAAATAGTTCTTTTAGCTGTGGTGTGTTTCCTCAGTCATGGAAAGAGTCTATTATCCTCCCGAAAAAAGAAAATCTTAATTTCTATTAAATGCAACGAATTTCGACCCATTAATATGCTCCCATTGTATGAGAAGATAATAGAAAAAATTGCTATGACACAGCTCCAAAAATATCTTGATAATAATAATATTATAAGTGTGAATCAATCCGGCTTCCGATCCGACCACTCATGTGAAACATGTGTAAATTATGTTATAAGTGACTGGAAAAGTGAAATTGATAAAAAAAAACTATGTAATAGCTGTCTTCTTAGACAAACGAGCATTTGAAACAGTGAATCATGCAATATTGTTAAATAAACTTGAAAAACATGGCATAAAAGGGACGGAACTAAAATGGTTTAAAACTTTTATGTCAAATCGAAAACAAAAAACATCGGTAAATAACAATATCTCAAGTGCTGCTAATGTCAATATTGGACTTCCCCAAGGATCAATCTTGGGTGTTCTCCTTTTCTTACTATGCATAAATGATATGGAAAAAGTTATTAACTATAGTAAACTTGTACTCTTCGCTGATGATGGACTGCTCTATATAACGGGAAATGATATACAATCATTAACGGTGAACATACAAAAAGTGCAGTTAATATGTGGTTAAATATGAACAAACTTATTTTAAACACTGATAAAACTTAATTCATGACAATAAATATCCCCTCACCCCAACAACATATAATTATATCAATTAACAACACACAAATAGAACAAATAACATCAATCAAATGTTCAATCAACACATAGACTATATATGCAAGAAAGTGTCAAAAAAAATGGGTGTGCTTAGGAGAACACGTCGTAATATCTCCAAAAACAATGCAATGAAAATTTATAATGTAACAGTTAAGCCCCACTTTGAATATTGTGCAAGTCTCTTATATCTGTGTAACAGGACTCAAAAGGAAAGGCTACAAAAACTTCAAAATAAAGCCATGCGCATCATTTTAAAGTGTGACAGATATACATCTATAATAACTATGTTGAACACACTAAACTGGCTTAATATAAATCAAAGGTTATACATGATGGCAATGGTTTTTGTTTTTTTAAAATAAAACTTAATATGTGCCCTCAATATTTACAAACTAGTGTACCAGAACGACGAATTGTTCCATACAACCTACGCAACACAGAGGAGTTCAACATTATACGAACGAGAACTACAAGAGCTCAAGCAAGCATACTCTACAGGGGACTACAAGCGTTCAACAACTTACCTTCCAATATAAGAAATATCGATAATCTAAATTGTTTCAAAACCGAAATAATTATTTATGCAAAGTCTAATATTATATAAAAAAATTCTTAGAACAACTTAGAACAACTTTGAATATTATCCAACTATTTTATGTAATTATGTAAATTGTATCAATTTAATAGCCGTTGAGCCAAATAAACTTATAAAACTAACTAAACTAATTGACGAACCCAACAAATCAATGTAAGCTATCTTTAAATTGTGTAAAATATTAAAAAAGAAATTATTCGACATCTTATATGACACCACCACCGTTAAGCATCAACAGAATCAGGCTGTGTGGCGAAATATTGGCATATTTTTTTTGACGAAATTTTAAATAAATAGTGACTTATAGCAGTTTCATTCAAATTTTAAAGATTTGGTCTCAAAATCGAGATTTGATCTTTTAAATGAAACTTCTTTCATAATTAAATTGTAGTATTGGTGAAGGGCTGTCACTCTTTCTTTGTCATTTGCGTTTAGGAATGCAACATCGTTCATTAAAACATCGATGTTTTAAAATCTATGTTATGATAATAATATCGATATTTTCGCGATGTTTAAGAAAAATGTTTCTGAACTGATTTTTTGATGCTCAATAAGCGGTTACTTCTTGAGTTAAAATACATTTAGTTAGTAAAACTAAAAAAATCGAAAGACCGTTTTTTGCCGATATCTCATAAGATTTGAGGTTATGTTGAAAAATAACATAAGTTTAAATTATAGTTTTCTTAATTATCTACAACTTTTCGCAGACCATCAGAAATTAAACTTCGACGGAAATTAGAAAAAACCGTTCTCAACCCCACCCTCACACCTCGCCATTCAAATCGACTTGCATTTATGTTTCCCCTTTTCTAATCTTATCTCCTGGAAATAAACAATCGCAGTTTCATAAATAAATCTCTATATATAAAAATGGTGTGAAAAATTTATAGTAATTCATGAATTGGGAACGGCTGGGCCCATTTGGCTCACACACCTCGCCATTCAAATCGACTTGCATTTATGTTTCTCCTTTTCTAATCTTATCTCCTGGAAATAAACAATCGCAGTTTCATAAATAAATCTCTATATATAAAAATGGTGTGAAAAATGTATAGTAATTCATGAATTGGGAACGGCTGGGCCCATTTGGCTTAATGTTTTTTTCCGTTATTTGTAATTGCCAGGAGAAAGTTTTTACGAAAGAAACTTTTAGGAAAACCCACCGGGAAAGTCGACATTTCACTTTTTGAATTTTAAACTGCGTCCAAGTATGCGTGGTTTCGATTCTTTGAGAAAATAATCGATTTTCTCTTCTTTGCAGACAAAAAACTATCATCCATTGCCCAACACAAAACTGGTTTCACATGAAATTTCAGTATTAAACATTGAATCTGAGATCACTAAATTTTCCTTTTCAGGCATATGTAGGTTCTTTTGACAAATATGTCACTATTATTAAATGTCGTTCACCAAGAGCGATGTATAGATGTTTATGAACAATACATCGATTTTTAAAATATCGATGTATCGCTTGCATTCCTATATTTCATTTTGTTGTTTCTGTTATCAGTGACAGAAAATATTATTTACATGGATGTGTGCATTCAGATCAAATCTTCCACCGCATCATAAATCAAATCTTTCGTGTTGAGATTTGGTCTAGATTTGCTCTTTTTCTTGCAATGAAACTCTCAAAATTTAAAAAGATCAAATCATTTGACAGAAAGAGCAAATCTTTTCTTGAATGAAACTCGCAATTAAATGCGCGAAAAAGATGATGACACAAAAAAAAAGAGGAAAAGAATTGGAGACAGAACGGAGCCCTGGGGCACACCAGCATTTATTTTGTGAGAATCAGACTTAAAACCGTCCAATACAACTTGTCCACAAGATAGCTTCTAATCCAAAGAACAAGGGAGACATCGATCATAATTGCACGCATTTTCGATAAGAGAGCTTCATGCTAAACTCTATCAAACGCCTTGGAAATATCAAGAGCAATAATCTTACTTTCACAAAAACGATGTAAAGATTTTTTCCAATGTTCGGTGAGATATGCCATCAAATCACCATTGGAACGGTTACTGCGAAAGCCATACTGTCGGTCATAGAAAAGCTTTCGATCTTCGAGATATTTCTTAGGCTGACGGTTAATCAGCTTTTCCATGACCTTAGAAAGAAGGGACGTAAGTAAGAGCAGGAGGAGGAGCGGTCACCTTTCTTAGGGACAGGCTGGACAAATGCTGTTTTTCATCTTCTAGGAAAGATTCCAGAAGAGTAGGAGCGATGGAAAAGCTTACGCACTGATTTTGGAAGTATGGAAGAACACCTCTTCAGAAGAATCGGGGGTATACCATCCTCGACAGCGGATTTGTGTATATCTAGATCTTTGGGAACTCTTGCTACTGTACGAGTGCGAAAAAAAATCTGTCCCATGAAAAAAATTACATTTTCAAGTACAGGAGGGACAACGTTGCTGTGAAGAAGCGGAGAGCTAGCAGCAAAATGAGCTGCGAGCAAGTTTGCCTTCTCGGAAGAGTAGACAATAGGTTTGTCATTAGCGATGAGCGTTGGAATCGGAGATGTTGAGGAGTTTTTAATATTTTTTACAAATAACAAACAAAATTTACTGCCTTTGGGACATCGCAGAATTTTTTTCCGAAATTTTTGATCATGCAAAAATTTGGTTCTTTCAATAACAAAGTTGCATGTTTGTGCTTTTTCCGATTTTACTCTGTAGGACTGACTTTGTAGGATCGGAAACTTACTTCTTTGAGCCTGATAGCTTCTTTACACTCAGAGTTCAAACAAGGACTTTTCTTTGGGTTTGGTACTTTTTACTCTTGTTAGAATAAAAGCACGCATCCCTAGAAGAATCACATTTATGATCATTTCAGCCTGGCATCAATGTCACTATCGAGGAAGCATAGTGACCAATTAAAGTTTCAGAAAAAATATTCCGGCCGTCCCAGTTTGCTTTCTTTAACTGGATGGGTGGAGGACGAGAAATTAGAAATTAACTGAAATGACATAATGGTTCGAAGTGCCAAACGGAGAAGTTACACTAATGGTATACTTATCAGGGTGAGAAAAAAACAAGTCAAGAGTATGGGCGGCCTGCCCAGCAACATCTGGTATTCGCGTTGGCACATCAATTCGTTGGGTAAAGTGATGTAAGCAAAGAGCTCGACATACCTTCCTTTGGGTGTTGTCTGACCAGTATAGCGGAGCCAATTGGAATTGTGTACATTGAAATCGCCTGCAATAACGATTTCAGTGTGAGGACAAAGGGGTACAATTTTCGAGATGCAATCAGATAGAGCATCAAATTCATTAAAATTAAGTAAATAAAAATAAATTTATTGGCGTGACAGCTTCTTGAGGAGCCAAGGCGTAGTATCTTATACTCTCAACCATTCCTGTGTGTGTGTTGTTAATCTGCAAGAATGGAAGGGAACTACATTTTACCGCCGAGTACGAACGGCTACATGAGATGCCCTTTTTGAGACGAGTTTTACTCTTGAAGGTTTTGTCAGTTCCTCGCCAAAGGCAGTACCCCAGAAAAGAACGTGGCTATAAGCTGGATTCGAACCCAGGCTCATTCGCTTAGTAGTCCGACACACTAACCACTAATCCACAGGGCACTACATCAAACTCATTACAAGTCGAATAATTGTTGAGATTTGGACTCGTGTAAATAAAACAATAATGAATGATATGCTTGCGGACAGTGAATTTGAACCACAAGAAGTTAAAATCCGTGTTGGAACATTGTCCGTATTGGGGAAGGCTCTGCGAGCAGTATAATTCCTAACATAGACTACGAGACCTTGATGGGAAAAAAGTAATGGCACCAAGCTATACCCATGTAGAGCAAATTCTGATAAATCAGTATTTACTCAAACCTGAGTTTCACTTAATGCCAAAATAGTGTTGTAATGCCGACCAACGCCAAGAAGAGGTTATACGGCTCCCGGCTGCAATCGCAAGAAATCCAAAGAAATACCATACAGCCAGCATCAAGTATTAAGAACCAGTGGCAACATTGTCAAAGCCATAAGAGGCCGCTTCTGAAGTAGCGGGGTTAACGCGGCCCCCCCGGTTTAATGAACAAGAAAGATACAAGACGGCGATGCGAAGAAGATCCAACGGGCTGTTTCTTCTACGAGCAGAAGAGGAACACCGGCTTCTCAGAAACAATAGTCAAAGTTACAGAGCTCAGACTGAAGCTTGCAAAGACGATCAAGAACACATCTTAGTGAAATCGCAGTCTGAGAATATGGAAAAACCATTTCTGCAGACTGTATAACGTTGAGCACGAAACGAATTCGACTGTCAGGCAGAATGGCTCATTTTATCTGGGCGAAGTAGACCAACAATTCCGCCCACCACATCTGGATACCCACGACCTTTTATCGATTTCAAAGCCGCGTACAGCATTTATAGGGACGAGTTATATAGAGCAATGTGCAGTTTTGGCATCCCTGCCAAACTCGTTCGCCTGTGTAAAATGACTATGGAAAACGCACGCTGTTCCTTCAAGGTCGCTAAACACCTTACCGATACCTATGAAGTAAAAAAAAAAGATTCATACAAGGCGATGCGCTATCATCCGATTTTCTAGCTTTCGACGTTTTCTTTTCTCTGGGGAGAAAGATGTTCCGGCTGATTGTTGGGTCTCGTTTGCACGTAGAACTGTACCGGCTGTACAGCGACACAGACCTAGCCTAAAGAGTAAAAGTCTTAAGTCCCAGATGGCCGTGTCATGTAGAGCGCATGGACATTCTGTGCAAAACTTCGATTCCACCCCAGAAGCAGGGCGCAGTAGAGGAAGACCGAGACTCATGTGGCGCACACAAGTGAACGAGGACCTCGACTGACTTCACTGGATGCAGCTAACTAGGGGCCGAGCTGGCTGGAGAAGCTTGTTGGTTGAGGCCCAGGTCCACTCCGAACTGTAGCGCCACATAGGGTAAGCTAATGTAATATATACTAACGACAGTATATTATCCGCGCTACTCTTTTGAAGAGATGCGCCTTCAACTGGCAAATACACTGCCCAACTTTTTCATCTGCCCTATTTCCCTGGTCTCTTTCCAAGTGGATGGAAAACATCATTAAAGTGAAAGAGGAGCTCGAGCAACTTCACGTTCAAAATAGAAAGCAGCTAACCGAACCCGAAACATTAACATATAAAACCCACAGAATTAATATAATGACTCCCAACCTGTATATTGAACCCACGATGACTGAATTAGCAGGCAAACATCTTATGTACTGCCCCACAGCCCACTGCCGCAACAAGAAAATCGTAACCTTACCCAAAGCCGGGATTGAAACACCAGTAGTTGATTATCTTCGCCTTCTTAATACTGGTTTGCCCTTTAGTTGTTAGCCATCCATCACTCTTCCCACCTGCATTTTTATTTTGTTTAATCTCCTCCAATTGCACATGAACTTTAAAACTTTTATGGATTTTCCCTTCGTTCTCGTCCTTATTGAAGTAAGCTATAGTTATCAAGTCTCTTAAGACCTCATAGCCGGCTCCCTTGCGAAACATTGTATTCTGCGATGCCACAGCAAGAAACTGCAACAACTTCTCCAACAATGAAAGGATCATGTTAGACGTTGATTTTGTTATCTATAAAAAAAAAACGTTTTATTGAGGTGACATGAATGACGAAGCTCTGGAAGACCTACATTGCCCTTTTCCAGAAGTTCAAACATATAAGAGGCAGGAAAAGTCTCTCCTTCAGCTTTGCTCTTCACCTCTATTTCATCAACAGACTTTTCAAAATCCAACAGCATTTCTTTCAAGAGTGCCAAATCATCTAATGTGAAGTCCTTGGGCTCGTCACTTTCTTCAGCTAGCAGGTCTTCACTCATAGCCTTCATGATGTGTGTGGTATCATCAATGGCTAATGCAATGTCAGAAGATTTTATCGTCACCGACGCAGACTCTTCGCAAAGACTTTCCACATTGTGAGCCTCATCGAGGATCACAATGGTGTTGTCTAGATTAACTTTGTTGGCCTTGCGCGCTTTGGGATCCAATAAATAGTTGTATGGCATGAATGTTATATCGGCATCATCAACAAGTTCCTTCGATGAGAAGTAAGGACACATTTTTAGCTTTTGTCCGATCGTAACTAGGTCTTCAATATCCATAATGGACTGCATGCGGAACTCTGGGCTATCCTTTTTGGTTTCCACACGGGAATAGAAGGTGCAGGATCTCGTTTGAACACGGGCCTTGCACATTTGTATTTTGTTGGAGTTGCCCTGTTCGCGCATAACTTCTGGATGAATGCATAGTTGATCGCGAGAGCCAAGGACTACGGCTCGCATGAAGGAATAAGATGTTTTCTTGAGTTCTTGCATTGCTTGTGTTAACTGAGAATGTGTACGGGATGCGTAGATTATCTTAGGAACACTCCAGGCTCTTTTTTGGCCTTTGGGGTCGTTAATCTTAGCCAGAAGTTCTTCATATGTGGCTTCGGAGTTATTTGGTTGTGAATTGCGTTGCTGTTGTTTTGTAGGCGTTTGCATCTGGGCTTGTAACTGAAAAATATTTTATCGTTAATCGTGTTACAGAACTTACAAATGGATTTTGTTTACTTCTGCTTTTTTAGTCAATACCCATGCCAATGAAGAACACAACAAACTAAGGGTTTTACCAGTTCCAGTTGGAGATTCCAAGACGGCATTAGTGCCTGTCTTGAGTGATTCAATGAGTTTTTCCATAAAAGCTTTTTGTACTTCATATGGTTCGAAGGGAAAGTTTACCGGAATGTTGTTAATCATATATTCTGGCATTTTGTTTTAGAGATTTAATAATAAAACACGGAAAATAATTATCGCGGATAGTTTTTTTTTTCAAATAATAATAAAATTTGTTAAAAAAACTTTTACCGCGCTCGAACCAACTCTCATACTTGTCAAGTTCAAACGATTCTCGAAGTCTAGTACATTGAACAGAACCTCTAAAGGCAGAACATTTGGAACAAGCAACATTTTAGTCAAACGACTCTCTGTTGAGTTTTCACATTACTGTTGATGGTCTATTCTAGATTGAGCAATTGAAATACGTTGGTTCTAAAAATGGCTGCCGCTGTTGCTGGTGCTGTTGCTGGTTTAATCAAACCACACATAACTTAAATACAAATACAAACTAGTGTTAGAATCGGACGAAACTTTCCCTTGAGATATGTCACATGACAAAAATAAATTAAAATTAATTACAAAGTTCTGAAAGAAAATATTAAATTAAACTAATGCTTGGTTCTTTTATATAAAGTGTGAATTACATAATATCTTAAGTGTTGCTAAAACCTATACACATCGTCATATAAAGTCGATTCTTCTTCAATGCTCTTTAGGGAAAAAAAATGGCAAAAAACACATTTAACTACAACCTCCCGTGGCAAATAATAAGGCAAAGCAATAAAAATAACAAAAGAGGCTGAAGGAGAATGCGATAATCGCAACAAATTTTCGGTTCCCAAGTGATTGTGAAATTGGATTGACAAATATATACATTTGTCTGAGCAGTTGAAACCAAGTTGTATTTTATATTTATAAAATATCCGTGATTGCTTCCATGTGTGTTCTTTTTCCCTTAGAAACGCAATTTGCAAAAAAGAACAACCACAATTCTTCTATATCTGCACCTTGATTTCTGCAAAAAAAAAAGAAAGATACAACATATAAAAACCACACAAGTTCGTAGAGAGAGGAAAAAAATATTTTATTAAAATACCAAATATTTACGATTCGTTTTGTGTTTAAAAAGATTTTTTTTTAATATTGGTTTGACAGATTAACAATGTCTAACAATAAATCGTTCCAAAATGAAATCATAACAATATCAACAATGACACTTTAACCAAAATGTTTGACACAACAACGATAGTCAACGATAAAAGAACGCTCCTACGTTCTCATTAAAGTATTTTTAGATTGGCATAAATGCTTGCGCAACAAATATTTTGTTTAACGACGTTTTATATCTTTTTTGGTAAATGGTGTGCAATATTGGTTTTCCTTGTTTTGGTTCTTTTGTATTTTAACAATTTTAGTTTGAATATAACTGTAGTTTTTTTATGCAGAAATAAAAAACGTATTCATATTATAATAAATCAGTTATTACAAATTGCACTAGCTCCGGAATTTGCCCAAGACAACTGTCAAAAACTTATAGCAACTTCTGTAATTCACATTAAAGACTTTTCTTGAAATTTTGTAAGACGTTGCTGAAATGTAAATCAGCCAATAATCTTAATTCTGCAAGTGTCCGTAAAAAAACACTAGTCTGGGACTTGTTATTGTGTAGGCTTGGTCTTTGTATATAAAATCTATAGTACTATCATGAAGACGATTTTTTTAATTTGAACTTAGCTCATGTGAGGGCGCTACAGTAACTTGTGGAATTAAAATGGATTATTGTGGAAATGAGTAGAGAAGCAAAAAAGTAAGAACAAGAAATAAATATTGAGTAAGAGAGTGAGCTCTTGGAGGAAATGGCTTTTAGTTTGTAGATACATTTGATCATCTGCAGGATTGTATATAAAATCGCAGGTGCTACACAGTACTTGTTTTGGTTTTATTTTTTCTTAAGGAAATAAAGTAAGTTACAAGGCTTTTTAAATACATAGGTAAACAAATGTGTGTCTGTTGCTGAAATTATTTTCAAAATGTAGGATATGAATCTTTTAGTTTGGATTTAAAAAAAGAAATCCCAGACAGAAACTTCCATAGCCAGAAACACTGGTACATACATATCAGGATACAAGAAAGCAATGCAGAGCCTTCCCGCATTTTGCGGTCAGTGACCCTTATTGACCAAATTAAATTCAGTTTTAGGTAAAAAGTAGATTCAATTGATTTAGGTTTTTAGGTCATTTAATTTGGGTCACTATAGTGACATCAAAATTTGATATGATAAATATTGCAGTTTTCAGTACGTTGATTTATAAAATAAAATTCTTATATAAGTACCTATTTGACTTTATTCTTATGTTTTTGCTGCAAGAAAAAAATTTCAAAGAGTCAGATACATATTTGTTAACCAAACCGTGTCGTTATCGATTTCGCTAAAATTTTCAGGCAATCTTATTGTTGGCTAAGCGGGTGATCCTGTAAAATTTGGGTCCGATAGGGGTAGTAGTAGGTAGTTTTTCGAAAATTCGTATTTGTTGACAGATCTTGGCGGGGTTTTCACAGGCATATAATTACTATCTAGGGGTTACTTAGGATACCTATTTTAATTTCCTTTAGGTATTTTCGAATTGTTTTCTAGAAAAATAAACTTTTTCTTAATGGTTATATAGTAGGTAACGTGTATTAAGGTAATAAGAAAATAAGAGGCACGACTGGATCGCACGTACTTGCGAATAGTTTTTTATTTGTTAGTTGTTTTTGCGTTTTATGTGTTTATCATATGCGTCCTTATTATTTATTTTGTGCTGCTTTAAAATACATAGGTGCACGACGAATCTTGCTTTTATTTTACTAGTGGCTAGAGCTCAACCGATCAATATAAAACAAAATTTGGCGGAAAACATTAATCAAAGAAATTAATATGAAATCAAAAAACCTTGCTCTTTTCAATTTATGAATTTTTCATTTCGAGATCTCATTTAAAAATTTCTTTGAGTATGTCAATTTGAAGAAATCTATAGTTTGTACTAGGAAAACAAAATTTAAAAAATCTATCGATTCAATTTCAAAATATTCAAAAAAACAAAAAAACTCGAAAAACAGTCGGGTAGAGTACTGGACCGTTTAGGCAGTAGGAATCGATACGGACAGACAGACAGACAGACAGACAGAATTTTCCGACCCACTTTTTTCGACTTCCCTATTATAGTAATGTCATGTCTGATTGTAACAATTTTTGTTTTTACGAATACATAACTTTTCTTATAGTCCTTATAAACCTTTTTTTCTCTGAAACATAGAAATTTGCACTTAATTTTAGTTTTTTACAACAGGTTAAATTAATTAACAGTTTGTTGAAAAGAAAAAAAAAACTTCAAACTAAAAAATAATAAGTTCTCCTAAGCATACGCACCTACCCCGAATCCAATAGTGTTGCCAAGGAGGGCTGTTGCAGGGAGGGGGCATTATGCACCCCTTTACTAATCACGTAAATATCAAACAAATTATTAGAGGAAAGGCTAAGAAATTTCCAATTTTCTCAAAAACTTGTAGTCATAGAATTAAGAGTTCGGTAAAAAAAAACAATAGGAGTTATAAATAATGAAAGAAAATTCAGCACATATTTTCCTAATTTCCGATAAAAAGCTCAATATATAAAGTCTTTAAAACACTACACACACTTAATTATAAAAAATAACTTCACAATTTAACTAATAATAAGACTTACTTTTTTTATTTTTTATTTTCTAAACATATGAACTAAATCAATAAATACATTTCTTTTATTTTCTTCTTTACAATTTTCAAAACAAAATAATAGGTATATTTTTTTACTTCACAATTCTTTTGCTTTAAAATTATTTTTTTAATTTAATAAAATCTTATTTTTTTTCTTCTTTACAATTTTCTCAAACTGCATAAACAATATATGTAATCGTTTTTTTTTATCTTTTCCTTTACAATTAAATCAAATAACACTATGTATTTACAAACACTTCACAAACTTTTACATTTTTACCTTATACTTCACAATTAAACACAAAATAAGTAAAAATTTCTAAAAGCATTTAACGACATTATTTTACTACCATCATTTGAAAAAGTGACAACGTCTTGTTTTACTCAAGATCCCTTTATAATTTTCTTACCTTACACGATACATGTTTCAATATTGTATTCTTATACAATATCCGAAAATACACCTTATCGTACAATACTACCATCATTTCAAAAAAGTGGCAACGTGTTATTTTACTCGTCGTCTCGATATATGTTCAAAGAATGTATTAATATACCCATGTATTCAAGCAATATCACCAAATACCATTTTTCCACCCCTACCTTATTTTTCAAACGTCATTCAAAACGTGGCAGCACAAAACATGTTCCAAGGATGTATTCATATATTACCTACCAAGCAATATAAGCATATACGATCATCTCGATAATTTCCTTACCTTAATCAATACTCAATACTTGTTCCAAGAATGTATTTTTTCCACCCTACATTATTTTTCTACCTTCACTTCAAAACTTGACAGCAAAACATGTTATAAGGATGCATTCATATACCATATTTCCACCCCTAACCTAAGTAAATTAAACGCCTCCTTCACCCTCTTAATGTGATATTCACTTATAATTTTCTCTTGGTACAAGATGCCTCTTCATTCTCTTACATTCCACAAGTTGTGGAAATTAGTTCTGCTTCAGCTCTATAGAGGGACTACACAAAAAATCTCCCCATGATAGTACCATTGTATATAGACTGCTATAGTACTATCATGACGACCGGTGGACGGTGGCGTTCCAAGCGGCTCTAGGGAAAAAGATTACTCGTTGAATTTAAGAGGCGAACAAAGTGTTCATATGCAATGGCGGTTCATTTACAAAGAGAATTCTCAGAGAAACTCGCTGAATTGTACTTTATTCATAAGTAATTTATGAGTAATTTATAAAAGAGGTAGATAACAATTTGTATGGTTTAGCTACGATCTATAGGTAATTTCAAGAGATTTCCTTGATTTATACGAAATTTCAATGAGAAATTTATGAAAGAGGCAGGAATGTATATACATTGTTTCTTACCTTACAGTTTAAGGTTAAGAAAAAAATTTTTGATATGCAGTTCATATACAATGTTGACATGAATATATCTGATGTTGGACATTGTATATAAACTGCCTTTCGTACATTATTATATACAATGTTCTGCCATATATTCTTTGGGCAGATGAACGATGTTTGTTTTTGTTTTTTTTTTGCGTAGGTTGCGGTTGTTGTGCATTGTATACATTGCATATACATTACTACACGGAAGTAGGTTTGGTTAGTTCTATGTCGCATGTTCAAACGATATTTTCCAGCTGATCATCATTGTATCCATTGTATGCATTGTATTTAAACTGCCTTGCTTATAAGAAATACACTGCTAATAAGCATTGTATATGAATTGCTATAGTACTATCCTGGTGACATGTAAACAGTTGTTCAGTTTATATGCAATGCTAATAGCTAATAAGAAAATACAGTAGCAGATGATAAAGTAAGTATGTGTATGTATGAATAATCCAGCGTTCAATACCGGCGTTTATGTTAAGAACGCCGAGAAGGCTCAGGAAAAGCAAGGAATATAACTTGGAAAAAGGCGTCATGAAGCAAATGGAGCATTCGACAGAGAAGGTAAGGAGATTTGGATTTAGCCAGACGATATCCGACATGCTAAAAGAGAAGGCCAAAAGCATGGCACCGATGGACCAAAAATGTGTTCTCTAGTTCGATGAGATGGCAATCAAGAAAGAATTTGAGTACAACATTAAAGACGACATATAACATAACACATAAAGGGGCATATAACAAGCTGCTGAGTGAAGCCACAGAGACGTTGAACTCTTTGAAAGGATACAGAGATTGGATATCAACATGGAGATCCACCAGCCCGATGAAAATTCCACCATGCTTTAGGGGATTAAAGCAAACGCTGGAGGGAATTATCCAGATGTGGCAGCATATTAAAAGTGAAAAGCCGATAGAGGACAATATTTTGGAAAAAGAATTGCTCTACAATGCGGACGAAGATGATTTGAGGGAATACCTGGAGTCCAGCGAAATTTCATCTGGGAAACTTATTTGAAAAAATTTAAATCAACCCGTTTTCAAAATATTTCAAAAACAAATTTTTTTTTTTAGAAAAGTGAAAAAAAAAGTTTTCGAAAATTTTGAAATGCAATAATATTTGAATTATACATGACTTCCTGTTTGCAAAATTTTATTGAAATCAGGATATTGGTTAACGATAAAACCGCATTTGAAAAAACCGGTTCTATGATAGGTACCGTTATAGAACAAATTTCGAAAAATTAATTTTACTGAAAGATGTATTGTTGTAAAAAAATAGCATCCTGAAAGTTTTATCAAAATCGTTGGAACCATTTTTTGGAGAAAATCAAACTTTTTGTTAAACGGCAAATAAAGTTCATGTTTGACCTAGAGCAAAAATGAGAAACACCACCTACCTAATAAATACTAAATACCAAGTTTGAAGCAAATCGACCCATGCGTTTAGGCTGTAGAGCACCGAACAGACAAACATTTTTCGAACCAACTTTTTTCGACTTCTCTATCGTCGTAATATCATGTTTGATTATTATTATAGGTACCTATAATCGCAAGTAAAAACCCATCTGAAATCTGTCATAATTGAAATCCGACATCTGGGATAGTTTAAACATTGTTTTTATCGAAAACCCGCCGCAGACGAACATTTTAAAAAAAGAATCACGAAAATCGGCCCACATTTTAATTTTCTGCAGCCAAAAAACCCACCGCGATATAAAAATAAGATTTGCTTTAACTATGAATTTCTTACCCGCGAGCAAAGGGTAGGTCAGTTATTTCATACAAAGCCTCAAAAAAACAAAAATCATTACTACCTGCAGTCTATATACAATGGATACAAATCTACAATCAATTTCCAATCAAAAAAATTTTAATGTATCTCCATGCATAGTTTTCACTAAATTTGTGTACCTATCTGCATTGAAAGCAAAATTCAAACCAAAATCCATTCAATAAATACAGCAAGAATTAAGTTTGTGTTAAATTTTCAAGATTGTATGAGTACATTTTTTGAAAACGACAACGTTCAATTTATAGGTAGCAGATAAACCCAAATTGAATATCTTAAAAAAAAACACTTCAAAAGGCTGGTCAATGACATATGTACTTGTACATGTATTGCATATACAAAAAATTTAAGCAACGAAAATGTTGGATCGTGTATGAATCCTAACAAAAGTCTATATACAATGAAAATCACTTCAAAAGTCTGGTCAATGATATACAAAACAATGTATATACAAATGTATTACAAAAAATGTAAGCAACATCATCAACATCAAGTTAATTCATCTCACCTTCTTAAGCATCTTTTTTTAAATTGCTTATAAGTCAACAAAATTGTATAATTCAAAGAGATTTCCTCTTAAAATTCACCAAGAATGTAGGTAAACCACACATTTTTCCAACAACATGCATGTTCATCAGGCAGATTGATTCAGCTAACCAAAAAGCACAGAGCATAACACTTAAAAACATGCTCTTATTTCTCTCTTTCTCAAATAAAATATGCCTACACTAGCACTCCAAGCGGCTCTAGGGAAAAAGATTTTTTCTCGTCTCATGATAGTACTATAGGCAGTTTATATACAATGGATAGTACTATAGATATTATACACAAAGGCTTGGTGTAATGGAGTCGCATTTTTTGTAACATACCTGGCAAAAGTTTCTTGTTTAATCAAATGTCTCTTCAATCGTTTCAAAGAAAATTCTCGCAATCAGCCAACTGCCAACCAATAAAGCAAAAATAAAGGCGGACAGTTTAAAGTAATTATTCTTCATTTGTTTACATTTTTTTTATTTTATAAAACTCCCACAATGTTCACTGATAAAGCCTTCGAGTTGATTAAAGAATTAGAAAGAACATCACAAACTATCCCTCCTTTTGATGTAATTTGAGCATTATTCGGTGATCATGTATAAAGCATTAACTTCACACCTTTCAAATGTTTCAGGATGATGGAGTGAGGCAAGTTCTCGAGGAAATAAAAGCAATTTTTGAAGAGAACTGTACCCAAGCGTAAGTTTTCTATTCATTTGGAAAACCTTAAGATTATACTTCAAATTTCAATCACAGTGCAAATTACTCTACAACTGGCGATAAAACCCTTTGGCCCTTATTAAACTACCGTCATGCTGCCTTACAGCGTAACAAGCGCTGCTTACTTGCATATCTCTATCAAAGACTTCAAAAGATAAAAGCAGTACGATGGGAATTTGGTCCCATTATTCCGGCAGACATTAAAGAATCCCTTTGTGAACCAGAAGTAAATTTCTTTAATTCGTATTCCAAGTCACTAGCTACCTATATGCGATCCATCGGCGATGGTCAGGGATTGGATTTAACTGGAGATTTAAGACCTCCAAAGTCACTTTACATAGAAGTTCGTTGCAAAGAAGATTATGGGAAGTTCGAGTTGGATGATGGAGAAGTTATATTATTGCGTAAAAATAGCCAGCATTATTTGCCCAGATCTCAAGTGGAATCCCTCATACGTCAAGGAATCCTTCAGCACATTGTTTGATGATTGTCGTTTCTAGTTTTAAATTATTTTTTCTATTAAATACGTAAATTTAATTTGGCACTTGATTGGTGACGTTTCCTTTTTATTTTCCAATATTTCCCAAGAACAGCTGTAGCTTCCAGTCAAAGTGTAGATAAGGGTCTCCGCACACGGTATTAGAAAAAAATATATATTTATTTATATTTTTTGGGACGCAGTGACTGATTTTGTTGGTTAGCTCGTCATTGCGATCAATGTGTGAAAAACAATTCCTAACGTGTAACCGTTGTCAAGATAGCTCGCGATTCTGATGAAACCAAAATAAATTTAAAAAGAGCCAAACTATGCAAAATTGGTTTTTTTTTTTTTTTTTTGGAAATACAAAACATACATAAATAATTATTTTATGTTTATTCATGAAAATAAAAGAAAAGAATGAAATTTGAAGTACCCGCGAATAAGCCAAGTTAAAACTTTCACACTGATAGCGATGAAGGATGCAGTGAATCAATGCTCACGAATGTATAGTTAGTATAAATGGGCAGCAGGTAGCGAAACGAATGGATTATCTTCCACAGAATATTTAAATCCAAGCTGCGAAAATGACGTTTGAATTCGAAGAACTCTGGACAAGCTACATCTGACTTTATTAAATTAATTTGGGACATTGGAAATCACTTTTCCAATGACCAACAAGTTCTTGTTTATTTTCCAGTTGTCAAAATTCCACTACGAGTTGGAATCTACGAATCTACAACGAATTTGTTCAGTTTCACTGGACTGGACACTGGACCTGGAGCTGGGGTTGGTGTTCTGTGAGATAGAGATTGCGACTTTGTTCAACAATTTTTTTGTGCAAAACAGTGAAAAATTTAAAGACATTACAACAAAACCATTAATTTCTTTACAAAAGAAAAAAAAAGAAAAATGTCTGAGGTTAAGGAAATTGCAATGGAAGTTGTGAAACAACATAACAAACCAGATGATTTGTGGGTGGTTATAGAGGACAAAGTGTATAATTTAACAAAGTTTCGCAAGGAGGTAATTATTCAATAAACCCTTAAGTTTCATCTCCAATTTTCTGTTTTTTTTATAGCACCCTGGAGGTGAAGATACCCTTGACGATTCAGCTGGCAAAGACGCAACCAAAGATTTTATTGATGTGGGCCATAGTAGCGAAGCAAGGTAGTTCTTACAATTGATTCCTTTTGTATATATTCTTTAATATTCTTTCTAACAGAGAAATGATGAAGAAATTTTTTATTGGAGAGCTAGCTATTTCAGATAGGAAAAAGCCTTTACCAATCAGGTATTAAATTTTGTCTATAATTTACTTTAATGTTGCATGTTTATTTATGATTAGTTGCTTTTATGAATTAACGCTTCACCATTAATATTTTTTATCATTATTGTTTAGGTAACTCTTTAAACATCGTCATCTTACTCATTTCGTTTTTCGTACTTTTATTCCTATCAACAAAGTTATCAATGGGATGTAGAATCTACTAGTTTATCTTCAGAAAACACCGGCAAGCCTCGGTGTCGCATTTTCCATATCTTAGGTCAACTTAATCTTGATGTTCTCGTATTTGTTTCCCTCCGATTTTTTTCGGACTGCTTTTTCGCTATTGTCAGATATAGTAGAAAAATTCTTTTCGTAAGGATTTGGTTATTTAAGAATTGTTCCTTTTATCCACTTGCCTTCCATTTAGTTTTCTTCCTGCTCATTCAAAACTGGGCATAGCTTCTTGTAGATGTAGAAAGTGCTAAAATGTGCAAGGAATGATGTGGTATTAAGTAGGAATGTTTCTTCGATGGTCAAACTCACAGGTCAAGAATTCCGGTCTTTTTGGAATGCACAACGACACGAGATACAAAGTCGCTAAACTGCTCGTACGCCTTTGTCTTCTGTCACATACGCTTTGGTTGGGTGGGTGCTGACATCTAAAAACCGGGAGTGGGCCATAATTCTGTTTTTCAGAATTCTGTATGCCCAAATGTCTGGTTATCCAAAATGCTGTATGTAATAATTCTGTTTTTCAAAATTTTGCTTATGCCCGCTCGCTCCAAACAAAATGAATAACCGTGGACAGTTAATTTTTGTTTTCCTTTATTGGACTGAGATGTTCATATTGAATGAATAACAAAAAAATATATAAATAAAATATTTAAACAATAGATTTATTACAAATATTACACTACTTAGCACGTGCGAAGAAAAGAAGAATTTTTTGTAATTAATTTTGCAATGGCTGATTTAAGAATGATTACTGATATGAATATGTAAAGAACTAAACAATATTTATGAGAGAAAGAGACGTATTTGTAAGCTAACTTGGTTTTGTCTGTGTATCCATATCGAAATATGATAAAATCAAATATGATATATATTAGGGTTAAAGTTCAGTAAACATTTTAATTTTGTTTAACCAGAATTTTGAAATACAGTATTTTGTAAACAGAATTTTGACCATACAGTATTTCGACCCCAACACGTAAAAACCAAATGGTATAGCCGACTAAAGCTTACATTGACTGTTTAAAGACAGTTTCGGCTTACTTGTGCGCTCTTAAGAGACAAATTAGTATAGCTAGAACCAAATCACTTGGCCAACGGTCGGTTGCGAAGAGAGAGGATCCAAGGGAACAAAAATGGTGCTCAAGAGATTTACTAAGTACAATTTTTTTGAAAACTGCATAACAAGCCATGTAAAGAAAGTGCATCTCTGGAATGTGATTGTGTTACCTTTCTAATTCATGGGATGAGCAGAGGAATTTTCTTTTGGAATTTGCATGTGTTAGAAAAAGATTTGAAACATGAAATTTTTTTTTTGAAAAAAAAATAAACCCTGAAAAAGTATTATATGTTAAAAAAAACATTTATTTATTTTACTGATGAAAATTTGTTATAGGGGCCAGTTATAGCGATCAATAAAAAACATCATTAAAAAATTTCATTTGGATATTCTTGTGTGTTTTTAGTAAGTTTCATTCAAATTTTAAAGATTTGATCTCAAAATCGAGATTTGATCTTTTCAATGAAACTTCTTTCATGATAAAATTGTAGTAATGTAGTGTTGGTGAAGGACTGTCTTTCTTCCTTTGTCATTTGTATTTATGGATGCAACATAGTTCTTTAAAAAATATATCGATGTTTGAACATCAATGTTATGATGATGTTATCGATATTTTCGCCATTTAAGAAAAATGTTTATGAACTGATTTTTGATACTCAATAAACGGTTATTTCTTGAATTAAAATACGAATAGCAATAAAATTAAAAAAACAATAACTAGCCAGCAATTTTTAATTCTGAAGTTTGTGTTCCATTGCATTCGTAAAACCATTATAGTTAACAAAACTTAAAAAAAAATGCCAATATCTCATAAGATTTGAGGATGCCCTGAAGTAAAATTTTAGGTTTTTTAATTGTCTACACCTTTTTTGTAGACCATTTTTCGATCTTCGCCGGAAATGAGAAAAAAAAATTCAACAACCCACAAACTTCGCCATTCGAATCGTCTTGCATTTATTTTACATGTACATTGGAAATTCAAAAAATGATTTTATTTCATATAATATACAAACATTTTAGTTTCCATTCATCACATGACATGACATACGCCGTCCCGTCTGCCAGTTGGCAAATAATATTTTATACAATATAATTTATTTAAAAAAAGTTCATTAACAATTCGTTTTCTGTAGCCAAGTGCTATCCTAATGTACTGGCACAGAACCTCCTAATCAAACCTCTTCTGGTTCCTAAAAGTATCGGACATCTGCCCAGAAAGTGAAATACGTCCTCGTTTTCTTTCGTCTACCAAACTAATCAGGCGATAGAGGTCGCTTTTCCACGTGTCCATCCTATCATCTTGTAGTGAAAGTGAAAGTCCACAGTACTCGGCAAAATAATTTCTCCAAGACTCAAACCAATCGACTGTCCTCCATCTCCGTTGCTCTGAGTACGTAGTCAATCTGCATTTTAAGTGTTGATATGAATAAAGGAGAAAGGACTGTCTATAGCATAAGGGTGTGGTTAGCCGTACTATTTGGTAACCTCAAGGGGTAGTTTTAGGAAGAATCTCAAGAGTTGGTCTATTTCTTCAAACTGCTCATGACCCCAAACTTAAGCTGCGTAACGCATGATCGCTTTCGCTGTTGTTTTAAAAATGCGATCTTTGACTTCGTATTCAACATCTTTGCATTGCATCACACTTCTCCAAGATGCATTTAGGGCACTTTTGGATTTCGCTAGTTTATCTACCATATATAGTTATATTCTTTAACAACCTCGATACTTTGCGCTCCGAACTTCCACGTTTCATTGCGACCTCCACTGTTGCGGAAGATCATTATTTTTGACTTTGCGAGATTTACCTGGAGCCTCCATTCCTTGCAGTATTTGAACAATCTATTTATCATCAATTGGAGACTTCCAGGCGACTCGGCCAGGAACAACTATGTCATCTGCGAACATTAGTACTTTGATTAAAAGATCATCTGAAACCCGTGCTCCCGAATCGAATACCGCCTTGAAATCAATAAAGAAAGCATAAAGCTTTTTCTTGCTACTTACAAATATTTGAGCTATGTTAGTGAGCGAGTAAATTTGGTCAATTGTTGAATAATTCTCGCGAAAGCCAGCTTGTGATTCACACAACAAGTTGTTACCTGAACCCATTTATAAAGCCGTTTTGAAAGAAGTTTAGCCAGAATTTTCATTGAAGAATTCAGCAAGGATATGCCCCTGTAGTTAGCCGGGATTCTATTGTCACCCTTTTTGAAAATAGGACAGGTAATAGCCTCTCTGAAGCTATTAAATGCTTGGCAGTTTATGTACAATGATTTACATCAGACGAAACAAAACATAAATACATTTTTAGTACAAAAAAATATTATTTGTGCAAATTGGTTTTTTTTCATCTAAAAAAATTCTTCGTATCATTTTTGATAATAATCAAAGGAAAACATGTAAAAAATCGGTTAAAGTTTCTCGATGATGCATTTCAATTATAGCTATAACTGGCCTCTAAAAGACGAAATCATTTAATTTTTTTAATACTCACTTAAATTTAATTTGTAGGTAAAGACTAAATAACATAGATTTGACAAAAAAATTATTGCGAATTGCAATCCTTCTTAGGAATTGCCAAAAGCTGTTGTTTTTGTTTTCTTTGTGTTTTCTTTCAAATATAACAGTACGTTTACATTGCATTAGAAATATTTTCAGTCGAAAAATCACTTACCGCTACTAATAACCGCATTCCAAACATTTAACTGTAAGTAACATCCTACGTTAGACTTTCAATAAATTCAACTTCAAAATCTTACCGTTAAGGACGTATTCCTTTGTAAGTTTAAAATTAGAATTGTGTGCACCAAATTTTGCAGTATATAGCACAATGATCCTGGGGAAAAGCACTGTGCATTTTTATTTCGCTTAGTCGTACTAATTTTTATAAATTTTGTTTTCGACTATTTCACAGATCAGAAAATGAGAAACAATGTTGTCTACTGTCTTAATATTGTGACATCTTTAATGTGTTTAACACTCTTACATTGCTCAGCTTTTAAACTATTTTTTACTGCATTTGTTACGTATGATTCCACATGAAATTTTGTAAATATTTTTTTTCTTAAGGTGTATCAATCTTTTGCTATCCTCGTTTGATTTTATTTTATATGCTTTATACAAATTAATGCTACAAATATACATGCATATTTTATACTGTAAACGCCAATAAAATGTTTTTTATTCAAGGGAAATCGGAATTGCTGTTGGGGCCGTAGTTATTGGAATTGCAACTGTGTTTATCATTAAAAAAATTGTATTAAGTAAAAGTTAAACTAAACGTTCCTCTCGGAATTGTTTTACTCTACAAGCCAAGTAAATAAAAATCCTTTCCACAAAAAAACTATTTAGTTATAAGCATATTTGTTTATTTGTACCATTTATAGATATGTATGTATGTATGTGTTAACAAAAATTATAAAATGCGTAGAATAATTTATTAGTATCATTGTTATATCAAAAAGTAATTTACTTATTAATATTTGGTTCGGTGGCGTTCCTTATTTCGCAGTGTTATGTATACATATCTCATTAATGAAAATATACTCCAATGCATTCCGTGCGGACTATTCAATTTTTATTTAATATAAGAGTGTATATATTTTTTAAATGCAGTGTTTGAACCAGAGTGTATACATTCTCCAATTGTACTCTCATGGATGTCATTTGGCCTTGGGCCATCTTCTTCACGGCTGTGCAGTAACTACCTCTTAAAAGTGGATACGAGAATACAGTTTTGTTATTTGTTCTTATTCTATGAATATTCACACCAATTGGCGATTTTAGCGCCACGCATTGCGGGTTGTGCAGTAATTAAAAAAATATGCTTTATGAGAGTACTATATGTATATACAATGCATCAAATAATAAGATAGAACAGAAAAATACTGTAATGTATGTATATTCTTCGGTCGCAATAACTTTGAATTCTGTTTGCTGCGCTGTGAACTCTGTTGAACCAGCATATTTCCACAAAAAATCAATAAATACAATTTGCATTAACCATGGTACTTGCTAACTCAACATATTCCCAGCGCTAGTGGCGAGAATGCGATATGCGAAACCAAGGCTATGCACTGCATTCACCTATAAGAAGGTATTTGCTGTATTATTATAAAAGCAAGCTTAGATTTACAATAAAGATTTGGAACCAAAGGCATCAGTGTTCTATAGTACTCTCATGGTGGTCATTTTTCATCTGGCCATCTTCCTGGTTGATTCGGAACTAACTTTAAATAGTGGAGACGAGAACATTTCCCGATATTTTACCAGTATTTCACACGCTTTTATTGTCTGTACCTATTCTATATTCACACCAATTGGCAATTTCAGCACGCCTCATTGCGACTTGATTCAGAACTAAAAAATGATGCTTCATGATAGTACTAGCTTTGCTCGATGAGCCCTGAAGCTTTGTATATACACTGCATAGAAAATGTATATACAATGCCTGAAGTCACCCCGGGGCATAGAGTAAATATATTATATAGAGGAAAATCTTTCGTACGTTCCACGCCTCTACACCCTCAATTTTTGTTGTTGCTTTGGTATATCATTCATTGTGTTTCGTGTTCTCTTTTGTATAGCATTCATTGTCCGCGTAATAAAACAGTACAGTTTGTAGGAAAGCATTGTATATATTCGGGGTAATCCAAATCAGTGTACACACCAACGTACGTGCCTGTCAAAAATAAGAATGAAGCACAAACGAAAAAAGGAATCATGTACACAAGGTCTAATTAGTACGGAAAAATATAATGTCTACAATTTTCTAATATAGACCAATATAATGCAGTGTTTTTGTAGGATTAATAATTTGTTGAGATTATTTTACGTTGTGTTGAGATTATTTTAACACGGCATTCTAAACACGGCGTTAGAGAACGTCAGACAGAGAGCTATCCGCAGCGCGTTTAATATTTCAATCTTGATTTTCATTTTCTCACTATATGCCAATTAGGTTACTTTTTTCCATTTAAACAATACAATATTAAATGACACAAAATAAGTCAACAAAATAATTTAATAAAATAAATTTCTACAACAAATTCAGAATGACTTAATTACCAAACACAAAATATTGAAAACAAAATTTTTTTTTGGAACGCCACGTCAAAGTTATCTCAACGCAGCGTAAAATAATCTCTACGCCGCGTTAAAAATACGTTCTGTTTAACGAAGACTTAAAAAACTATTTGTAAATAATCACAACGCGACGTTTTGACGCAGTGTGGAACTTGACGAGGCGTTGAAAACGCGCTCTATGAGACTTGGGATATGTTTGTTTTACTGTATATTACAACGCGGCGTCAGAACGCGGTATGTTTGACTAGGCTTCTACTCCTGTGTAAACGAATATAATAGGTGTGAAGAAAGATAATTTAACTTTAAAAAAGTACACCTTACAATCTTATAAATAATACAATCTTGTAAATGTACATAGTAGGTGTTCTTCCAACCGAATGCTTGTTTAAATTCATTCTTAGAACAATCAATACACTATCATCAGTATCAGGTAAAATGGTTGAAACTCTTTAATATTATTTAACCAGTTTTAAACGTTTATATAGAGTTTCCAAGCACACAATATGTAAAAGGCAGGGGAAAAATAATAAAGTATAACTAATAAATTATAACTAACTTGCTAGTGTCTCCTCATGATACAAGAAAACAAGATAGCGACTTTCGTATTTTTACGTCATCAGTGACCCTTGTTGAAAAAATTAATTTCCGTTTTAGAAAAAAAACGGAAAAGTAAGTTTTAATTGATGCAAGTTTGGTCTAATGTCTTATCTGATTGATTTAATGTATATTATATTATAATATATATTTTAAGTCCACTAACCCCTCGGATTCTTTCCAAAAATGGTAATTTAATTTAGTCAGTTTGAGTCACTGATGACGTCAATTTCGGGATGGCGCTTTTTACTATGAAGTATCTTCCAACACGCCCAATTTCGTGGTGAAAAAGAAAAGGAAAGTAAAAAGAAGAGGTCAATTATTTGACTACTACACTCTCAATCGGCGTAAATTATTTGACAGTTCAGCACTACTACACTCTCAATTGGCGTCAATTTTTTGACAGTTCTACACCAATACTTATTTGACCAGCTTTTAGCATTGTCAAAAGAAGGCAGTAGATTTCCATCTTTATAGTTACTCTATGCCCTGGGGTCGCCACAACTCGTTTTTTGAAATACCTCAACTCGCCCTCAAGAAAAAATTCTGTGTTTTTTGAAACCTGGACCCATGTTCTGTAACTATCGCATCGTTAAAATGATGATCGAGAAACGTTGAAAATTGGAACAAAATTCATTTTATCGCATCATTCTGGTTCTGTAACATTGACAGGCGATAATTTTATCTATTGGAATGAAATATTGGAAGAAAGCGATAAAATGGTGTTCTGTAACTCTCAAATTCGATAAGTTTTTTCTTTGAAACGTCAAATTTTATCATGTGTTTTTGAACAGGCGATAAGACTGAAAAAATGGAATTAAATAAAAAGGTAACAAAAATAAAAGCATGTATGTAATTTATATTAAATTTAATTTTTAAAAGTCTTCAAAGGTTCAAAAATCAAATCAAGGGGATTCGTAAAAAAATATGTATCTCTTCCTAATTGTCCACATTGTGTCCACACCAAGAAAACATTTCTTAAAAATTCCTAAATTTTATTTAAATGTTTCTGAAATGTTTATTAAGGTCTCGACGCTTCGCGAAACTTTTCTGAAATCATAATTGTTGTTTTAGGTCTCCAATTTGTGTGATTATACTTATGACATAAATATTTAATAAAAGAAAGTGAAAAATATATATATATATATATTATATATATATTATTGTACTTTTATTTTATTTTACCCAAGAATCACACACTGTACTCACGTCCAACATAAGATAAAGACAACCAAATAAACAAAAGGAAACAAAGAAAACAACAAAAACCAAGCGCGGCAAAGAAAAAAGATATCAACAAGTGGCAAAAGCAGTACAAAGACGCCTGATGATGGTGATGGATATACAATTTTCGAAACGCGTTGCGTAAAATAAAAAAATAAAAGGTTGAAAAAGTGTGCAGTAACTACCTCTTAAAAGTGGATACGAGAATACAGTTTTGTTATTTGTTCTTATTCTATGAATATTCACACCAATTGGCGATTTTAGCGCCACGCATTGCGGGTTGTGCAGTAATTAAAAAAATATGCTTTATGAGAGTACTATATGTATATACAATGCATCAAATAATAAGATAGAACAGAAACATACTGTAATGTATGTATATTCTTCGGTCGCAATAACTTTGAATTCTGTTTGCTGCGCTGTGAACTCTGTTGAACCAGCATATTTCCACAAAAAATCAATAAATACAATTTGCATTAACCATGGTACTTGCTAACTCAACATATTCCCAGCGCTAGTGGCGAGAATGCGATATGCGAAACCAAGGCTATGCACTGCATTCACCTATAAGAAGGTATTTGCTGTATTATTATAAAAGCAAGCTTAGATTTACAATAAAGATTTGGAACCAAAGGCATCAGTGTTCTATAGTACTCTCATGGTGGTCATTTTTCATCTGGCCATCTTCCTGGTTGATTCGGAACTAACTTTAAATAGTGGAGACGAGAACATTTCCCGATATTTTACCAGTATTTCACACGCTTTTATTGTCTGTACCTATTCTATATTCACACCAATTGGCAATTTCAGCACGCCTCATTGCGACTTGATTCAGAACTAAAAAATGATGCTTCATGATAGTACTAGCTTTGCTCGATGAGCCCTGAAGCTTTGTATATACACTGCATAGAAAATGTATATACAATGCCTGAAGTCACCCCGGGGCATAGAGTAAATATATTATATAGAGGAAAATCTTTCGTACGTTCCACGCCTCTACACCCTCAATTTTTGTTGTTGCTTTGGTATATCATTCATTGTGTTTCGTGTTCTCTTTTGTATAGCATTCATTGTCCGCGTAATAAAACAGTACAGTTTGTAGGAAAGCATTGTATATATTCGGGGTAATCCAAATCAGTGTACACACCAACGTACGTGCCTGTCAAAAATAAGAATGAAGCACAAACGAAAAAAGGAATCATGTACACAAGGTCTAATTAGTACGGAAAAATATAATGTCTACAATTTTCTAATATAGACCAATATAATGCAGTGTTTTTGTAGGATTAATAATTTGTTGAGATTATTTTACGTTGTGTTGAGATTATTTTAACACGGCATTCTAAACACGGCGTTAGAGAACGTCAGACAGAGAGCTATCCGCAGCGCGTTTAATATTTCAATCTTGATTTTCATTTTCTCACTATATGCCAATTAGGTTACTTTTTTCCATTTAAACAATACAATATTAAATGACACAAAATAAGTCAACAAAATAATTTAATAAAATAAATTTCTACAACAAATTCAGAATGACTTAATTACCAAACACAAAATATTGAAAACAAAATTTTTTTTTGGAACGCCACGTCAAAGTTATCTCAACGCAGCGTAAAATAATCTCTACGCCGCGTTAAAAATACGTTCTGTTTAACGAAGACTTAAAAAACTATTTGTAAATAATCACAACGCGACGTTTTGACGCAGTGTGGAACTTGACGAGGCGTTGAAAACGCGCTCTATGAGACTTGGGATATGTTTGTTTTACTGTATATTACAACGCGGCGTCAGAACGCGGTATGTTTGACTAGGCTTCTACTCCTGTGTAAACGAATATAATAGGTGTGAAGAAAGATAATTTAACTTTAAAAAAGTACACCTTTATCACTACTTTGTATAATACAATCTTGCAAATGTACATAGTAGGTGTTCTTCCAACCGAATGCTTGTTTAAATTCATTCTTAGAACAATCAATACACTATCATCAGTATCAGGTAAAATGGTTGAAACTCTTTAATATTATTTAACCAGTTTTAAACGTTTATATAGAGTTTTCAAGCACACAATATGTAAAAGGCAGGGGAAAAATAATAAAGTATAACTAATAAATTATAACTAACTTGCTAGTGTCTCCTCATGATACAAGAAAACAAGATAGCGACTTTCGTATTTTTACGTCATCAGTGACCCTTGTTGAAAAAATTAATTTCCGTTTTAGAAAAAAAACGGAAAAGTAAGTTTTAATTGATGCAAGTTTGGTCTAATGTCTTATCTGATTGATTTAATGTATATTATATTATAATATATATTTTAAGTCCACTAACCCCTCGGATTCTTTCCAAAAATGGTAATTTAATTTAGTCAGTTTGAGTCACTGATGACGTCAATTTCGGGATGGCGCTTTTTACTATGAAGTATCTTCCAACACGCCCAATTTCGTGGTGAAAAAGAAAAGGAAAGTAAAAAGAAGAGGTCAATTATTTGACTACTACACTCTCAATCGGCGTAAATTATTTGACAGTTCAGCACTACTACACTCTCAATTGGCGTCAATTTTTTGACAGTTCTACACCAATACTTATTTGACCAGCTTTTAGCATTGTCAAAAGAAGGCAGTAGATTTCCATCTTTATAGTTACTCTATGCCCTGGGGTCGCCACAACTCGTTTTTTGAAATACCTCAACTCGCCCTCAAGAAAAAATTCTGTGTTTTTTGAAACCTGGACCCATGTTCTGTAACTATCGCATCGTTAAAATGATGATCGAGAAACGTTGAAAATTGGAACAAAATTCATTTTATCGCATCATTCTGGTTCTGTAACATTGACAGGCGATAATTTTATCTATTGGAATGAAATATTGGAAGAAAGCGATAAAATGGTGTTCTGTAACTCTCAAATTCGATAAGTTTTTTCTTTGAAACGTCAAATTTTATCATGTGTTTTTGAACAGGCGATAAGACTGAAAAAATGGAATTAAATAAAAAGGTAACAAAAATAAAAGCATGTATGTAATTTATATTAAATTTAATTTTTAAAAGTCTTCAAAGGTTCAAAAATCAAATCAAGGGGATTCGTAAAAAAATATGTATCTCTTCCTAATTGTCCACATTGTGTCCACACCAAGAAAACATTTCTTAAAAATTCCTAAATTTTATTTAAATGTTTCTGAAATGTTTATTAAGGTCTCGACGCTTCGCGAAACTTTTCTGAAATCATAATTGTTGTTTTAGATCTCCAATTTGTGTGATTATACTTATGACATAAATATTTAATAAAAGAAAGTGAAAAATATATATATATATATATTATATATATATTATTGTACTTTTATTTTATTTTACCCAAGAATCACACACTGTACTCACGTCCAACATAAGATAAAGACAACCAAATAAACAAAAGGAAACAAAGAAAACAACAAAAACCAAGCGCGGCAAAGAAAAAAGATATCAACAAGTGGCAAAAGCAGTACAAAGACGCCTGATGATGGTGATGGATATACAATTTTCGAAACGCGTTGCGTAAAATAAAAAAATAAAAGGTTGAAAAAGTGTGCAGTAACTACCTCTTAAAAGTGGATACGAGAATACAGTTTTGTTATTTGTTCTTATTCTATGAATATTCACACCAATTGGCGATTTTAGCGCCACGCATTGCGGGTTGTGCAGTAATTAAAAAAATATGCTTTATGAGAGTACTATATGTATATACAATGCATCAAATAATAAGATAGAACAGAAACATACTGTAATGTATGTATATTCTTCGGTCGCAATAACTTTGAATTCTGTTTGCTGCGCTGTGAACTCTGTTGAACCAGCATATTTCCACAAAAAATCAATAAATACAATTTGCATTAACCATGGTACTTGCTAACTCAACATATTCCCAGCGCTAGTGGCGAGAATGCGATATGCGAAACCAAGGCTATGCACTGCATTCACCTATAAGAAGGTATTTGCTGTATTATTATAAAAGCAAGCTTAGATTTACAATAAAGATTTGGAACCAAAGTCATCAGTGTTCTATAGTACTCTCATGGTGGTCATTTTTCATCTGGCCATCTTCCTGGTTGATTCGGAACTAACTTTAAATAGTGGAGACGAGAACATTTCCCGATATTTTACCAGTATTTCACACGCTTTTATTGTCTGTACCTATTCTATATTCACACCAATTGGCAATTTCAGCACGCCTCATTGCGACTTGATTCAGAACTAAAAAATGATGCTTCATGATAGTACTAGCTTTGCTCGATGAGCCCTGAAGCTTTGTATATACACTGCATAGAAAATGTATATACAATGCCTGAAGTCACCCCGGGGCATAGAGTAAATATATTATATAGAGGAAAATCTTTCGTACGTTCCACGCCTCTACACCCTCAATTTTTGTTGTTGCTTTAGTATATCATTCATTGTGTTTCGTGTTCTCTTTTGTATAGCATTCATTGTCCGCGTAATAAAACAGTACAGTTTGTAGGAAAGCATTGTATATATTCGGGGTAATCCAAATCAGTGTACACACCAACGTACGTGCCTGTCAAAAATAAGAATGAAGCACAAACGAAAAAAGGAATCATGTACACAAGGTCTAATTAGTACGGAAAAATATAATGTCTACAATTTTCTAATATAGACCAATATAATGCAGTGTTTTTGTAGGATTAATAATTTGTTGAGATTATTTTACGTTGTGTTGAGATTATTTTAACACGGCATTCTAAACACGGCGTTAGAGAACGTCAGACAGAGAGCTATCCGCAGCGCGTTTAATATTTCAATCTTGATTTTCATTTTCTCACTATATGCCAATTAGGTTACTTTTTTCCATTTAAACAATACAATATTAAATGACACAAAATAAGTCAACAAAATAATTTAATAAAATAAATTTCTACAACAAATTCAGAATGACTTAATTACCAAACACAAAATATTGAAAACAAAATTTTTTTTTGGAACGCCACGTCAAAGTTATCTCAACGCAGCGTAAAATAATCTCTACGCCGCGTTAAAAATACGTTCTGTTTAACGAAGACTTAAAAAACTATTTGTAAATAATCACAACGCGACGTTTTGACGCAGTGTGGAACTTGACGAGGCGTTGAAAACGCGCTCTATGAGACTTGGGATATGTTTGTTTTACTGTATATTACAACGCGGCGTCAGAACGCGGTATGTTTGACTAGGCTTCTACTCCTGTGTAAACGAATATAATAGGTGTGAAGAAAGATAATTTAACTTTAAAAAAGTACACCTTTATCACTACTTTGTATAATACAATCTTGCAAATGTACATAGTAGGTGTTCTTCCAACCGAATGCTTGTTTAAATTCATTCTTAGAACAATCAATACACTATCATCAGTATCAGGTAAAATGGTTGAAACTCTTTAATATTATTTAACCAGTTTTAAACGTTTATATAGAGTTTTCAAGCACACAATATGTAAAAGGCAGGGGAAAAATAATAAAGTATAACTAATAAATTATAACTAACTTGCTAGTGTCTCCTCATGATACAAGAAAACAAGATAGCGACTTTCGTATTTTTACGTCATCAGTGACCCTTGTTGAAAAAATTAATTTCCGTTTTAGAAAAAAAACGGAAAAGTAAGTTTTAATTGATGCAAGTTTGGTCTAATGTCTTATCTGATTGATTTAATGTATATTATATTATAATATATATTTTAAGTCCACTAACCCCTCGGATTCTTTCCAAAAATGGTAATTTAATTTAGTCAGTTTGAGTCACTGATGACGTCAATTTCGGGATGGCGCTTTTTACTATGAAGTATCTTCCAACACGCCCAATTTCGTGGTGAAAAAGAAAAGGAAAGTAAAAAGAAGAGGTCAATTATTTGACTACTACACTCTCAATCGGCGTCAATTATTTGACAGTTCAGCACTACTACACTCTCAATTGGCGTCAATTTTTTGACAGTTCTACACCAATACTTATTTGACCAGCTTTTAGCATTGTCAAAAGAAGGCAGTAGATTTCCATCTTTATAGTTACTCTATGCCCTGGGGTCGCCACAACTCGTTTTTTGAAATACCTCAACTCGCCCTCAAGAAAAAATTCTGTGTTTTTTGAAACCTGGACCCATGTTCTGTAACTATCGCATCGTTAAAATGATGATCGAGAAACGTTGAAAATTGGAACAAAATTCATTTTATCGCATCATTCTGGTTCTGTAACATTGACAGGCGATAATTTTATCTATTGGAATGAAATATTGGAAGAAAGCGATAAAATGGTGTTCTGTAACTCTCAAATTCGATAAGTTTTTTCTTTGAAACGTCAAATTTTATCATGTGTTTTTGAACAGGCGATAAGACTGAAAAAATGGAATTAAATAAAAAGGTAACAAAAATAAAAGCATGTATGTAATTTATATTAAATTTAATTTTTAAAAGTCTTCAAAGGTTCAAAAATCAAATCAAGGGGATTCGTAAAAAAATATGTATCTCTTCCTAATTGTCCACATTGTGTCCACACCAAGAAAACATTTCTTAAAAATTCCTAAATTTTATTTAAATGTTTCTGAAATGTTTATTAAGGTCTCGACGCTTCGCGAAACTTTTCTGAAATCATAATTGTTGTTTTAGGTCTCCAATTTGTGTGATTATACTTATGACATAAATATTTAATAAAAGAAAGTGAAAAATATATATATATATATATATATTATATATATATTATTGTACTTTTATTTTATTTTACCCAAGAATCACACACTGTACTCACGTCCAACATAAGATAAAGACAACCAAATAAACAAAAGGAAACAAAGAAAACAACAAAAACCAAGCGCGGCAAAGAAAAAGATATCAACAAGTGGCAAAAGCAGTACAAAGACGCCTGATGATGGTGATGGATATACAATTTTCGAAACGCGTTGCGTAAAATAAAAAAATAAAAGGTTGAAAAAGTCGTGATTCTTGGTTAAAACAAAATCAAAGTGTATAATAAAATTATTTTATATTATTTCATAAGTATTTCTGAAATGTTTATGAGATATTTCTCTTCATTCATTCCGAACGTAAACTTTCTTTATCATTCAAGCATTTTAGTTTAGCCGATAATAAAACACGATCTATGGTTTCAAAAATATTTCTGAAAATTTTCTTAAATATTTAAGGTATGTATAAAAAAAACATTAATAAAACCTTTCTTTGGTGTGGACACACCTTAATATTAAATTTTTGAAATGTCAATGGCAGCTTGACTAATCGACTTCCATTGGAAATTCCAGTCAAGTTGAGAATGAAATTTAAGGTTACAACAGTAAAAAGTTGATTTTTAAACTGCTTTCAGTTTTTTTTCTAAAATATCCTTCAAGCGACCTCGAGTAGACCAGCGACCGCACTAGAGCTGTGTCAATCGTGATTGATTCGGTCTTTATGACCCGTTCACTGAAAAGTATTGATGATTGCAATCACACTTCCATATCTGGGCTTTGTATATACACTGCATATAGTACTGTCATGGAGCATCATTTTTTAGTTCTGAATCAAGTCGCAATGAGGCGTGCTGAAATTGCTTATTGGTGTGAATATAGAATAAGTGCAGACAACAAAAGTTTATTTAATACTGTTAAAATATAGGTAAAGGTTCTCGTCTGCACTATTTAGAGTTAGTTCTGAATCAACCAGGAAGATGGCCAAACGAAAAATTACCACCATGAGAGTACTATAGAAAATGTATATATAATGTACAGAATACAAAATACACAAAGAACCAGACCAGATAGAGAATGATTTGAAATAAATGAACGAAACAAAGTGAAACTGAACTAATATTTAAGTATTTAACTAGAGAGAGATACATAAACTCAACCAAATGATTTACTGACGAAACACGGATGTTGATGTTAGTGTCGGATAGATCCAAACGCAGAGATACATATCATATATGGAAACCATGCAAAATGTTTTATTCACAATCACATTCAAAAGTCACAACACAACATTTCGTCGATGACCTGTATGGCATGGGTATAAATTGAAACGAGAGAAAGAGGGTAGATACGGGATTGATTGGTAAAATGATTAATTGAAAAGACCGAATCTTTGAAATGACCGAATCATGAACGATTGAATCTTTGAAAATGAACGATTGACACAGCTCTAGACCGCACCCTTTCGTGGTAAAAAGCTGACTGACTTAATTATCCTTCCCCTCTTAACCACACGATCGCTGGCCACTCTCTCTCTCATTCAAGAGGGCAGTTTTGTTAGCCGTGTTGTATTGACTGAGGAATGGGATCATTTTTATCCCTCGTGCAGTGTCGTCCAACATTCGGCCATCCTACCTCATTCATCGTCCCGATGAATTCTATCTAATTTGTCGTTTCACGTAATTTCACTTAGAAATTCTGGCTAAGGAGTTAGACCACAAAGGCATACAAAATTCGGGCCACATAGGCGAAGGACACGTAGTAATAGTTACTTATGAGAAGGTCCACAAAGATTCCCACACAGGAAAACTCACCACAAAGGTACCAAAATTTCGGCCCACATAGGCGAAGGAAACGGAGTAATATTTAGTCCCCTTTTATACACATAGGCATATGCCGCAGCGCGACTTAGTATTTAGGCGAAGGAGTTGAGAAGTGTAGTGGGGATCACAATGACGCAGGGACCGAGAATTTGTTGCGATTCTCTCATTCTCGTTTGTTATTTTCATTGCTTGCTCTATTATTATCTTTCTCAGTTTGTGGTCAAATGTATGGACTTACTTACCATGAGAAGGTCCACAAAGATTAATTCCACACAGGAAAACTCACCACAAAGGTACCAAAAATTCGGGCTACATAGGCGAAGGACACGTAGTAATAGTTACTTACCATGAGAAGGTCCACAAGGATTAAGTCCACACATGAAAACTCCAAATTGTTTTTGAGAATCATTTTCCTCAGATTTTTCACAAAGTTACCACACCGGATAGACTTCAAAAGATATTAAAGTTACTTACTACGATATTATCTATCATTAGCGAACCATCCGACATAAATATGAAGTCCTTGTTTTTACACTAATATATTTATCAATTTTTTTTTTACTAATAATTATATAAAGAGCGACAAATTGAGGTTGGTAAGAAAAAGAAGTAAACAACAAGCGGAAGTAGCTTCTTCGACATCCCGGTAGAGTGTTCTACCTTAAAGAGAACCATGTCTCCTTGCTCATATTGTTTTGGTCCCCTATGTTTCGTTGTTCAACCACGTTTTTTAGCTCAAGCATATCCAGTTCGGGTTGATGATGGCTGACGTAGCGCAAGAAAAAGTTTATTATGGACGTTATTTGCTGGCTCGTATTGTGCCCCAAGGAATCGATACTCTATTTTGGCTTTCTCTGAGTTTTATTTGCTCCCTCGAATATGGTGAGTATTGGCGTGGTCTTCGTTCCAAGTTAGTCTCATTTCCTGCTTGTCTGGAAAGAATTCGAGGATTTCTGAGGAACTCTCTTCTTGCTTCCCTGTATTTGAGAGCATCTTCCAGCAATTTGATTTCCGTAAGGAGTTCGTTGAGATTCCTGGGCTTTCTTGCATCCAACACTGCGATCAACAAACTATCATTCAGCCCGGAAATTATGTGTTGGATTGTTTCCTTTTCGCCTATACCAGCTCGATGCGCCATAGAAGCCATTCCGTAAAAGTAGTCCTCGATTGGTTCGTCTTTGGCTCTTTTCTTTTTAAAATATCCAAAAGGAGCCTACTATTGCTTACTCTTTCGGGAAATCCTTCTATGAACGCTTTTTTGAATGCGTTCCACGAGTTGACCTCTACGCCCCTACTCTCATGCCATTGCTTGGCGCCCCCCTTAAGTAATGCCGTCGCGAAGAAGAGGCTTTTGAGGGAACTCCATCCGTAAATGGCGGCTGATTTATCTAGGCTCTCGATCCATTGCGTTGGAGTCTGAGTCCTTACCCCCGGCTCATATTCTCTTATAAGAGCCTTAACTTCATTTAGCGACATCCTTAGTGATTCAGCCCTCGCCGTTGACGATACGCTAATTATATCGCCATTTTCTTCACCCCTTTCATTTCCCCCTTTTAATCGAGCGTTCTCTTCTTTTAGTCGTTTCACCTCTGCGAGAAGCTCAGCTAATTGCGACTCTTCAACATCAATCTGTCTTTTTTGTCGATTGTTTTTTATCCATTTTAATTTTTAAAAAGGAGATGCGTGTACAAAACAAAATAAAGTGTTCTTACTCACCCAGCAACCGCCAAAAATGCCACTGCACATTTACTCAGGTTTTCAGGTATATTCGCCTATCAGCCGTTGAATAGCCCGCCCGGGCAAGGATCAGCTACCAAGGGGAAATACACACAGGAACACAAGTCCAATATTATATAGGTTTATTACAGGTATACAGAGAATTTTTGTTCGCACATAAACCTAAGCCAAGCGGCCTAGGGAAACCGACAGTTCAGCGAAGGGGTAACTAGAATGAATTTGGAAACGTAACACATACAAAGGCATAAGTCAAATAGTATACCTACTATGGGTATATATAGAATTATTGGGTTGCGCTTAAATCGAAGCCACTCTGCAGCGAAGGGGTAATTGGAATGAATTTAGAAACACACACAAGCATAAAGTCGAATAGAATTAGAAATATTATGGGTATACAGAGGATTTTTGTTCGCGCTTAAATCCAAGCTGCTCAGCAACACAACCTATTGGTATTTGGTATGGCACCACGTTATTCACAGCCTGCAACACAGTATATTTTCAAATGGCTTGACGGGAATTTGCTCTCGCACACAGACACCGTGGGTATATTCAGAAAAACAGGAAATTCCACTATTTCTGTCTTTTAGTTTTTTGTGTGTATGTATTTATATATAAGAATATAACCGCGTCGCGTCGACGAAGAATTATGTTCTTTGTTTTTAATAAAAACACTACAACGCGGCGTTTTAGCTTTATTATTAATTATTCTGTTAAATGTTTTAATAGCACAGATTCTATCCCACTTCTGAATTAAAAAGTTGATTCTTAATTGATTGATTCTTACCCTTTCGTGGTAAAAAGCTGACTGACTTAATTATCTTTCCCCTCTTAACCACACGATCGCTGGCCACTCTCTCTCTCATTCAAGAGGGCAGTTTTGTTAGCCGTGTTGTATTGACTGAGGAATGGGATCATTTTTATCCCTCGTGCAGTGTCGTCCAACAATTGTTTTACATTTAATTTAATAAAAATTGAATTATTACAGTTAAAAAGTGACAAAAATGGATACTTTTGAAGTTGTGGATTGTGCGACAAGAAAGTCAGTGCTTCTTGTGGTATGTCAGTAACTTAATTGACAGCCCTTTTGTGTTTTTTGAGATTCAAAAAACCCAAGGGCGACCCTGGGTAAAGTTCAACAAACAAAGCTACTATATGCAGTGTATATACAAAGCTATTTACTAAAATCTACGTTTTATTATCGACCAGAGTCTATACGGAATTACGGATGGACAGACCCATGATTTTTTTGTTTGTTTTCAATAGACCCAAGCACATAAAGTAAATACATATATTATAAAGAGGAAAATCTTTCGTACGTTCCACGCCTCAACACCCTCAATTTCCGTTGTTGCTTTGGTATATCATTCATTGTGTTTCTCTTTTATATATCATGCATTGTTCGCGTAAAACAAAAAAAAAAATTATTTGAGTTTTTTTCATTTTGACATTTCATTTTGTTCTTGTTGACAGCAACTGAGTAAATTGTTGTTTGATTGAAGAACAAAGTGAAAATATTAAAATTAAATTACAAATTTCTCCAATTCAATTAAACAAGTTCAGAAAAAAAAATTTTAAAATGGAAAATAATATCCACTTTAACGTAACAACATCAGAATGCAAAATCCTGAGTTCAAGTGAATAGTGAATCCACAATTCATTGAACACTCAACAACGAACACAATAAATTATTGTCCATTCAATTCGTTTATTTGATATGTATATGTACAATTAAGACCTAGTCTTCTATAGTACTTACATACATTAATTTAAGTTCAAAATAACCTTAAATACTAGGGGTAAAGAAATTATTATAATATCACAATAATTTTCGTGCCATGGACATAGAAAGAAGAAGAGAGATATATTGGGAAAGTATAAAAATATAGGTTATTATGTAATAGAAGAAATGAAATTGCATAATTATTACATAATAAACTAACGCTGTTCCGATACATATTAAAATACTTTATTTTTAAATTGTTTGGACCCATTGGCCCTTTTAATATCAGTTGGCAGGGCATTCCAAAGTTTAATTGTATTGACAAAAAACAATCGTGCTGAGTTTATGTACCGATAGGGTGGCACAATGAGGTTCTCCGGAATCAATTAACTTATGCAACAAAATTAATTTTTTTTGCATTTAAAAACTGTTAATGAACACCCTAGAACAAGCAAATTGTGAAATGTGTTATATGATCATAGCGGCGAACATTATATATATAACGAACCGAGTTGTTAAAAGCAACATGAAGTTTGTTTTGAGACACAGTCCAGCTTAAAAAAAATAGTATCAGCATAACATATTAATGGAAAAATAAGTGTCTTAACCAGTATCAATCTTGTTGCTTGAGGAGTGAATGCTGCTGAGAGCAATAAATTCGGCCAACAATATAACTTGTGTGGGTATCACAGGATAACTTAAACCCAAGAGTAGTAACAGTGTCTACAAATAATATCAATCTGTTATCAGACATGAATATTGGGGGAGTTGTTGCTACATCAAGACGGCTCTTAGATATTGGTAGCAATTTTTGGTACATTTAGTAGGAGTTTGTTTGTTCGGGACCAGTTATATACAGCAGAAAGATCCCCATTAACTCTACACACTAAATTTTCAATTAAGCTAGGTGGTCTCGAGAGATAAAACTGAACATCATCCGCGTAAAGGTGAATAGAGACATTAGTACATACTCTTGGTAGGTCATCAATATAAATGCAGAAAAGAATAGGGCCCAAAATAGGTCCTTGTGGAACGCCTGATTTAATTTGCTTAAGACCAGATTGATTATTTGCCACCACTCTCTGCCCTCTATTACACAAGTGATCTTTTATATGATTAACTGCACTTTAAGTAAAACCAAAAAAAATCGCAACTTGCTGCAAAGTATGTGGTGGTCTACCCTGTCAAAGGCTCTTGATAAATCCAGCAAACAAATTATGGTTATACCACCCTGATCAAAGTTTAGACTAATATCATCCAGAATTTTTATCATAGCACTAGAGCAGCTATGGTTTGCTCCAAACCCAGATTGGTATGGATAAAGTAGATTATTTCGATTAAGATAAATTGACAAATTGCTTCACCATGACTTTCTCAAAGACCTTAGACAAGCATGGTAAGATGCTAATAGAGCGAAAGACACCAGGCCACGGGTGAGACTCTAGCCACTTTCCAGTTGTAAGGAAAAGATGAAGAAGTTATAGAGAAGTTAAGAAGAAGTAAGAAAAAAAGGGATTATTACTTTTAGAAAACGAAGTGGCAAACCATCCTCACCCGCTGAAAAAAACGACAATGAAAATGTTTCCATCACCACAAACACAACACCCCTTGCTGATGATAGAAATGGACCAGAGCCACAAGCAATTGAAATCACCAGATAAAGAACTGTTTTTGTTTCGGCAGTTGTTCCGAAAGACAAAGAAACAATACAATTGTTGACACCGCAGTTGCTGCCGACGAAGATGACGAAGACGATGCGAACTACAAAACTGACTAGAGTGATAATAATACATTGAACGCCTCTGATTTCTCCGATTTGAGTGGACTCTCCGAGGTATCAGGCAAAGAATGGAAGCCAGTTGCAGCAACAAAACCCATCAATTGGGTAGAAAAACAAAAAATCCCTGAAATCTATTATCACAGATTCTGCCAAAAGTGCGTGAATCTAATCTGATAAAGAAATTGTTCGATTTTATATACAAAATTAATCAAAAATTCAGATATATTAATCTCAATTGTAAGTAAATGTAAACCACTGAGAGAATATTCGGGTCCGGTGGTATTCATGTACGCCCCCTACCCTCCTATTTTAAATCTTCAATTTTCCTAGAAAATTAAAAAAATTTAAATTCAAAGATGTAGGTCTCTAACAAACCACCATTTTTAATGCAAAGTGACAGATCAGATTTTGACAACCATCGCAATAGATTACCTTAGTTATGTGTACTGTGCATTTTTCGTCATAATAAATAAATGTTTTTTTTATAATTAATAATTGTTTCCCAGGTTTCTTTTTTGTCAATAAATTATTTCAATTGATCTGCTATCGGTCGGCATAAGTTTCAAGTTTTAAATCTTTTTCTAACACAAAAATATCTAATTAACATTTTTTAATGATGGTTTATAATGATCGCTATAACTGGCCCCTAAGGTTTTCAATATCTACATCCATGGACGTATTAAATATAGACTGCTAGTTGCCTACCTCAAATTAAACCTCAATTTTGACATTTCATTCAGTAATCCCAGACTTGGCAGCAGGTTTTCCAACGTAGGCGTGGTAAAATTCCCGTGTAATTTAGAATATCCCACAACTAATTAATAAAAAATCCCTTTTTTCTTTCTAGTGCTTTTAGCTTGTCTTAGCCACATTAGACTAGCAGTCCATATATAATACGTCCATGTCTACATCCATGGACATATTATATATGGACTGCTAGTCTAATGTCAGCTTTATACAAAAATTGTCAAACAAATTTCGCCAAAATTTCTCTGCTGAACCCACTTCAGGAAAAAAAATAACTACTTAAAATGTTGATATAGAAGCTCGGGACATCTGTTTTTTTTTTTTTTAATTCAAAGAGTAGCATTTACCGGTAAAACATAACAGACACTTTTAAATTCCATCCATATTTGGTATTTTGCTACTTGTTTTTTTTTTACATCGTGGTGGTTGGGTGCTGTATGAATAGGGTAGGCACTGAAAGGCATCAAACTGGTGATGCACAGTCGCTGCAACTATATCGTACACATCAATTGTGCTTATTTTACCTCCCCGCGGTAACCACCGGGTACTGGTCTGTCCATCCGGACATTCCTGCTAAACTTATAAGCGCGAGTGTTGAACACAGAAAAAATAGCAACACTATAATGCTCTGCTTTAATGACTGTTCTGATCGATTCGCAGAAGTCTTGCACGAGCCCCTCAGAAAGAGGACGTACGGCGGATGAGCCCAACCAACTGGACCAACGGTGGCGTCAACAGTCAACGAAGCAGACGCCCTAATGAGCTACTTCGACGTATTTGGAGATAAGGTCATTAGGACAATTCAATGCAAGTCAGGGCATTGAAATAGAGATGGTGGCGGATGAACCCTTAATGGGCCAACGGCAGCGGTCATATCCCCGAAGTGGGTTACTGACTCCGGATTCTCCGGTTTCTTTTGTCCAAGGAATCCAACAAAGGACCTGGCCCTCCAGGTTGGGAGTTGTGCGTGGGGTTAACAACCCTGCCACGGAAAAAAGAAAAAGTTACGAAGCGACCAATAGCCTCGGAAAAGGACGGATTTACTGTTGACGACCCGGAAAAATGAATCAAGGACAACGACCTTCGGATCTGCACGTGGAATGTTAGAACTCTTAACAGACCACGTGCATCCAAACAACTAGCGGAGGCCCTAGACTGCTACAGAGCAGGAATTACTGCCATCCAGGAAGTGCGATGGAATGGGCCGGGCAAAAGGAGGATGAAAAACTGTGACGTGTACTACGGTGATTGCGCAAGAAGACCACAGCGTTTATTTGGGTGCGGATTCGTCATAAGCGGTAGACTTAGGCAAGAAGTCTTGGGCTTTCGACACGTAAGTGAGTGACTTGTGACAATCCGTATCAAGGCTAAATTCGCCAACATTAGCCTTATATGCGCTCATGCCCCCACAGAGGACAAAGATGACGCCACCAAGGATGACTTCTATGAGCTCCTCGACAAAACCTATGAGCAATGCCCTAAATACGACGTTAAGATCGTACTAGGCGATTTTAATGCCAAAATAGGTAAAGAGGAAATCTTTGGTAGGACTGTCGGAAAACATAGCCTACACGACACAACGTCTGAAAACGGACTTAGGCTAATTGACTTCGCAGCGGCACATAACGTCACTATTGCAAGCACACGGTTTCCTCATCTCGATATACACAAAGGGACTTGTCGACACCCAGATCAAAGAACTGTCAATCAGATTGATCACGTTGCGATCGATGCAAGACACGCCTCTAATATCTTCGATGGCCGCACCTTCCGAGCAGCTAACATCGACAACGGAGTAATACTGTGAAGAAGTATGACGTCGGAAAGCTGCAATCGCAAGAAACCGGCAGAACCTATGCCGATCGAATATGCCGTAACCTCTTTCTCTTGTGGCAACACTGCAAACAAGCCATCACAGATGGCGCAACTGATGTGCTAGGTTTCACCAGACCACCACCACAAAACCTCTGGTTCGATGACGAATGCAGGCAGGCCCATGCAGCCAAACAAGAGGCATATAAAGCGGCGCTGCAAAGAAAGACGAGAGCTGCTCGCGAGCTCTATAAGAGCAGAAAAGACGGGAAGAGAGACGCATGAGAAGCGCGCGATCGAAGATATTGAGAGATTCTACTCCAGGAACAACGTGCGGAAGTTTTACCAACAGGTAAAAAGAACGTGCCAAGGACAAAAAACCCGCACAGCAGCCTGCAGAGATAGGAATGGAAACCTCGTAGTAGAGTCACAGTCGGTGCTGAGTACATGGAAAGACCATTTCTGCAGACTGTTAAACGGCGATGAAGGCCAAAATCCCGCTGTCAGGCAGAATGAACCATTCAACATGGATGATGACAGACAAAACTTCCGTCCACCTGACCAAAATGAAGTAAGGATAGCAATATCTAAACTCAAAAACAACAAAGCTGCTGGACCCGACGGATTACCCGCCGAACTTTTTAAAGCGGCCGGAGATGACCTGGTGGAGTGCATACACCAACTCATCTCTAAAGTTTGGTCAGAAGAAAGTATGCCTAATGAATGGAACCTCAGCATCGTTTGCCCGATCCACAAGAAAGGAGACCCTCTAAACTGCGCCAACTATAGAGGAATAAGTCTCCTGAATATCGCCTACAAGATCCTCTCTGCCGTACTATGTGAACGCCTGAAACCTTTCGTCAGCAACCTGATTGGCCCCTATCAGTGTGGTTTCAGACCTGGAAAGTCCACAATCGATCAAATGTTCACGCTACGGCAGATCCTGGAAACCACCCAAGAATTCCAAATCGATACTCACCACCTCTTTATCGATTTTAAGGCCGCGTACGATAGCATTTATAGAGACGAGCTATACAGAGCCATGTCAGGTTTTGGCATTCCCACAAAACTCGTCCGACTGTGCAGGATGACGATGGAGAACTCTCGCTGCTCCGTCAAGGTTGGTTCTGACCTCACAGAAGCTTTTGACGTCAAAAAAGGATTCCGACAAGGTGATGCGCTATCGTGCGATTTCTTCAACTTAATACTTGAAAAAATTATAAGAAACTCGCAAGTCAATTGTAGTGGGACAATTTTTTTCAAGTCTGTGCAATTGCTAGCATACGCTGACGACATAGACATCATTGGCAGAACTCGGCGAGCTGTCAGTGGAACGTTTGCTAGCATTGAAGCTGAAGCGGCTAAGATGGGACTAGCAGTCAATGAGGCCAAAACGAAGTACCTGCTGTCCACAAAAAGAGACACACAACACCGGCGGATTGGACAAAACATCACAATAGACAGGTACAACTTTGAGGTAGTTAGGGACTTTGTGTACCTCGGATCCGCTATAACATCTGACAACAACATCTCGTCAGAAATAAAGCGAAGAATTACTCTTGCCAATCGCTGTTTCTATGGGCTAGGAAGGCAATTGAGTAGCAAAGCCCTCTCTCGAAAGACAAAGGAGACTGTATAAGACCCTAATCATCCCAGTCCTGCTCTATGGCGCCGAGGCATGGACTCTATCTAAAGCGGATGAAGATATCCTTAGTCGTTTCGAGCGTAAGATTCTTCGGAAGATTTTTGGCCCTATCTGCGTTAACGGGCTTTGGAGGAGAAGGTTCAACCAAGAACTATACGAGCTGTACAGCGACATTGACCTGGTCAAAAAAATACGCATATCACGTTTAAGATGGCTAGGTCATGTAGAGCGAATGGACAACAATGCTCCGGCTCGCAGGATCTTCGATTCCATCCCAGAGGGTAGACGCAGTCAAGGAAGACCTCGCCTTAGGTGGCGCGCTCAAGTGGAGGACGACCTCAACCAACTTGGAGTGCAAAACTGGAGGCAGCTAGCCAAAGACCGAGTTGGCTGGAGAGGCATGTTGGTTGAGGCCCAGGTTCGTCCCGAACTGTAGCGCCACCTAAGTAAGTAAGTAAGTAAGTTTTTTTTACATCGTGGACAACTTCCTTTTTTTATTGGTTTGTGCCTAAGAAAAGCTAAAGGCACTAGAAGGAAAAAAGGGAATTGTTATTAATTAATTGTGGGATATTCTAAATAACACGGGGAGATAAAAGGAAATTTTAACATGCCAAAGTGGGAAAACCTTCTACCAAAGTCTGGGATTACTGGATGAAATTTAAAAATTGAGGTTTAATTTTTTTCCCGCTAATGTACTCAGGAGGGCGAGTGTCGCCCATAGAGTAACTATACTATAAAGAGGGAAATCTACTGCCTTCATTTGACAAGACCTACAAGCTGGTCAAATAAGTATTGGTGTAGAACTGTCAAAAAATCGACGCCGATTGAGAGTGTAGTAGTGCTGAACTGTCAAAAAATAGACGCCGATTGAGAGTGTAGTAGTGCTGAACTGTCAAAAAATAGACGCCGATTGAGATTGTAGTAGTCAAATAATTGACCTCTTCTTTTCAGTTCCCTTTTGTTTCTCACCACGAAATTGGGCGTGTTGGAAGATACTGCTAAAAAAAAGCGCCATCCCGAAATTTGACGTCATCAGTGACTCAAACTGACTAAATTAAATTACCATTTTTGGAAAGAATCCGAAGTGTTAGTGGACTTAAAATGTATATTAAATCAATCAATGTATATTTAATCAATCATTGGACCAAACCTGCATCAATTAAAACTTACTTTTCCGTTTTTTTTCTAAAACGGAAATAAATTTATTCAACAAGGGTCACTAATGACGTAAAAATACGAAAGTCGCTATCTTGTTTTCTTGTACCATGAGGAGCCACTAGCAAGTTACTCGAATGCAAGTTGTTATACTTTATTATTTTTTTCCTGCCTTTTACATATTGTGTGCTTGAAAACTCTATATAAACGTTTAAAACTAGTTAAACAATATCCAAGAGTTTCAAACATTTTACCTGATACTGATGATAGTGTATTGATTATTCTAAGAATGAATTTAAACAAGCATTCGGTCAGAAGATTACGTACTATGTATATTTGCAAGATCGTATTATACAAAGTAGCGATAAAGGTGTACTTTTTTAAAGTTAAATTATCTTTCAGAACGCTGCGTTGAGATAACTTTGACGCGGCGTTCCAAAAAAAAAATTTTGTTTTCATATTTTGTGTTTAGTAATTAAGTCATTTTGAATTTATTGTAGAAATTTATTTTATTAAATTATTTTGTGTCATTTAATAGTGTATTGTTTAAATGGAAAAAAATAACCTAATTGGCATTTAGTGAGAAAATGAAAATCAAGATTCAAATATTAAACGCGCTGCGGATAGCTCTCTGTCTGACGTTCTCTAACGCCGTGTTTAGAATGCCGTGTTAAAATAATCTCAACACAAGGTAAAATAATCTCAACAAATTATTAATCCTACAAACTTAAAAAGAAAAACACTGCATTATATTGGTTTATATTAGAAAATTGTAGACATTATATTTATCCGTACTAATTAGACCTTGTGTACATGATTTCTCTTTTCGGTTGTTTCTTCATTCTTCTTTTGGACAGGCACGTACGTTGGTGTGTACACTGATTTGGATTACCCCGAATATAACCAATGTTTTCCTACAAACTATACTATTTTATTCTAAAGAAATTTGCAAAATTAAAAAAAAACAATTAAAACCATCCATTACCACTAAAAAAACATAATTGGGAATTGTTTTCAATTTCAAAAGTTCTTATTTTTAGTCCGTGCATAGCATTTTCTTTCTCAAACAAGAAACTTCAAAGCTCAATCACAAAAATCCTTAAAATTTTCATTCGTCCATTCGTTAGTTCATCCCCCCTACTTTTTTACACCCCTTACCTAATTGCAAAAAGAACGAATGAAGAAACATCCGAAAAAAGGAATCATGTAAACAAGCTCTAAGACCTAAGAAAATCACCTTAACCCTTAAGGTATACATTCCGAACACATCCTTCTCGATATGTAGGAGTATGGTGGAGGTGAGTGTCTAAAACGTCAACATTAAATTGTTTAGTGAATATTGTATTGTGTTGTGTAGTGTACTGATAATAAGAACTGATCTTATTATCATCAATAAAACGAATAAGCAGTTTAATTTTGTTAAAAAGACACAATAATTCACGGAGTTCCTTTACTTCGAACAATTTGTGAGAATTACATAAAATACCACCATCGAAAGACGACGACGACTTGCCTGATGAGAATTGTATCTTGTATCAAGTATTCTCATCAGGCACGTCGTCGTCGTTGATGGTATTTTGTGAATTATTGTGTCCTATTTACAAAATTAAACTGCTTATCCGTTTTATTAATTAATTATTAGTGGTCAGCTACCAGACAATCTTCCACAAGTGCAAAATCTTATAAAACGTGATCCGGAATCATACAAGGAAGAATTCTCCCAGCAATATCGCCATTTCTTGAGCAGCTTGGAAGTTTTCGAATTAAATCCCAGCAATGAAAATAAAAGTCTCGATGAATTGATTATGTTTATTGCGCAGGTAATAAAAAAAAAAGAAAGCAAGTGTTGCATTTAATGATGCTTTATAAATATGATGTTTGTTTTGTAGGTCGCTCCATGCTATCCTGATGTTTGCATCCAATTTCCACAGCATTTAGTCGATTTGCTGAAAAATCATGCCACAACTCTGGATCCTACTAGGCGCAACTGTTTTGTTAAGGCACTGATTCTGCTTCGAAATAAGAATCTTATTCCTGCATTGGACTTGTTGCAGCTGTTTTTTTAATTGCTCCGTTGTCCGGACAAGAATTTGAGGACTTTTTTTCACAATAATAAGTTTGGCTACAAAGACGGCAGGAAGAATGAAAACTGTTCAACGACAAATAGAGAGAAACGCAAGGGCAAGAACTTTATTATGATGAGGCACAAGGCACGTGGCAAGGTCAAGAAGAGTTTTAAGGACAAACAGAAGGCTCTAAGGAATCATCTACTCAAACAGAAGAAAATGAAGTACGATAGTATGATTTTTTTAGATAGTCTAGGGTTTGTAAGTTTTTGAAAAATAAAAAAATATTTCTTAATACCGTTTGTGAAGACTTTGTTTTGTGTTGCTTTTATAAGAATTTGTTTGGGGGAAACAAGCTTGATCCTGAAGAGTCCGGTGAAGTTGTATAAGTTCAATATAAATGTTTATTAAAAAAATAAGCCACAGCTTTACAAGGAGATTATTAATTCTATTGATACATGAAGTCTTCTTCTGCGACATTTTTCTGGAACAAGTTTATTCAGAAGGATAGGTATTAGCTTTGGTTCCCATTCATTTATTTAGTACGGCGCCGTTAGAACTTTTTCTAGCGCATACATCTGAAAAGATTAAAATGAAAAAGAACGATAGTGGTGTCTGGGTATAACTGCAAACCTGCATAGAAGCAACCACACTGGTCACCAAGTTCTCTGGCAAATCCTTGTCCTTGAATCTAAAGTGAATTTGATTGATGTCACAACATTCGTCAAAAATCCATTTTTGAGGACCTTCTTCCCTCAGCGTCAGCATTCGAAAATACTAATAATAAATTTTATTTAAAAAAAATGTTTGCAATAATTTTTGTCAACAATTCACTGACAGTTGTTGTCAAAAAGAACAAAATGAAATGTCAAAATTAACAAAACTCACCACATCGTTTTTTCTTTGTTTTTTAACGCCGACAATGAATGATATACAAAAGAGAACACGAAACACAATGAATGATATACCAAAGCAACAACGAAAATTGAGGGTTTTGAGGCGTGGAACGTACGAAAGTTTTTCCTCTATATAATATATTTACTCTATGGTGTCGCCCAAAATAATTTAAACTAAAATGGAACCAACTTGAGGTAGGCAACTAGCAGTCCATATATAATACGTCCATGTCTACATCCATGATGAGACATGGACATGGATGAAAACAACTGCACATCTGTTTTCAGCTTTAATGTAAGTGAACGAAAAATATAATATAACATTAAAAGCTATGATGAAGTGTTTTCTTGAAAGTGGTGGCAAAAGTGTCAGCGGTAACGCTTATTAACAAGTGTGGTATATATCAGTAATGCCAAAGCCCTCTTATTTACATTTTTTCGTTTTTTTCTGGCAGCAATGAAAACAAGCATGAAACTTAGAAATAGAGACATCGTGCAGATTCTGCTACCCTGCAGAATTTGACAAATATGTTCAAAGCAGATGTGCAGATAATTTCGTGCAGAAAAGATATTACACAGGCTCTTATGGGACCGACCAACCCAGTTGCTGCGGGGGTTGCAGTGACTGCACGATGTCTCTGTTTCTAAATTGGCTGCCTAGTTTCATTGCAGCCACAACAACAAACGAAAAAAATTGTAAATAAAAGGTTTCTGGCATTACTGATATATACCACACTTGTTAATCAGCGTTACCGCTGTGAGACTTTTGCCACCACTTTTAAGAAAACACTTCATCATAGTTTTTATGGTAATATTATGTATTTTGTTCACTTATAATAATGCGATACTTATAAAATCGAATTTTTGTCGGATTTGTTGGAATTTTTATTCTCTAAATTTAATATTCACACAAATTTGATTTTATTTACATTATAATTATACAAATTGACATTTTTTCTTCAGTATAACAATTTTTTGCAACTTTTTAATAATGTCCATTGGTAACGCTACATTTTGGCATTAATACAGCAATACATAAATTTCAAAAAATATGCACATTTGTTTTATGGTGAAAACAGATGTGCAGTTGTTTCCGTGCAGTCAAAATAATTTACACAGGCTCTTATGGGACCGACCAACCCAGTTCCTGCAAGGGTTGCAGTGACTGCACGATGTCTCTGTTTCTAAATTGGCTGCCTAGTTTCATTGCAGCCACAACAACAAACGAAAAAAAATTGTAAATAAAAGGTTTCTGGCATTACTGATATATACCACACTTGTTAATCAGCGTTACCGCTGTGACACTTTTGCCACCACTTTTAAGAAAACACTTCATCATAGTTTTTATAAAAATAATTTGTATTTCGTTCACTTTCATTAATGCAATACTTAAAAATCGAATTTTTGTCGGATTTGTTGGAATTTTTATTCTCTAAATTCAATATTCACACAAATTTGATTTTATTTACATTATTATTAAGTGACATTTTTTCTTCAGTATAGCAATTTTTTGCAACTTTTTAATAACGTCCAGTGGTAACGCTGCATTTGGCATTAATACAGCAATACGTAAAAGTCAAAATATATGCACATCTGTTTTAGGTGCGCGACTGCATGTATTCATGCGTGCAGCCCAGCTACACATCTGTTTAGGGCATATTTCTAAATTTCATGCCTAGTTTCATTGCTGACTTAACAACAACCGAAAAAATTTTAATTAAACTATCTGGCATTACTGATATATACAACATTTGTTAATCAGCGTTACCACTGTGACACTTTTACCACCACTTTTAAGAAAACTTACATTATTACGATACTTACAAAAATCAATTTTTCGTCGGATTTGTTGAAATTTGTATTTATTCACACAAATTTGATTTTATTTATAATATTTTTAAATCAATTTTTTTTCTTCAGTATAACAATTTTTGAATACAGGAATACACAATTGTCAAAAAATGTGCACATCTGTTTTAGGTGCGGTTCTGCAAGCAGTTATGCTTGAGAACAACTGCACATCTGTTTTCGGCTTTAAGCATTTTCTTAAACGATGTTTAACATTGATGGACAAATATTAACGATTAAAGTCACCCGAACAAATAAAACAATGTTGCAGATGAAATGCTATAATAAAGAAAGAACATGTTCATCTTCACTATAATCTGCAATATTCAGATTCATACTTCCTATAATCTTCCATGAATATGATTTCCATTTTGGACTCCCCTCTCTATTTTAGTTGAAAATATGCATTGTATATATATTTTCTAAAGTACTCTTATGGTGGTAATTTTTCGTCTGGCCATCTTCCTGGTTGATTCGAAACTAATAGGGAGTTTCATTCAAATTTTAAAGATTTGATCTGAAAATAGAGATTTGCTCTTTTCAGTGAAATTTGTTCTATCATTTAATCCTAGTATTGGTCATTCACTGACGGGTATTTGACAGTATTTGATATCACATACACAAATACCAGGCATGTACAGTTGATATATTCAAAATGCCATATTTGTATTTTCTCACTTCAAAAACACTTTTACATATTTGTTATTTTGTATATTTAATGGATATTTGTTAATTTTTTCGCTAAGCACGGGCTGGAACAAGTTCACAACAAACAACAAATAAAAAATTATTTTCCATTTGACGTTTGACCAAAAGACTATCTATATGTATTTGTGCATTCAGATCAAATCTGCCAACCCTTCAGAGATCAAATCTTTCGTGTTGAGATTTGATCTAGATTTGCTCTTTTTCTTGCAATAAAACTCTCGAAATAGAAAAAGATCAAATCTTTTGACAGAAAGAGCAAATCTTTTCTTGAATGAAACTCTCTATAATTCTAAATAGTGAAGACGAGAACCTTAACCGATATTTTACCAGTATTTAATACACTTTTGTTGTCTGTACTTATTCTATATTCACACCAATTGGCAATTTCAGCACGCCTTATTGCAACTTGATTCAGAACTAAAAAATGATACTTCATGATATTACCATTATATATACATTTTCTATAGTACTCTCATGGTGGTCATTTTTCGTCTGGCCATCTTCCTAGTTGATTCAGAACTAACTCTTAATAGTGGAGACGAGAACCTTTACCGATATTTTAGCAGTATTTAATAAACTTTTGTTGTCTCTACTTATTCTATATTCACACCAATTGGCAATTTCAGCACGCCTCATTGCGACTTGATTCAGAACTAAAAAATGATGCTCCATGATAGTACTATATGCAGTGTATATACAAAGATATTACTATAGGCAGTGTATATACAATGAAATATGTCCAAACGTGAACAGGCACTTAACAGAACATATCAAAAGTATTGGCATCACTAACAGAATTTTCGAGAAAAAAAAGCGTGATGTCAAAACCAGATATGTTCATCTTTCAGAGCTTACAAAACTACCGCTTTGACTCTTGCAGCAAACAGATTTTTCTAGTCTAGTACAAAGAAATAAAATTGGAGGGTAAACGTTTGTATAGCAATCACATATCAATCACATATTTAAGCATTGTATATACATTTTCTATAGTACTCTCATGGTGGTCATTTTTCGTCTGGCCATCTTCCTGGTTGATTCAGAACTAACTCTAAATAGTGGAGACGAGAACCTTTATCTATATTTTACCAGTATTTAATAAACTTTTGTTGTCTGTTCTTATTCTATATTCACACTAATTGGCAATTTCAGCACGCCTCATTGCGACTTGATTTAGAACTAAAAAATGATGCACCATGATAGTACTATATGCAGTGTATATACAAAGATTTAAGTCGAGATTTCGAGATCTTTATTGAAACACTTAAATTTTATTGATTTTATCCAGTTATCAGTAATAATTTGTCTAAAATTTTAAAGCAAGGAGCAAATACATTGGCAAAAAGCGTATAAGGCGGTGAGTAAAATGAACAACCCTATTTAAAATTCCTGAACAAAGCCAAGTGTGATTCGAATTGATTTTTTTTTTTCATTTTTCTCACCGTCAGCACAGCAGGCTCCATTTTTCCTGATTATATTATTAATTTGATTTAAAATTGTAGCGAATTAATATTAAATACAAATGTCTCTCGAAGAGGTAAGTTTTTTCAATTACGCTATTGACTACGCTTATACTAAAAAAAACTGTATTGCATTATTTAGTTGAAATCGGATGTCGAAGAAATTGCCAATTTGTTGGCACAATCCAAAAGGCAGCGTGTTAAAAATGTTCTCATGATAGAAAAACATAGAATAGAAACCGAAATTGTTAATATTGAAATCAAAACCAAGGCTGAATTAGAGAAATCTGCAAAGCTTAGCAATGTAACCGGAGCCAAAACTTCCCCCGCAGATGGTGGACCTTCATGCAAAAGGTATAATTCGTAATTTTATAAGCACTTGCCAGACTAATACTTTTTGCTATTGTAGGTATCTTGTCGAATTGAACGAGTATGCCTGGGATCAAAGTGATAAGTTCGTCAAAATGTTCATCACATTGAGTGGTGTTCAAAATCTAAGCGAGGACGATGTAAATGTTACCTTTACTGACAAATCAATGGTCTTGCATGTAAAAAATCTCGATAACAAAGACTACAGCCTAACAATAAACAACTTATTGCATGAAATTGATGTGGTCAAGAGCTATCGCAAGATAAAAACAGGCATGATTGCCGTTTACATGAAGAAAAACGATGAAGGAACAACGTGGTCCCATTTAACTCTTATTGAGAAACGTTTGAAAGACAAACAAGACGCAAATATGAAAGATGATATGAAGGGTGATGATGCGATTGTTAATCTTATGAAGAGAATGTTCCAAAACGGAGACGCCCAGACAAAACAAATGATAGCAAAGGCATGGAGTGAAAGCCAAGAAAAAATGATGAAAGGCGAGTCATCGGGTCTCGGCCAGCTTTAAACTATTGCGGCCTCATAGGTTTAAGTTTTATAATATAAAATTAAATAATGTTCAGCTATTGTAAAACGAAATAAAGCTTTACATTCAATAACCGATAAATACGATGACATCGATTATTTTGAATAAAAGAACTACGCTTAAAAAGCAATCAATTTCTATTTTTTTTATATCGCCATTCGCTTGAGCTTTAACACTTGTACTGCATTTCAGGTTCATGATTGCCCAAATTACGAGTTACGATATCCAAAAGACTGCAACATTCCATTCGCCTTGTTTCGATTTCGTATTTGTTTTGTTTGCTTGATGAGCACTTGCTTCTTGTTCAGTAAACTTGGCCTTTGTTCTTATCTTTTGGTTTTATTTGTAGTTCTATTTTTTGTCATTAATTTAAATTAGCTGAGGATGGAAAAGCAATGAGATTAAGATTGGATCGTATACTAATAGAATTTTACAAATATGGAACGAATAAAATCAGTTAAACTCAGTTACGTGCTTAACGATGTTTTGTAGCATAGCATCATTCTCATGTGGACTAGTTGTCACCCCAGCTGTGCGGGGGATGGAATCAACAAGTGCTCTATGACGAATTACGAAACGAGCGGCAGGAAAAAACGAATTGGGGTAGAGCGATTATAATAAAAAAAATGTTGCAAAATACGACTGAAAAATTGGTTTGTATGAGTGCCACAAGCTTCGGCTAAACAGAAACGAAATCAAATTCCTTGCAAACCAAAAACGATAGCTGAATACTGAAAGCACTCGCTTATGAAATACGAGCATCGTTTTAGATTTTGTGGAATGCACTGTAAAACAAACGATAATCGTTTTACATATAAGTATGTAATAAGGCTCCAGTAGGAAAATGATTTCATACACAGATTGGAGTTATGTAAGGATGTGCTCGTAAGTAAGCCCAAGTAAATTTCGTCTGTACATGATGAACATAATTTTTCCGGAGGATTAGACTCGCAGGTAGTTTGATGAAAGCATTTCATGAATCGTTTCATTTACATAATAATGAACACGTGCTTTTAGCGCGCCGTGGACAGTAGGAACTTTCATTTTATTTAATCAAGTCGAAAGTTGGGGTATTTAAAAAGTGGTGGGAAACCATACTCTAACAAAAAATTGAATTCTTATTGGGAAAAAAAGATCTTCAAGGAAAACTTACAATCTTATACAACAATCGACGACATTCCAATGCAAAATTGCTTTTATAATAAGAAAATTGCACATAGTAGCAATTTCAGGGTCCTTAATCCATTAAATACCGAGCACCTTAAAAATAGAGATAATTGAAAAACCTTTGGAATACTGTTTATAGAGTGCTATATTTGACAAAAAATATCAACAAAAATTATTTTTTTTTCAAGTTTGGTATTAGAGAATGTACTCAAACGAGTACACTGGCCAGATATGAGCATATTCTCTGCTGTGAAATTTTTTGAAACGTGTTTTGATACAAAAGGTAGCTTGATACCTTCCACAAATCCATCGAACCTGCTCGAACATATCTTGCATCGTAGTTGATTTTTAATTTTTACGGGGAAATGCCCTCCTTCACTGCGAACCACAGTTTTCGGTACTTTTGGCTTATTTGGAGCTTTTGTTGATGCCCCGGAACATAAATATGTAAGTCCTTGTTATTGTCCTTACAAATGAAAGGAGATTGCGGTTTTCCACTGTTTTCCACCACCATTGTGTTGAGCATGTGTGTGAACAATGGCAATAACCATTTGTTACTCTTTATTTTTATTCGGTAGTTGTTTACAAATTGGGCATGAAGGGCTACCCCATCCATACCCTTGTTATATGAACAAAAATGCGAGATTTAATTTGTCGTCGTTTGAGCTATTTTGCAGGCTTCTGCGATATACCGTTTACGAAATAACTTAATTTTATTAAGAAACCAAATATCAAAAAATCCATTCTTAAAAAAATAATGTCAATATTTTATTACTTCAAACTATTATTTATTCTTAGTATAATACATCAGTTTTATTTAAATAAAAAATATACTCAGCTAGAACCTCTACATAACGAGATATAGGCATGTGAAGGCTTGAGTGAAAAAATATACATAGTTTCTGACGCGATACCTTTTTACGACGTAGTTATTTTTTCAAGAGATTTTTGGTGTATGGATCAGGTAGCTGGACTCAATAACCATCTGACAATGCAAAAAAAACTCAGCTCGGATCTCTAGATAACGAGATATAGGCATGTGAAAGTTTGAGTGAAAAAAAATATTTTCTGAGACGCTACTTTTCAACCAGCTCCAGTAGGCGCCAGATATAAACGTGTAATTGCTTGAGTGAAAAATCTATTTTCTGACTCGCGACTTAAACCTACTCCTGTAGGCGCAGTTATTCTTTCGGGAAAACTGTGGTATATGGACCGGATAGCTGGATTCAATACCTATCGGATACCTATCACTCACCCAGCACCTCTAAATAACGAGATAAAGGCTTATATCTTAGGTAACAATTTTTTTTTATAATTCTGAAACCGGTTTTCTATACTGAAAGTAATCCTTAATAGATTAGAAGAGTTTTTTTAAAGCAGAAAGCCAGAAAGGAGAAATTCTTAAAGAGGGTATCTTGTATATCTACACTTTTTACTTGCGATTTATAGGGACTACAAGGCAAATTATGCATTCGTAAAAAAAAATCTAACAATCAAACATGACATTACGATGATAGCGAAGTCAAAAAAAGTGGGCCCGGAAATTCCGTCCGTCTGTCTGTCCGTATCGATTCCTACAGCCTAAACGGTTGGGCCGATTTGATTCAAATTTGGTTTATAGTATTTTTAGAATATTGTACCCGACTGTTTTTCGAATTGGCATTCTAGCTCCAAAACTAACGGTACCTGCCATATAACTTTTAATGAAAAACTTATTTTTCTCGAAAACGGCTCATACGATTTTGCTAAAACTTTCTGAATAGTGTTTTCTATGCAAAATCTATCTTTTAGTTTTATTAAGATTTTCAAAAACATTTTGTTTTGATTTTTAATAATTTTTAAAAAAATTATTTTGTTTTTTTTTAATATTTTGAAAACGGATCTATAGATTTTTTTTTAAATTTTTCTTCTAGTATAAACTATAGATTTCTTTAAATTGACATACTCAAAACAAATTAAAATATGTTTTCGAAAAGTTTTTCAAAAAAAAACATTTTTTTGAAAAAAAACTGGTCGAACGATTTTTAAATGAAAAATTCATAAAATAGAAAACAGCAAAAGAAATAATAAACGTTTGATTTCATAAAAATTTTATTTGTTTAATATTTTCCCAAAAAAATTATTTCATATTGCTCGGCTAAGTCCTAGTCATTAGTCAAATAAAAGAAGGTGACAACTTACATACATACCTACGTATTTTAAAGCATTTCATCATCATAAAAGCACACAGAATAAATAAGGAAGTCTATGATAAACACACAAAAACAACTACAAATAAAAAACTATTCGACCACTTATGCAAAAATTTTAATCGAGAAAACAAAACTTTACACCTGCCCTTACCTAAATAAACAAAACCACTGTGTTAACTTTTAATATTGTCTCTATACCAACTCGCTTAAAAGTAGTTGGAAGGTGTATCTTAATTTTAGTACCTACCTTCCATCGAACCTTGTTATAGGTACCTAATATCCTTAATAAATTCCATTAAACATAATTAAGCTATTTTAAATAATTTGATATCAAAAAGTAAGTTATTGATATTGAGATCTATAGGTCCCTATACCTAGCATTATTGCCCTACTGCTGATTCCCACGAATCTTTATGCCAGTTGTTCAAATTTTTCCATACCAAAATGAAAATTAAACTGAAAAAAGTCCTTTATATCTTTCTATTAGCAAATTATATTATAAACAGTAAACAACAAGTGGAAAGATAATACATTAAAAAACTGCAAAAGCTAACAATCCTATATATTTATGTGTTTATCCCTTTGTCGTGACGCATGTACGTTCGAGCTTCACCCCACAACGATTCTAACGAAGTTGCACGTAAAAACAAACAAAAATTACTCATAATCTTAACACTTATTTTTTGATAGTTTGAATTCAGTGTAGCGTTTTGCAGCTATTTACCATTCACAGCATTTAGACTTAATCGAATTAACCGAAAAAAAAAACATTTTTTTTTTACAAAATTTAAAACTTTATTAACTCAATTTTTTTCTTACATATAATTTCTCCGAATAATTTAGAAGAGAACAAAATATTTTGCTAGTTATTTTTGCAAAACGAAACAGGGTTTTTGGAAATTTTTGCAGAAAACCCAATGAGTAATAATTCTTTCAAAAAATGTATTATTTATCTACAAATAATACTAAGGCAATAACGTAGAATTAGAATGTGGTCAAATGATTTTTTTAAACATAAATTATATAATTTAAACAAAATAGAGCTAAGCTTAAATATTTTAAAATATGTATGTATGTCTTTTATATGTAGGATTTGTATTTATAGCTTAATATTATATTTTTTTCTTCAAATAACTAAATTAAAAAAAAATGTTCTTAAAGAGAATATAAAACTACCTTCTAATGTCTTCATTTTGATGTTTCGTGATTGCAGTGACTTAAAAGTAAATGTTTTTAATTTCGTCTTTATTTTTTTTTCTATAAAATAGAATGTTTTTTGTTTAATATAATTTTAGATTTTGAATGTATATATTTTGAGTATATGTATTTATATATAGTTTTTGTATATTTTATTTCTACAAAATGGAGTGTATTGCATATGAGCGTGTTTATAACATTTCTTATAAAACATATAATTTATTTTAGCCTTTTTAACATGAAAAATGTTGTATTACTACTAGGTATTATAATTATTTTTTATTGAATATGAATATAATACGTGTATTGGCTTTTTTTAATACATATGGTATACTAAGTTTGCTGGTTTGTATATTATTTGTTTAATTTATGAGTATAGGAATGATCAACATTTTTTTCAAGGCTTATAAGGAAGTTAACTTTTAAAGTTTACATAAATAAGGTTACATATTTTTAACAAAAAATTAAACTTAATATATCGCATTTTATTTAGAAAAGAATTATTACCTCAGACACGACTTAATTGAAATTCTCATTATTTGACGTCATTTAAGAGGTGAATCACTTGTATGAAACGGAAGTGTGACCTTCGTAGTCAAAGCTATTAAAAATATCAATTCAATAGCACAACTAAAGAAGTATGAATTTGCATTTCAAACATAAAATAGTTCATGATTGGAATTGATTAAGTAGATTAATATGAGCAAAGGATATAATTTTGCTAAATAATTTAACTTTATTTGGACGAAGTTTGCAAGAGTAATTTTGTCGAAATAAAAATAATAATTTTTGCTACTTAATGTGTGTTTCAACATAATTTTAGAAATATGATAAGAGTTAAATACATGGTTTCCATAAATAATTCAGTCTCTTAGATCAATTCTAGAATTTGGAAGGTGAGTTTGTTTAGCAATAAAGCAAGGCAGTTATATGTAAACAACTAAATAATAATCTGCGTTAAAATAACTTGCCAAAGCAACAGTGCAATGAACGGAATAGGAGATTAAATCTGTAAATGTAATTGGAGCCGTTATTTCCTAACGTTAAATATATATGCATATGAACTGTATACTATATCTATTTTACTAACGGCTTTGATCGAATGCATATATGCTTACCCAAACATATTTATAATAAAATAATGTTTAATTTGTTTAAATTGTTATCAAAACATACTTAACAGTGGTTTGTTTGATGTTCCCTCCCCCAGTACGCACTGGGGAATGTCAGTGCATAACGTCGAATTGCCCAAAAACTGCGTAGCTGCTCCGGTGTTGATTTAACATCTAACAGCTCAGTGTACATTTATTTTTTTTTTGACATTTCTTTCATTTAAAAATGAAAAAAAAAATGTTTTCTTTAAACAGTGGCAAATAAATAGAAGTTAATAAAATGACCCACGAAAGCAATATTTTGTCTAAACACATTAATAACTTAAAACCTACAAAATAATCTACGACATAATTGATATCATACCACACAAATTTACAAAATTTACCAAATTTACAAGTAAATTCCTCCCTTCTCTGAAAACGAACTTCTGCCAACAGCTGAATTGAGTTTAAATTTTAAATTTTGACAGCTCCGATTTCTTACACCAAGAAAATACCTGGGGCTCATGAGGGTGCACTGAGTTCACTTGAGGGTACACCAGTGCGCCCCTGTGCCTACATCGCACAAAGCTAATAATTAATTAATAATTAATACCAAATAAAATAATTCTAGACTACAAGGCTTTCCTAACTTAAGCTTTAAGGGGTATACAAATGTTTTCTAAATACATTTTTACGTATAAATATTTGATCATTTCAATTGAAGCTTTATATAATAAATAAACGACGGTGTGGGAGAACTCAACAACAATACTATCGTACCAAAAAAAAATTATCACATCGCTCTCAATTGTTGTTGCCAGTTGTATCAGATATATTTCTAAGCAAGAATATTATAAAATAATCGCATTTTAATATAAGCGCACGGCGATGATCCCTCAGAATTATATTTAACAAAGCTCCATATGGAGCTAAGGCCTAATAACCTATACTCTCAACTATTTCTGTATGAAAAGTAAGGGAAGCGATCCTTTATCAGAGTTAACTTTCCCAAATTTATTTTTACAGCAACAATGAAACGGAATAATTGCGAAAAATTAAGCCCCCGAAACCCCACTTTATCAATGTACCCATGTGAGTATAACTTGAACCAATTCACTTTGCCATTCTACTGCCCAACTCTCTTCAAATTTCCCCGCAACCGACCGTTGGCAAAGTGATCTAGTTCAAGCTATAATGGTCCTAAACACTGTGCTTTATTCATTTCGGATCCAGAACAGAAGAGGCTTATTTTTTTTTCGTTTTTAAATAACCATATATATTTTTCCAATGACTAAAGAAACACAGTGAACACTACTTCCCTATTGTCATGGAAGGAAATACATCATTAAGATGAATTGATGCTAACTCCAAAGATGTATCAATTTTTGTTTATTCACAACAAGCTAATCACAAGGGATAAAAATACTATATGTATGTACGTTCTAATCTTTTAGAACTTAGACTATATCCTCACCGACAAACAGTGGGAAAATAAATATTTCCCAGAACTAACATATGTACATTGTTCAAGCATTTGGACATTTCTTTTCTAAATAAAATTACGAATTCATAAAAGATAATATACATACATATAAATAATTATCTTCAAATATTTAAAGCGATATGGACAACTTATAAAATATTTGATTTTATTGCATTTCTAAGAGCTTCATTGATTGCACATTGTGTATTTTATATAGATTTTTTTATAATTTTAAACTCAAAAACACTATCCAATGACAAATGAAACTACATATCTGTCAAACGGCTTGTGTAAGTGTTTTTTTCAACATTTTGTACTTTATGTAATACCTTTAAGGAAATACCTTAACCTTAATTTTCTATTGAGTATAATGGAATTTTTAATATAGAATGATTTTTGGAGTGAATTTTTGAATTTGTTGAAGTTAAATTTAAGTCAGTCGTAAGCAAATTAGTTAACAAAAATCAGCATAATAGAAAAAGAAGCCTTTTGATATTATAAAAACAAACTAAATATCTAGGCTTTTAAAGCTCGAAAATTGTGTCCTTTTAAAGTTATATCTTGAATTCAGTTCTTTTAAGGTAATTCTAACTTAAATAGAACAAACAATTCAAATTTGTAAAATATAATGGGCATATTATTTGCTTATAAACTAAAAATACTTTTCAACCAACAATAGACAGATATATAACGCGAACGAATAATAAATACACCTGCTAACGAATTTGTTCGTGATCAGCAGAAGTAATGCCAAAAATAAAGTTGATTTTTGGTGGGTATGTGAGTTGTAGATAACAAACTTAAATTAAATTAAAAATAACTATAATAACACACAAGTTCACATGCCCACTCCTGTTAAAGAGAATTAAATCAAACAGACGCTTCGAAAAGATGATTTTCATCATAGCTTTCATCAGTTCTAATGCGTAAAGGCACTTAAAAAGTGTGCGCCACCCAGTTCAAATTGCTGTTCATTATTGAATTCAAAACTGTCAGTTGAGGTCCTCCCACCAAAACCACCACCACCAATAACCCCACTACCTTCACCTCCACCAACACTACCAAAATCAGCACAAACACCAACACCACCACCTTCTCCACCATCACTAATACTGGTTTTTAAATTTTCCATTTTGATTATTGGAGGCTTATCGCCAGGTTTCCAACGGCGATGTATTCCCAAAGCCTTCAATTTTTGACATACCGATGAGGGAGATATTGCAAAACCTTTTTCTGCTAACCTAGCTGAAATTTTCCAATACTGAATATTACTATCTTCTTTTATCATTTCTAGTATTTCGCGAGTAATTTCTCTGTCACGTAATTGGCGATCAGCAGCTTTGAGTCGTCGTCGGGGTGTTTTATCGTTTGGAGTGCTTGTTGCCACTGGCTTAGGAGGTTTCTCAAGTTTTGGACGCGTTTCGCGTTTGCTGCGATACGATAGTGGTATACCTTTAACAATGGCATCGCGCAGCTTCCAAGCGGTCATCTGGGAAACGTTCAACTGTCGTGCAATTTCCATTGTGGAAGAATTTTGTGATACAAGAATCTTAGCTGTTGCATATTTTTCGTCATCGATAAAGACGTTAGGCTTTCGGGGCTTCTTTGTAGTTGGTCTGTAATATATTTGTGTAAATACTATGCATACATATTATAAACAATAGAGGTTGATGTACTTACGTCAAATTAATGTTTTGAGGCTGGATGGATTTGATTGACAAATTAACTGGTTGCGAAAAACTTGGTCTGTAACGTTTTAAATTGTTAATAAAGAAATCATAGGAAAATGTTAAAATTTTAATTATTTAATTGTAACAAATAACAACAAGTGTGGAGAGAAAAGCTGAAATCGTGGGGTTGAAAATTAATACCGACAAAACAAAGATGATCAGCCTCGGGACCCAGTCATCCTCTCTAGTAAATATTTCTCAACATATAATATATTGATGCAGTTATACTAATTCGAATATTCTCTATCGTTTGGTCATCCCCATTGCTTTATCTCTATTATTAATGAAGTTACGGAAACCAATTTTGCTCTATACCACATATTTTTGGGTTTTCCTAGTGCTTATTTGTCTCATATATACAGGAGGTGGGATATAGAGCATTTAAGCTCACATAATCTATTACAACTAAGTGAACATTTTCGTGCTTATTTGCTCTATACCCATGGACTACAGTACAGTCAGCTTGAAAAGTATAAATAAAAGCATAATTTTCGCGATCACTTTAGTGGTCCTCAGGAAAGTCAAGTTCGCTTTCCATCGAAGACATCTCCTAATGCGGAAGCGCACTGGACTAAGCCAACCAACCAAGTTGCTCATATACAAGCAACTCATCTGACCTATCATCAGCTACAGCTTTCCTGTGTGGTTCACGATTTCGAAAACCAACATGAGAACAGTCGAGGTAGAATCACCACAACTAGACAAGAGTTGGAAGGAGCAGGAACACATTACCGGAAATCGCACATGATGGATCGGAGATGTAGTTGAAGCCCTGTACCCCGTTGGGTTTTGCCCAAAGACTTAATAGGCCTAAGGACTTGAATAAGTACGTTAATTCAAATTTAATTTACTCTTGGAGGTTTTGTGAGTTCCTCTCAAGAGGCAGTACCCCGGAAAAAAAGGTGGCTCTGACGGGGAATCGGACCCCGACCCTTCGCTTAGCAGTCCAACACACTAACCACTAAGCCACGGGGCACTACGCTTCAACAACTAACCTTAGCATATTTTTGTAAATTAGTTAATTAGTTTTGATCTGATATAGACAATCAAAGAAATTAATTTTGCTAGGACAACACAAATAAGTTGGACAAAAAATTAAAAAAATGTTTTTTAATTCAATTCTTAAATATATGTAACTGTACTAATATCAGCAATTCGCATAACTGGAGTAACACTAATCTTCATACAAAAAAAATAATTAACAAACTAGAAATTTTAACTCAATACAGGCTTTCTCAATTAAATAAGTGGGTGGGGGCTTATAACACGGATATTAAAATAAAAAAAGAAGGTTAATCATTTCTTTCAAAAAATTAACACTAAGTCGATCACATTAAAAAGAATGCGTTTTCAAAAGCTCTCTAAGACCGACAATTATATTTATGAATGTATTTGAAATTAAGAGAACTCACTGTGGAATTTGGAATACTGATGGTATAGTCTGCATAAAATGTTCTTTATATCTTTGCATATCATGTTCGTTAATTTGATTTTCGTTGCTTTCGGTTTCCTCTGCTCCTGCTTCGTCTGTCTCTGAACCATCTTCTTCGTCCTCATCGCCATCATCGTCATCGTTATCTTCTCCATCTTCATCTTCATCAGAATCCGACTCGATATTATTTTCACTGTGGGTATTGTTTTGATTTGTTTCAAGCATTCCCAAGGCTAACGTAGTTTGTGGAATGCCACCATAGTTTGGCTGTTCGACATGTTGCATGTAATTTCCCCCGCCATTCGCATACGCAGCCTGGTAATTTTGCTCCTGGCTTATTCCCTGTTCAATGCTGTTTGGATTTATTTGCTTATCAGCGCTTTTGTTGATATTTTCTTCTTCGTGATCTTCATCCTCTTCACTTTCGTCATCGCTGTCATCATCGTCATCACTATCGTCCTCATCTTCGTCATCATCATCTTCATCATCGCTATCATCATTATCATCGTCATCTTCTTCTTCTTCATCATTTACCTCCTTTTTAATTTCAATATTGCTCTCATGATTTTGATGGCTTGTTACTTCAATTAGTTCAGGTTTAACTTTCAAATTAATTTGTTCGGAAAAGGCATTAGATGTTTCTGGTGCAATTGCTTCAATTTTTTGTTCGGTTTCTGGCTTTTGAAAGTGTTCTTCTGCAGGTGAATCGATACAACGTTCCTGTAGACTAACACCATTAACCAAATTTTTACGTAAACGCCATGCAAAAGTACGCGATATGTCGAGTTCTTGGGCGATTTGAGTTGTTGTAGCCTCTTTAAGAATTAGATGTTTTGCCAAAGCGATCTTTCCTGCGTCTAATTTTATACGAGTTCGTCCTTTACGCTTGGTATTGTTGGATAAGACTCTAAACAAATTAAAATTAGAATAGAAGATATGTTAAAAAAAGGGCAGCAATTTGTGTCACCTTTTGTTTTGCATATAGAAGGCATTATCTGGCTTTCGAGGTGTCATAATTGGTTTCGGAAAGTTATTATATTGGACGATATTTTGTTTAAATAACTGTTGTAAAGGCCTGTTTAATTATGAGTTAATATTTAGTTTTTTACATAATAAATAGTTAAACTGTTTAACTTACACTTTTGCAGCACGAGACGGACAACCAGTTCTTTTATGCCATCCTAGGTGATGTCCAGTCGGGAAAAGAACATGACAGTCTGTGCACTCCATAGGACGGCTATGTATATAAACAAAATATTTGAAAATTAGATTAGTTTTCAGTGTTCGATTAAGAATTAATAGTAGTATTCGAAGCAAATTTAGTAAACAATACATCAATTTGGAAAAAAATCAATCTGAACATTTTTTTCGTTTTTTTCTCCACAGTGTTAAGTTTAAAATGAGTTTTCTTAAAAGCTTTTTTTTTAGATATTTAAAAATAAAAAAAAAAACTATATGATAAAGCGAACTTTTGACTTTAAAAACTAGCAAAGCACATTATTTAAGTATTTCCGTTATTTTTAAATATTTATTTTCCAATGCAAGTGCTTTTTTAGAAAATTGCCCCTCCCGCCTAAATGGGGGAGGTAAATTTTTTTTGTATTTTGTCCATCTATGTATAAGAATACGGCGCCAAAGTTATCGGACTCTATCCCCTTTTTACTTGCGATTATAGGGACTATAAGGCAAGTTTAGGATTCGTGAATATTATAAAAATTGATATAATAATCAAACATGACATTACGATTATAGAGAAGTCTAAAAAAGTGATCGTCTGTCTGTCTGTCTGTCAGTATGTATAACAAGCTGCAGCCTAAACGTCTTAAGGCTGGGTGTACCTCAACTCAAAATTCAAGTAAACGTACTTGTATGGATTGGTGCACAAATAAAATTCTCTTTTTTCCGTGCTCTAAGCTCAAAGGTTCATTCAGACTTCAGATGAGGAGCATAGACGTTTTAAAACGTAAATATTCCTTCTCTTCGTATCGCACAGAATATTTTTTCCTTGCGTTTATTTGTTTTCGATCCTCAGGAGCGATGACGACGCAACGACCACGAAGAAATGATATGCATGGGCATGGGCACAACCATAAACCTACCTGCCTCTGTTCTGGCTCTAGAAATAATTAGAAATGAAATGACCTTTTTTGTTTTTTGTGGTGTTCGTCCTTTCTGTGGCTCTCCTAGTCCATAATAAGTTGCCTAGGAATTTGTTGTTTTCTTTAATTTTCAATTAGCTATCTGAAAAAAACTGAACCTGTGAGCAAAATTAGTTCAAGCTTCAAGTTGATATGATAATTGCATCGTTGGCCGGCCTATATTTTTTATTTTGTCTGTCTAAAAGACCGGCCTAGATCAATTTTAACGTTTGCCAACTTGTTTTTGACGTTGAACGAAGACCTTTTGTAAATTTTCATAAAATATCTAGACAGTTTTTTACTTGGGATTATAGGGACTAGGCAAGTTTAGGATTCGTGATTATAAAAAATTTGAAATAAAAATCAGACATGACATTACGATCATAGAGAAGCCTAAAAGTCATTGGCAAAAAATATCCGTCTGTCTGTCTATCTGTCCGTCCGGGTGTATATCGAGCTGCAGCCTAAACGGGTTCAGCGATTGCCTTCAAACTTGCTGTGTGTGATTCTTTTGGCATTCCCCAGAGGGAAAATTGAAATTTTATTTTTAGCCCTAAAAATAACGTTAGCTGCCATATGACCGTTTAGCGAAATCTTATTTTTTCGAAAACGGCTCCAACGATTTTAATGAAAATTTTTGAGATTTTTTTTGTTGGTATTGGCTATCATTTGATTAGAACCACATATACGGGAAAAGTCTATTAACGGGGCCTTTCATATAACGGTTTTTTTATTTTTTGGCTTTCTCGGTTACCGATCTATGGATTTCTGTCGAATTTTATATTTAAGAAGATCTAGGTAGCCGAATTAATTATGCATATCAAAATTTTGAAAAAAAAATGTTCTAATTAAAATTAATTTTTGAATTTTTTTTGAAAAATTAATATTTGAAAACTAATCAAAAAAAATTATTTTAAATTTCATAATCACATGTATATTAATAAATTCTAAAAAACTGGATACCAAAATTAAAAACATAATTTGTTTTCAAAAAACTAAAAATAAAAACAGCATTTTATCAAAACCGGTCCTACAATTTTCGAAATACATTTTTCATAAATTCCTTGTTATTTAAGACGTGTGATGGCATACTTCATTTTTTACTAAAAACCGTTAAGTATTGTGGTTTTTAATACTTTTTCAAAACTGTGTTATTTTCAACACAAATGTTACCTGTTTCTGCCAAAGATCTTGCTTTCCAATGTAATTAGGCAAATAAGAACAAGTACGTGCGACCCAGTCGTGCCCATTTTTTACTTGCGATTAGAGATACTATAATGCAAGTTATGCTTCGCGCAGATTTAAAATTTTGAGATAACAATCAAACATGACATTACGATGATAGAGAAACATTTTTGAGTTACTGTCCGTCTGTCTGGCTGTCTGACTGATTTTGACATTCTACAGAGGAGTTTTTTCATTTTTATAACCCTTATGTAAAATCTTATTTTTCTCGAAAACGGCTCCAAGAATTTTTATGAAAAAAAATCAGTGTACTACTGTAGATAAGCATTATATTTTAGTGAAACAAAAATTAATATGGTGGGCTAAAAACCTCCCATAGGACCGTTTTTTTTTCTTCGATCGACCGATTACTATCAAAATTGATATTAAAGAAGATCTAAGTAGCCTAAGTAATTTCGCGTTAATTTTTTTTCGAAAACTTGTTTTTTTTATTTTTAATAATTAATTTTTTTTTCAAAAATCAATATTTTGAAAACGAGTAAGTGATTTTGTTTCTGAATTTTGTTTTAAATGTACGTTATTTTTGTGCTTGTATTTAATACACTTTTGTTATCTGTACTTATTTTATATTCACACCAATTGACAATTTCAGCACGCCTCATTGCGACTTGATTCAGAACTAAAAAATGGGCACGACTGGGTCCCACGTACTTGCTCTAATGTGCATAATTACATTGGAAAGCAAGATCTTTGACAGAAACAAGTAACATTTGCGTTAAAAATAACACAGTTTGAACTTTTACAAAGTATTAAAAACCACAATACTAAACGGTTTTTAGTAAAAATAAAGTATGCCATCACACGTCTTAAAAAACAAGGAATTTATAATAAATGTATTTGGAAAATTGTAGGATCGGTTTTGATAAAATCCAGTTTTTTATTTTTAGTTTTTTGAAAAAAAAATATTTTTTTTAAATTTTGGTATGCAGTTTTTTAGAATTTATTAAAATACATGTGATTATAAAATTTAAAATAATTTTTTTTTGATTAGTTTTCAATATATTACATATATTATATATATGTAGTTCTAATCAAATAATAGCAACAAAAAATTCCCATCACAGACGACCGATTCGAGGATATTATGAACAACGACGGAGCCCCGTTCTACGAGAGAACCAGCAACGGACACAACAGAGGATAAAAAACACCGCATCCTAACCCCAATTTTTTTTAAACCATAGACAAATATTATAATTAAGAATTTCAATTAAAAGATTATGCAAACAAAAATATGATATAAGTAAAAATATAACATTGTATAGAGCCAGCTTAAGTACATCGGGCTCCTGTTGTTGAGCCGACATGATTTATTTTAGTTATAAGTTAGTTTAAGGCCAATTGTACATAAATTTTAACGATGTAATAAAAATAATCTAATCTCAAATCTCAATGATACTTCATGAAACTATTCACACCGGACCATTGTATATATGTACGTACACATACGTAGTACTCTCATGGTGTCATTTTCGTCTGGCCATTTTCCTGGTTGATTCGTAACTAACTCTAAATAGTGGAGACAAGAACATTTACCGATATTTTACCAGTATTTAATAAACTTTTGTCATTTATTCTTATTTTATATCCACACCAATTGGCGATTTCAGCGCCAATCATTGCGATTCGCAATTAAAAAATGGGTACGACTGGATCGCACGTACTTGCTCTTATCTGCGTAATTACATTGGAAGGCAAGACCTTTGCCAGAAACAAGTAACATTTACGTTGAAAATAACGCATTTTGATCTTATAAAAAGTATCAAAACAATACTTAACGATTTTTTGTAAAAACGAAGTACGCCATCACGCGTCTTAAATAACAGGGAATTTATGAAAAATGTATTTCGAAAATTGTAGGACTGGTTTTGATAAAATCCTGTTTTTTTATTTTTAGTTTTCAGTCACCGTCTGAACTTCAAGCCGGCAACATCGATACTTAATTATGCTCTGCATATTTTTCGCGCTTGCGTCTGTGCTTTATCCCGCTACGTCAATGGTGATCGTGCCACACAACCGAAGCTACACTCGATATTGATGAAGCATTTTCAAAAAAAAAGAAGTTATTTGGCGGCCCCTTACATGACTGATAATATAAACGACGACGATGAATCCATATAAACATATAAAATTTAACCATAATAACAACTCCGCGGTCCGGAGTCTGAATCAGAGGGGCTCCTCGTTGAGCCCCACTGCTTCAGAGTCCGCGCCACGGAGTCATAACGAACACCCTAATGTTAACATCACTTCGAATTCCATTCAACGTTCTACAATGGAACCTTAATGGCTATTTTAACAATTGTCACGAACTGCAACTACTAATTAAAGACATTAAACCAAACATTATTTCACTACAAGAAACGCACATTCCATTTGATTTACAACCATCCGCACCCAAACAATACTCCTCATAGTTTCATAATTTTGACTCTATTTCAACCTCTAAACAAGGTGTGCCTCCTCATCCACAAATCCATCCCACAAACCCCAATACAATCAATTCAAACATATCAGCAATAGGAGTCCAAATCAAGCTCAATACAAAAATTACAGTTATTTCAATCTACATTCACCCAGACCAAAATTTCTCAATACAAGACCTAGAAGGTGTCATAGAAGGAATACACACTCCTATACTAATAACAGGCGACTTCAATTCATGAAGCCCTTCTTGGGGTTCTGAGAAAGCAAACAAACGCGGCAAAATAATCGAACATTTCATTGCTAACTCCGGGCTAGCGATTCTTAATGACGGTCGGCACACTCATTTTTCCACACATAGAACGTTTACACACGTCGACCTGTCCATAATTTCACCTTCCCTCCTCCCAAAATCTACCTGGAATATTTCTGATGATCTCTCTGGCCGCGATCATTTTCCCATTCTAATCACCTTCACATCTGGCCCCTACAATCAGCAACTAAAACATCAAAAGAAATTCTTGCTTGACAGAGCAAATTCGGATCTATTCCGAACTTCTATGACAAATGAGTTATACTTAAGGAATGAATCCCCCAACATCAATAAAGAATCCGCACTAATTCATAAAGCCATACCCACTCAGCAAATCTAGCCATCCCTCAAACAAGCGGAAAAATGCATAAAAAACAATTCCTTGATGGAAACAAGAAATAAGCTCCCTCCGGAAGCAAAAACAAAAAGCTTGGTATAGTTTTAAAAAATCACCCACCACCTTTACCGTAAGCTGAATGCCAAATTCCGCAAAACAATCAAAGCCGAAAAAAAAGTGTTTTGAAAAATTCACTGCCAATATGAGACCCAACTCGACGTCCCAGAAACTTTGGGCAGACATAAAAAAATTTACAAGGACATTCGCACCTAACGTAATAAAAACAATAAACACCAGAACCGAAACCATAACCTGTCCAGTTAAAATAGTCGAACACTTTGCTCAGACCTGGGAAGAACTTGCTGATGACTCGAACTTCAGTTCGATATTCATCAATGAAAAATTCAAAATTCTAAACGACTCAAACCCATCTTTTGAACCTAGTCATTCAGCACTCTCAATTGAATCCCCTATAAAAATGTTAGAACTGATTTCCTCAGTTAAAATGTAATACACCAGGTTTCGACCGCATTTCATACAAAATATTAAAAAATTCACCTCCTGTCGCAAAAACTCGATTACTGTCGTTGTACAACAAAAACCTCAACACAGGTATAATTCCACACGCCTGGAAAGTTGCAAGTATCATTCCGTTGTCTAAGCTAAATAAAGATCTAACCTCCACCTCGGGGTACCGACCAATCTCTCTTCTGCCTTGTACAGGGAAAATTATGAAAAAAATCATAGCGAAACGTCTGTTTTGGTTCCTAGAAAGTGATAAGTTACTAGATAATCGGCAAGTCGCATTTAGAAAAGGCAGATCTACTCTAGACGCTCTCCTCCACCTCGACCATTGCATCTCTTCAACACTCCCTGAAAGAAACCGTACTTCGCTTCTCAGTCTAGACTTTGAAAAAGCCTTTGACAGTATCGGGGTTCATGTTTCGCATGAGCTTTCCGCTTAACTCCGATCAAAAACATATTAACCGAAGCAGGACTTCCCCAACTAGCTGACAGAATAATCTATCTTACTTCGAAAATCATCCAAGAAATCAACTCACCTAACGCAACACCCATCATCATTAATGTCAAGAAAGCCTTGAATCGGAAGAGAAACCTGAGACTTCAGTCGACCCTAGGGAACGCGCTTACGTTCGCAAACGAGTTAAATATCCCAATCTCTATTAAGCATCATAAAACCAAAGGGCAACCACTATGGAACCTTCCAAGCTACGTGATAAATACTGATTTTTACAAGTATGCAAAATTCACAACCACTGATGACATCTACAAAGCCTTATTCCTGAGCACCGCAGACAAATACAAATCACTCGGCTGGAACCTTCTCTTTTTCGACGCCTCTAAAACAGATAGCCATACATCATTTGCCATCGTCGACGAAAATGGTTCAGTGCTTTCCAAAGGATTGTTACCAAATTTTACAATAAATAAAACACTGTAATAAAAGAAAGACGGTTATATTTTCTGATAGTCTATCTACATTTTCTGCTTTGAAAAATATAACAAATTCTACCAAAATCGTCGAAACAATTCGTAACCTGCTCATATCAAACAGTCAAACACTGAAAATCATATGGGTTCCTGGCCACACCGGAATCAAAGGCAACGAGGCAGCTGATACGGCAGCCAAGTCAGCGTTAAAAGAACCTTTGCAAATGTTCTATTAAAACAAAAAAAAAGATATTAAAAATCTCATTACCGAAAATTGGAAATACAAAAGAAAAAACGCCTGGGCAAATTATAACCACACGTACAAAAACTTAAGCCCCAACGGCGTTAAAACGATCTACCCCAATAATATATCTCCAAAGAAATTGAAGATATATACCAGATTAAGACTTGGCCACTCGTACATAACGCACAAACACCTTTTTTGAGAAGCAACAACCGGCTTTATGTCAACTTTGCGAAGAAAATCCAACCCTCACCATGTCGCTTTGCTCTCCTGTCCAAAAGTCATTTCAACATGCAAACAAATTTCCAACTTCAACCTCACTCATCTACTATCAAACGTCACAACTGAGCACATAAATCTCGTCTACAACATTATGGCCGCTTTAAACCTTAAAAACTCTATTTAATCTATAATTATTTTTTGTTTCTTTTTATTTTTTACATTCTATCACAATCTTACTATTACTTTGTAACAAACTAGTTGAAAGCCCTGGCAGCTAATTTCTAGTTTTAAGCAACTATTAACTTGTAATTTACTTACACTTTAATACAATAATAATAATAATAATAATATTTTTAGTTTTTTGAAATATTTTTTTTTAATTTTGGTATGCTGTTTTTTTATAGTTTATTAATATACATGTGTTTATAAAATTTAAAATAATTTTTTTGATTAGTTTAAAAAATATTGTTTAAAAAAAAAATATAAAAATTATTTTTAATTAACAAATAAAAATTATTCAAAATTTTGGTATGCAAAATTAATTCGGCTAACTACTTATTCTCAAATATAAAAATTGACAGAAATCCAAGGAGCCGGTAACGAGAAAGCCAAAAATAAAAAACCGTTAATAGACTTTTCCCGTAAATTTGGTTTTAATTAAATGATAGCCAATTCCAACGAAAAAATATTAAAAAATGTTTGTCAAAATTTTAGACTGTATAAATTGGACTGAAATCTTCAACAAACTTTTAAGTGCATGAACGAAGATGAAAATTAATACACACAATTTTGTACGAATTAGGTTCTAGAAAAGGCAAAAGAAATACTATATTCTGTTCAATTTATATTTTCAGTACAGACCTTATGGAAGAGAGCATTCAAACACACTGGTACCGGCATGTGTTTGCATCGCACCCAACTTAAGAAATTACCACTTAAATATAAAAAAAGAACCCTAAAATACATTGAAATTGTTGTTGTAATATTTCATTTAACCCACGAACATTCCACCAAGTCCTCTCTGCTCCCCGGCTGCAAGAAGACTGATTATCAATTTGCCTCTTGCTTATTGTGTTTATTTAAATAAAATCACTATTGCAGAGTTACAATTCGCCTTTAATGGAAATGTTAATAACTTTTTCTTTGGTTTTTGTTATGAAAGTTCCAGAATTGAAGCTTTTGAAGGTGTTGTCGCTACATTTTTTTGCTTACTTCCTTCGTTTTTATTTTTCTTAAAAAAAAAAAAACGGTTAAAATAAAGATACATAATGCAATATTTGTTGACAATTTATTTTTACTTGCGATTATAGGAACTTTAATGCAAGTTATGCATTCGTACACAACAAAAATAAATTGAGATAATAATTAAAAATGTAGTGCCCCGTGGCTTAGGGGTTAGTGTGTTGGACTGCTAGGCGAATGAGCCTGGGTTCGAATCCAGCTCATAGCCATCTTCTTTTCCGGGGTACTGCCTCTTGCGAGGAACTGACAAAACTTCCAAGAGTAAAATTTTTCTCGAAAAATTGCATCTCATGTAGCCGTTCGGACTCGGCGGTAAACGTAGGTCCCTTCCATTCTTGCATAATGGTTGAGAGTATAAGTAACTAGGCCTTGGCTCCTTAAGGAGCTGTCACGCCAATAAATTTAATTTTATAATCAAACATGACATTACGATTGATAAACGTATTTGAGTTACTGGAAAATTATGTTTTTCTGTATGCACGGATGTATTTTGGACTACAGTCTGATCGGCTTGGTCGATCGTCTTCAAATTAAGAACATAAGATTATTTTGTCATTTTACAGAGGCCTTATTTTATTTTTTTGTTGCTCAAATATTAACGGTACCTGTTATACAACCGTTTATTTTTCTCGAAAACGGTTTCAAGGATTTGTATGGACAAAAAATCTGTGTACTTTTGTAGGTGTGGTTTATATTTAGTTGAAAAAATATAAGTTGGTGGCCTTAAAACGGTACCTCGGAAACTGGCTATCCGATTACAATCAAAATTGTTATTCAGGAAGATGTAGGTAGCCGTAGTAATTTTACTTCAAGATATTTTCCAATATTGTTGTTAAAAAACCGTTAATTTAAAAACCATTACTACGATTTTGAAAGGAAATAAAATGGCGTTCAAATTATTCCGCTAACAACTATTTTACATCTACATGTTTCTGTTTTCATAAAATTTGAATAAACAGTTGGTAACCATACCTACATTTGTGTGAGAATTATACCAATTTATAATGCCCAGTATGGCAACCATTTGAGCTTTAAAATGGAGATAGCTTATTGAAATCCATAACAGTACCTACAAGTGAAAGGCAAATACCCTATCTTCCCTGTACTGAAAATATAAATTGAACAGAGTATAATACATAGGAAAGAAGTTCATGTATACATTTTTCCCCCAACCCGTGAGGTTTGACACCGGTTTCAGTCCGGTCCCGGTGTGAATAGTCTCGTGTATCCTGGCCCACTGATTAGAATTCCAATTTCGTTCAGTTTCATTGACAGATTTGTATCATTGTATATGCATTCTCTATAGTACTCTCATGGTGTCATTTTTCCTTTGGCCATCTTCCTGGTTGTTCCGTAACTAACTATAAATAATGGAAACGAGAACATTTACCAATATTTTACCAGTATTTAATACACTTTATTAATTTGTTTTTATTCTATATCCACACCAATTGGCGATTTCAGCGCCACTCATTGCTACTTGATTCGCAATCAAAAAATGATGCTTCAGTGGATATACAATATATGTATATTATATACATAAACATATATATATATATGTATATTATATACATATACATATATAATAGTACATACTTAATATGTCCATGATTTCTGTAGTTATACCCAGTGCTACCATATGGCTTAGTGGCTAGTGTCGGACTGCTAAGCGAATGAGCCTGAGCTTGAATCAGCTCATAGCCACATTCTTTTCCGGGGTACTGCATCTTGCGGGGAACTAACAAAATCTCCAAGATTAAAATTTGTCTCGAAAAACTGCATCTCCTTCCATTCTTGCAGACTTACAACACACCCACAGGAATGGTTGAGAGTATAAGTCACTAGGCTTTGGCTCCTTAAGGAGCCAAATAAATTTATTTATTTATTTTTTTTATACCACCTAGTTTCGTTAAGTAACGTTAGTAGGCGCCGTTTATTTATTTAAAAAATAATTTTTTTTGGCATACCTCAGCAAAGCCGAGTCGGCAAATGAAATTGAAAAAGCAATGAAAAAGTGAAACATTTATATAAAAATAAACAGAATGGCAGCGGATGACAGTGGCGCTAACCCAGAGATTCGTGAATACGAACATAACTCAGGCTAGGTAGCAATTTTTCAAAAATTTTCGGTGCATCTTTCATGCACTACTGGATTTTGAGTGAGAAAATCTTTTTTATTTGATTCAATAATCCACTCACTTTGACTTTACGGAACAACAAGTATGACTATCCCTTACGTTTGTTCGTACGCACTTAAGCCCAGATGCCGATGCACATTAGTTTTAAACTTATAATCATCTTAATGGCATGGAAAAATAGAGTTAGGCAAAACTTTCAAATACGAGTTGTACGGCTGAAGAACGAATTCATGTACTTCACATTACGACCGAAATTGGGCTCGTGGGTACATTTTTGGGCAGTCCTGAAAACGGGAGTATTACGGTAAATTTTTTAAAGGCGAGGAATGCCTTTTTTTGATATAGACTGGAAAAGAGCTTTTGGCGGCAAACTGCAGAGCAAAAAGGTACAAAGGTTGGAATCGAGGACTAGAAGTAATTTCTCATATTTTTTACAAAAAAGTTTGGCCTTCCTAACTTGTTTAAACTTTTTCCGCTTTTCAACAATAGGGTTCGCTTTATAGCAAAAACATAACTCCTTGAACCAGATAATCTCTTGGCAGGTTGGACGAACCATTAATTTTCTTTGAGTGTGGTGCTTTTTGCTCTATTTTGGATACACATTCTCATTCCCAATAGAATTAGCTTTATGACCATATCTGAGCTGGAGCCTACGTCAGTTTCGAGAATACGTAGTAGCTAAAGAAGAAATTATTGAAACCGTGCCAGTTGGCTTTCTTATACTGTCAAACCGTTTTCTTGGGAGCTATTTCTTTAACAGGAATATTTTGGCATGAGAAATTAGAAGATGTGAAGTGTCTTAGGGCTATAAGACACTAATGTTACTAACAATACACTTTTAAGCGCCAGAGGTAAGAAAAAAGTCGTTTTCGACTGGACCGTCCTACAAGTAGGCTTGTTAACTAATTGTGTAATATGGTTAAACTCATCAAAGTTTACACATACCTTCTGGAAGCCAGGAGGAAAACACATAAAGTAAAAAAGGAGTTGAATGGGACACGTTCCGACGACGACGCCTGTTCATTATTAATTTGGCTGAAAAGGGGTTTGAACTTTGCTATACGCGAACAGCACGTTTTATGTTGGCAGGAGTTTTAAATAAAGTATTATTTTACAAAAGGAGTGCAGAAAAAGTCCCATTTAATAAAAAAAAACTCACGTTTGATTTCTTCTTTTTTGAACACATCGTCCACGACGAATGTGCTTCTCCAAAAAGCGTTTGTATAAATAGCTCTTCTTGCAGTTCGTACATTCATAAACTGGCGGTGATCTTCCATGACAAATCTGCATATGATCCTTTAGCAAAAGTTTCCTAGGAAACAGTTGATAACAAATACTGCACTGAAAGCCATTTCCTTTTTTGGCATACCTCAGCAAAGCCGAGTCGGCAAATGAAATTGAAAAAGCAATGAAAAAGTGAAACATTTATATAAAAATAAACAGAATGGCAGCGGATGACAGTGGCGCTAACCCAGAGATTCGTGAATACGAACATAACTCAGGCTAGGTAGCAATTTTTCAAAAATTTTCGGTGCATCTTTCATGCACTACTGGATTTTGAGTGAGAAAATCTTTTTTATTTGATTCAATAATCCACTCACTTTGACTTTACGGAACAACAAGTATGACTATCCCTTACGTTTGTTCGTACGCACTTAAGCCCAGATGCCGATGCACATTAGTTTTAAACTTATAATCATCTTAATGGCATGGAAAAATAGAGTTAGGCAAAACTTTCAAATACGAGTTGTACGGCTGAAGAACGAATTCATGTACTTCACATTACGACCGAAATTGGGCTCGTGGGTACATTTTTGGGCAGTCCTGAAAACGGGAGTATTACGGTAAATTTTTTAAAGGCGAGGAATGCCTTTTTTTGATATAGACTGGAAAAGAGCTTTTGGCGGCAAACTGCAGAGCAAAAAGGTACAAAGGTTGGAATCGAGGACTAGAAGTAATTTCTCATATTTTTTACAAAAAAGTTTGGCCTTCCTAACTTGTTTAAACTTTTTCCGCTTTTCAACAATAGGGTTCGCTTTATAGCAAAAACATAACTCCTTGAACCAGATAATCTCTTGGCAGGTTGGACTGAACCATTAATTTTCTTTGAGTGTGGTGCTTTTTACTCTATTTTGGATACACATTCTCATTCCCAATAGAATTAGCTTTATGACCATATCTGAGCTGGAGCCTACGTCAGTTTCGAGAATACGTAGTAGCTAAAGAAGAAATTATTGAAACCGTGCCAGTTGGCTTTCTTATACTGTCAAACCGTTTTCTTGGGAGCTATTTCTTTAACAGGAATATTTTGGCATGAGAAATTAGAAGATGTGAAGTGTCTTAGGGCTATAAGACACTAATGTTACTAACAATACACTTTTAAGCGCCAGAGGTAAGAAAAAAGTCGTTTTCGACTGGACCGTCCTACAAGTAGGCTTGTTAACTAATTGTGTAATATGGTTAAACTCATCAAAGTTTACACATACCTTCTGGAAGCCAGGAGGAAAACACATAAAGTAAAAAAGGAGTTGAATGGGACACGTTCCGACGACGACGCCTGTTCATTATTAATTTGGCTGAAAAGGGGTTTGAACTCTGCTATACGCGAACAGCACGTTTTATGTTGGCAGGAGTTTTAAATAAAGTATTATTTTACAAAAGGAGTGCAGAAAAAGTCCCATTTAATAAAAAAAAACTCACGTTTGATTTCTTCTTTTTTGAACACATCGTCCACGACGAATGTGCTTCTCCAAAAAGCGTTTGTATAAATAGCTCTTCTTGCAGTTCGTACATTCATAAACTGGCGGTGATCTTCCATGACAAATCTGCATATGATCCTTTAGCAAAAGTTTCCTAGGAAACAGTTGATAACAAATACTGCACTGAAAGCCATTTCCTTTTTTGGCATACCTCAGCAAAGCCGAGTCGGCAAATGAAATTGAAAAAGCAATGAAAAAGTGAAACATTTATATAAAAATAAACAGAATGGCAGCGGATGACAGTGGCGCTAACCCAGAGATTCGTGAATACGAACATAACTCAGGCTAGGTAGCAATTTTTCAAAAATTTTCGGTGCATCTTTCATGCACTACTGGATTTTGAGTGAGAAAATCTTTTTTATTTGATTCAATAATCCACTCACTTTGACTTTACGGAACAACAAGTATGACTATCCCTTACGTTTGTTCGTATGCACTTAAGCCCAGATGCCGATGCACATTAGTTTTAAACTTATAATCATCTTAATGGCATGGAAAAATAGAGTTAGGCAAAACTTTCAAATACGAGTTGTACGGCTGAAGAACGAATTCATGTACTTCACATTACGACCGAAATTGGGCTCGTGGGTACATTTTTGGGCAGTCCTGAAAACGGGAGTATTACGGTAAATTTTTTAAAGGCGAGGAATGCCTTTTTTTGATATAGACTGGAAAAGAGCTTTTGGCGGCAAACTGCAGAGCAAAAAGGTACAAAGGTTGGAATCGAGGACTAGAAGTAATTTCTCATATTTTTTACAAAAAAGTTTGGCCTTCCTAACTTGTTTAAACTTTTTCCGCTTTTCAACAATAGGGTTCGCTTTATAGCAAAAACATAACTCCTTGAACCAGATAATCTCTTGGCAGGTTGGACTGAACCATTAATTTTCTTTGAGTGTGGTGCTTTTTGCTCTATTTTGGATACACATTCTCATTCCCAATAGAATTAGCTTTATGACCATATCTGAGCTGGAGCCTACGTCAGTTTCGAGAATACGTAGTAGCTAAAGAAGAAATTATTGAAACCGTGCCAGTTGGCTTTCTTATACTGTCAAACCGTTTTCTTGGGAGCTATTTCTTTAACAGGAATATTTTGGCATGAGAAATTAGAAGATGTGAAGTGTCTTAGGGCTATAAGACACTAATGTTACTAACAATACACTTTTAAGCGCCAGAGGTAAGAAAAAAGTCGTTTTCGACTGGACCGTCCTACAAGTAGGCTTGTTAACTAATTGTGTAATATGGTTAAACTCATCAAAGTTTACACATACCTTCTGGAAGCCAGGAGGAAAACACATAAAGTAAAAAAGGAGTTGAATGGGACACGTTCCGACGACGACGCCTGTTCATTATTAATTTGGCTGAAAAGGGGTTTGAACTTTGCTATACGCGAACAGCACGTTTTATGTTGGCAGGAGTTTTAAATAAAGTATTATTTTACAAAAGGAGTGCAGAAAAAGTCCCATTTAATAAAAAAAAACTCACGTTTGATTTCTTCTTTTTTGAACACATCGTCCACGACGAATGTGCTTCTCCAAAAAGCGTTTGTATAAATAGCTCTTCTTGCAGTTCGTACATTCATAAACTGGCGGTGATCTTCCATGACAAATCTGCATATGATCCTTTAGCAAAAGTTTCCTAGGAAACAGTTGATAACAAATACTGCACTGAAAGCCATTTCCTTTTTTGGCATACCTCAGCAAAGCCGAGTCGGCAAATGAAATTGAAAAAGCAATGAAAAAGTGAAACATTTATATAAAAATAAACAGAATGGCAGCGGATGACAGTGGCGCTAACCCAGAGATTCGTGAATACGAACATAACTCAGGCTAGGTAGCAATTTTTCAAAAATTTTCGGTGCAGCTTTCATGCACTACTGGATTTTGAGTGAGAAAATCTTTTTTATTTGATTCAATAATCCACTCACTTTGACTTTACGGAACAACAAGTATGACTATCCCTTACGTTTGTTCGTACGCACTTAAGCCCAGATGCCGATGCACATTAGTTTTAAACTTATAATCATCTTAATGGCATGGAAAAATAGAGTTAGGCAAAACTTTCAAATACGAGTTGTACGGCTGAAGAACGAATTCATGTACTTCACATTACGACCGAAATTGGGCTCGTGGGTACATTTTTGGGCAGTCCTGAAAACGGGAGTATTACAGTAAATTTTTTAAAGGCGAGGAATGCCTTTTTTTGATATAGACTGGAAAAGAGCTTTTGGCGGCAAACTGCAGAGCAAAAAGGTACAAAGGTTGGAATCGAGGACTAGAAGTAATTTCTCATATTTTTTACAAAAAAGTTTGGCCTTCCTAACTTGTTTAAACTTTTTCCGCTTTTCAACAATAGGGTTCGCTTTATAGCAAAAACATAACTCCTTGAACCAGATAATCTCTTGGCAGGTTGGACTGAACCATTAATTTTCTTTGAGTGTGGTGCTTTTTACTCTATTTTGGATACACATTCTCATTCCCAATAGAATTAGCTTTATGACCATATCTGAGCTGGAGGCTACGTCAGTTTCGAGAATACGTAGTAGCTAAAGAAGAAATTATTGAAACCGTGCCAGTTGGCTTTCTTATACTGTCAAACCGTTTTCTTGGGAGCTATTTCTTTAACAGGAATATTTTGGCATGAGAAATTAGAAGATGTGAAGTGTCTTAGGGCTATAAGACACTAATGTTACTAACAATACACTTTTAAGCGCCAGAGGTAAGAAAAAAGTCGTTTTCGACTGGACCGTCCTACAAGTAGGCTTGTTAACTAATTGTGTAATATGGTTAAACTCATCAAAGTTTACACATACCTTCTGGAAGCCAGGAGGAAAACACATAAAGTAAAAAAGGAGTTGAATGGGACACGTTCCGACGACGACGCCTGTTCATTATTAATTTGGCTGAAAAGGGGTTTGAACTTTGCTATACGCGAACAGCACGTTTTATGTTGGCAGGAGTTTTAAATAAAGTATTATTTTACAAAAGGAGTGCAGAAAAAGTCCCATTTAATAAAAAAAAACTCACGTTTGATTTCTTCTTTTTTGAACACATCGTCCACGACGAATGTGCTTCTCCAAAAAGCGTTTGTATAAATAGCTCTTCTTGCAGTTCGTACATTCATAAACTGGCGGTGATCTTCCATGACAAATCTGCATATGATCCTTTAGCAAAAGTTTCCTAGGAAACAGTTGATAACAAATACTGCACTGAAAGCCATTTCCTTTTTTGGCATACCTCAGCAAAGCCGAGTCGGCAAATGAAATTGAAAAAGCAATGAAAAAGTGAAACATTTATATAAAAATAAACAGAATGGCAGCGGATGACAGTGGCGCTAACCCAGAGATTCGTGAATACGAACATAACTCAGGCTAGGTAGCAATTTTTCAAAAATTTTCGGTGCAGCTTTCATGCACTACTGGATTTTGAGTGAGAAAATCTTTTTTATTTGATTCAATAATCCACTCACTTTGACTTTACGGAACAACAAGTATGACTATCCCTTACGTTTGTTCGTACGCACTTAAGCCCAGATGCCGATGCACATTAGTTTTAAACTTATAATCATCTTAATGGCATGGAAAAATAGAGTTAGGCAAAACTTTCAAATACGAGTTGTACGGCTGAAGAACGAATTCATGTACTTCACATTACGACCGAAATTGGGCTCGTGGGTACATTTTTGGGCAGTCCTGAAAACGGGAGTATTACAGTAAATTTTTTAAAGGCGAGGAATGCCTTTTTTTGATATAGACTGGAAAAGAGCTTTTGGCGGCAAACTGCAGAGCAAAAAGGTACAAAGGTTGGAATCGAGGACTAGAAGTAATTTCTCATATTTTTTACAAAAAAGTTTGGCCTTCCTAACTTGTTTAAACTTTTTCCGCTTTTCAACAATAGGGTTCGCTTTATAGCAAAAACATAACTCCTTGAACCAGATAATCTCTTGGCAGGTTGGACTGAACCATTAATTTTCTTTGAGTGTGGTGCTTTTTACTCTATTTTGGATACACATTCTCATTCCCAATAGAATTAGCTTTATGACCATATCTGAGCTGGAGCCTACGTCAGTTTCGAGAATACGTAGTAGCTAAAGAAGAAATTATTGAAACCGTGCCAGTTGGCTTTCTTATACTGTCAAACCGTTTTCTTGGGAGCTATTTCTTTAACAGGAATATTTTGGCATGAGAAATTAGAAGATGTGAAGTGTCTTAGGGCTATAAGACACTAATGTTACTAACAATACACTTTTAAGCGCCAGAGGTAAGAAAAAAGTCGTTTTCGACTGGACCGTCCTACAAGTAGGCTTGTTAACTAATTGTGTAATATGGTTAAACTCATCAAAGTTTACACATACCTTCTGGAAGCCAGGAGGAAAACACATAAAGTAAAAAAGGAGTTGAATGGGACACGTTCCGACGACGACGCCTGTTCATTATTAATTTGGCTGAAAAGGGGTTTGAACTTTGCTATACGCGAACAGCACGTTTTATGTTGGCAGGAGTTTTAAATAAAGTATTATTTTACAAAAGGAGTGCAGAAAAAGTCCCATTTAATAAAAAAAAACTCACGTTTGATTTCTTCTTTTTTGAACACATCGTCCACGACGAATGTGCTTCTCCAAAAAGCGTTTGTATAAATAGCTCTTCTTGCAGTTCGTACATTCATAAACTGGCGGTGATCTTCCATGACAAATCTGCATATGATCCTTTAGCAAAAGTTTCCTAGGAAACAGTTGATAACAAATACTGCACTGAAAGCCATTTCCTTTTTTGGCATACCTCAGCAAAGCCGAGTCGGCAAATGAAATTGAAAAAGCAATGAAAAAGTGAAACATTTATATAAAAATAAACAGAATGGCAGCGGATGACAGTGGCGCTAACCCAGAGATTCGTGAATACGAACATAACTCAGGCTAGGTAGCAATTTTTCAAAAATTTTCGGTGCATCTTTCATGCACTACTGGATTTTGAGTGAGAAAATCTTTTTTATTTGATTCAATAATCCACTCACTTTGACTTTACGGAACAACAAGTATGACTATCCCTTACGTTTGTTCGTATGCACTTAAGCCCAGATGCCGATGCACATTAGTTTTAAACTTATAATCATCTTAATGGCATGGAAAAATAGAGTTAGGCAAAACTTTCAAATACGAGTTGTACGGCTGAAGAACGAATTCATGTACTTCACATTACGACCGAAATTGGGCTCGTGGGTACATTTTTGGGCAGTCCTGAAAACGGGAGTATTACGGTAAATTTTTTAAAGGCGAGGAATGCCTTTTTTTGATATAGACTGGAAAAGAGCTTTTGGCGGCAAACTGCAGAGCAAAAAGGTACAAAGGTTGGAATCGAGGACTAGAAGTAATTTCTCATATTTTTTACAAAAAAGTTTGGCCTTCCTAACTTGTTTAAACTTTGTCCGCTTTTCAACAATAGGGTTCGCTTTATAGCAAAAACATAACTCCTTGAACCAGATAATCTCTTGGCAGGTTGGACTGAACCATTAATTTTCTTTGAGTGTGGTGCTTTTTACTCTATTTTGGATACACATTCTCATTCCCAATAGAATTAGCTTTATGACCATATCTGAGCTGGAGCCTACGTCAGTTTCGAGAATACGTAGTAGCTAAAGAAGAAATTATTGAAACCGTGCCAGTTGGCTTTCTTATACTGTCAAACCGTTTTCTTGGGAGCTATTTCTTTAACAGGAATATTTTGGCATGAGAAATTAGAAGATGTGAAGTGTCTTAGGGCTATAAGACACTAATGTTACTAACAATACACTTTTAAGCGCCAGAGGTAAGAAAAAAGTCGTTTTCGACTGGACCGTCCTACAAGTAGGCTTGTTAACTAATTGTGTAATATGGTTAAACTCATCAAAGTTTACACATACCTTCTGGAAGCCAGGAGGAAAACACATAAAGTAAAAAAGGAGTTGAATGGGACACGTTCCGACGACGACGCCTGTTCATTATTAATTTGGCTGAAAAGGGGTTTGAACTTTGCTATACGCGAACAGCACGTTTTATGTTGGCAGGAGTTTTAAATAAAGTATTATTTTACAAAAGGAGTGTAGAAAAAGTCCCATTTAATAAAAAAAAACTCACGTTTGATTTCTTCTTTTTTGAACACATCGTCCACGACGAATGTGCTTCTCCAAAAAGCGTTTGTATAAATAGCTCTTCTTGCAGTTCGTACATTCATAAACTGGCGGTGATCTTCCATGACAAATCTGCATATGATCCTTTAGCAAAAGTTTCCTAGGAAACAGTTGATAACAAATACTGCACTGAAAGCCATTTCCTTTTTTGGCATACCTCAGCAAAGCCGAGTCGGCAAATGAAATTGAAAAAGCAATGAAAAAGTGAAACATTTATATAAAAATAAACAGAATGGCAGCGGATGACAGTGGCGCTAACCCAGAGATTCGTGAATACGAACATAACTCAGGCTAGGTAGCAATTTTTCAAAAATTTTCGGTGCATCTTTCATGCACTACTGGATTTTGAGTGAGAAAATCTTTTTTATTTGATTCAATAATCCACTCACTTTGACTTTACGGAACAACAAGTATGACTATCCCTTACGTTTGTTCGTATGCACTTAAGCCCAGATGCCGATGCACATTAGTTTTAAACTTATAATCATCTTAATGGCATGGAAAAATAGAGTTAGGCAAAACTTTCAAATACGAGTTGTACGGCTGAAGAACGAATTCATGTACTTCACATTACGACCGAAATTGGGCTCGTGGGTACATTTTTGGGCAGTCCTGAAAACGGGAGTATTACGGTAAATTTTTTAAAGGCGAGGAATGCCTTTTTTTGATATAGACTGGAAAAGAGCTTTTGGCGGCAAACTGCAGAGCAAAAAGGTACAAAGGTTGGAATCGAGGACTAGAAGTAATTTCTCATATTTTTTACAAAAAAGTTTGGCCTTCCTAACTTGTTTAAACTTTTTCCGCTTTTCAACAATAGGGTTCGCTTTATAGCAAAAACATAACTCCTTGAACCAGATAATCTCTTGGCAGGTTGGACTGAACCATTAATTTTCTTTGAGTGTGGTGCTTTTTGCTCTATTTTGGATACACATTCTCATTCCCAATAGAATTAGCTTTATGACCATATCTGAGCTGGAGCCTACGTCAGTTTCGAGAATACGTAGTAGCTAAAGAAGAAATTATTGAAACCGTGCCAGTTGGCTTTCTTATACTGTCAAACCGTTTTCTTGGGAGCTATTTCTTTAACAGGAATATTTTGGCATGAGAAATTAGAAGATGTGAAGTGTCTTAGGGCTATAAGACACTAATGTTACTAACAATACACTTTTAAGCGCCAGAGGTAAGAAAAAAGTCGTTTTCGACTGGACCGTCCTACAAGTAGGCTTGTTAACTAATTGTGTAATATGGTTAAACTCATCAAAGTTTACACATACCTTCTGGAAGCCAGGAGGAAAACACATAAAGTAAAAAAGGAGTTGAATGGGACACGTTCCGACGACGACGCCTGTTCATTATTAATTTGGCTGAAAAGGGGTTTGAACTTTGCTATACGCGAACAGCACGTTTTATGTTGGCAGGAGTTTTAAATAAAGTATTATTTTACAAAAGGAGTGTAGAAAAAGTCCCATTTAATAAAAAAAAACTCACGTTTGATTTCTTCTTTTTTGAACACATCGTCCACGACGAATGTGCTTCTCCAAAAAGCGTTTGTATAAATAGCTCTTCTTGCAGTTCGTACATTCATAAACTGGCGGTGATCTTCCATGACAAATCTGCATATGATCCTTTAGCAAAAGTTTCCTAGGAAACAGTTGATAACAAATACTGCACTGAAAGCCATTTCCTTTTTTGGCATACCTCAGCAAAGCCGAGTCGGCAAATGAAATTGAAAAAGCAATGAAAAAGTGAAACATTTATATAAAAATAAACAGAATGGCAGCGGATGACAGTGGCGCTAACCCAGAGATTCGTGAATACGAACATAACTCAGGCTAGGTAGCAATTTTTCAAAAATTTTCGGTGCATCTTTCATGCACTACTGGATTTTGAGTGAGAAAATCTTTTTTATTTGATTCAATAATCCACTCACTTTGACTTTACGGAACAACAAGTATGACTATCCCTTACGTTTGTTCGTATGCACTTAAGCCCAGATGCCGATGCACATTAGTTTTAAACTTATAATCATCTTAATGGCATGGAAAAATAGAGTTAGGCAAAACTTTCAAATACGAGTTGTACGGCTGAAGAACGAATTCATGTACTTCACATTACGACCGAAATTGGGCTCGTGGGTACATTTTTGGGCAGTCCTGAAAACGGGAGTATTACGGTAAATTTTTTAAAGGCGAGGAATGCCTTTTTTTTGATATAGACTGGAAAAGAGCTTTTGGCGGCAAACTGCAGAGCAAAAAGGTACAAAGGTTGGAATCGAGGACTAGAAGTAATTTCTCATATTTTTTACAAAAAAGTTTGGCCTTCCTAACTTGTTTAAACTTTTTCCGCTTTTCAACAATAGGGTTCGCTTTATAGCAAAAACATAACTCCTTGAACCAGATAATCTCTTGGCAGGTTGGACTGAACCATTAATTTTCTTTGAGTGTGGTGCTTTTTACTCTATTTTGGATACACATTCTCATTCCCAATAGAATTAGCTTTATGACCACATCTGAGCTGGAGCCTACGTCAGTTTCGAGAATACGTAGTAGCTAAAGAAGAAATTATTGAAACCGTGCCAGTTGGCTTTCTTATACTGTCAAACCGTTTTCTTGGGAGCTATTTCTTTAACAGGAATATTTTGGCATGAGAAATTAGAAGATGTGAAGTGTCTTAGGGCTATAAGACACTAATGTTACTAACAATACACTTTTAAGCGCCAGAGGTAAGAAAAAAGTCGTTTTCGACTGGACCGTCCTACAAGTAGGCTTGTTAACTAATTGTGTAATATGGTTAAACTCATCAAAGTTTACACATACCTTCTGGAAGCCAGGAGGAAAACACATAAAGTAAAAAAGGAGTTGAATGGGACACGTTCCGACGACGACGCCTGTTCATTATTAATTTGGCTGAAAAGGGGTTTGAACTTTGCTATACGCGAACAGCACGTTTTATGTTGGCAGGAGTTTTAAATAAAGTATTATTTTACAAAAGGAGTGCAGAAAAAGTCCCATTTAATAAAAAAAAACTCACGTTTGATTTCTTCTTTTTTGAACACATCGTCCACGACGAATGTGCTTCTCCAAAAAGCGTTTGTATAAATAGCTCTTCTTGCAGTTCGTACATTCATAAACTGGCGGTGATCTTCCATGACAAATCTGCATATGATCCTTTAGCAAAAGTTTCCTAGGAAACAGTTGATAACAAATACTGCACTGAAAGCCATTTCCTTTTTTGGCATACCTCAGCAAAGCCGAGTCGGCAAATGAAATTGAAAAAGCAATGAAAAAGTGAAACATTTATATAAAAATAAACAGAATGGCAGCGGATGACAGTGGCGCTAACCCAGAGATTCGTGAATACGAACATAACTCAGGCTAGGTAGCAATTTTTCAAAAATTTTCGGTGCATCTTTCATGCACTACTGGATTTTGAGTGAGAAAATCTTTTTTATTTGATTCAATAATCCACTCACTTTGACTTTACGGAACAACAAGTATGACTATCCCTTACGTTTGTTCGTATGCACTTAAGCCCAGATGCCGATGCACATTAGTTTTAAACTTATAATCATCTTAATGGCATGGAAAAATAGAGTTAGGCAAAACTTTCAAATACGAGTTGTACGGCTGAAGAACGAATTCATGTACTTCACATTACGACCGAAATTGGGCTCGTGGGTACATTTTTGGGCAGTCCTGAAAACGGGAGTATTACGGTAAATTTTTTAAAGGCGAGGAATGCCTTTTTTTGATATAGACTGGAAAAGAGCTTTTGGCGGCAAACTGCAGAGCAAAAAGGTACAAAGGTTGGAATCGAGGACTAGAAGTAATTTCTCATATTTTTTACAAAAAAGTTTGGCCTTCCTAACTTGTTTAAACTTTTTCCGCTTTTCAAGAATAGGGTTCGCTTTATAGCAAAAACATAACTCCTTGAACCAGATAATCTCTTGGCAGGTTGGACTGAACCATTAATTTTCTTTGAGTGTGGTGCTTTTTGCTCTATTTTGGATACACATTCTCATTCCCAATAGAATTAGCTTTATGACCATATCTGAGCTGGAGCCTACGTCAGTTTCGAGAATACGTAGTAGCTAAAGAAGAAATTATTGAAACCGTGCCAGTTGGCTTTCTTATACTGTCAAACCGTTTTCTTGGGAGCTATTTCTTTAACAGGAATATTTTGGCATGAGAAATTAGAAGATGTGAAGTGTCTTAGGGCTATAAGACACTAATGTTACTAACAATACACTTTTAAGCGCCAGAGGTAAGAAAAAAGTCGTTTTCGACTGGACCGTCCTACAAGTAGGCTTGTTAACTAATTGTGTAATATGGTTAAACTCATCAAAGTTTACACATACCTTCTGGAAGCCAGGAGGAAAACACATAAAGTAAAAAAGGAGTTGAATGGGACACGTTCCGACGACGACGCCTGTTCATTATTAATTTGGCTGAAAAGGGGTTTGAACTTTGCTATACGCGAACAGCACGTTTTATGTTGGCAGGAGTTTTAAATAAAGTATTATTTTACAAAAGGAGTGCAGAAAAAGTCCCATTTAATAAAAAAAAACTCACGTTTGATTTCTTCTTTTTTGAACACATCGTCCACGACGAATGTGCTTCTCCAAAAAGCGTTTGTATAAATAGCTCTTCTTGCAGTTCGTACATTCATAAACTGGCGGTGATCTTCCATGACAAATCTGCATATGATCCTTTAGCAAAAGTTTCCTAGGAAACAGTTGATAACAAATACTGCACTGAAAGCCATTTCCTTTTTTGGCATACCTCAGCAAAGCCGAGTCGGCAAATGAAATTGAAAAAGCAATGAAAAAGTGAAACATTTATATAAAAATAAACAGAATGGCAGCGGATGACAGTGGCGCTAACCCAGAGATTCGTGAATACGAACATAACTCAGGCTAGGTAGCAATTTTTCAAAAATTTTCGGTGCATCTTTCATGCACTACTGGATTTTGAGTGAGAAAATCTTTTTTATTTGATTCAATAATCCACTCACTTTGACTTTACGGAACAACAAGTATGACTATCCCTTACGTTTGTTCGTATGCACTTAAGCCCAGATGCCGATGCACATTAGTTTTAAACTTATAATCATCTTAATGGCATGGAAAAATAGAGTTAGGCAAAACTTTCAAATACGAGTTGTACGGCTGAAGAACGAATTCATGTACTTCACATTACGACCGAAATTGGGCTCGTGGGTACATTTTTGGGCAGTCCTGAAAACGGGAGTATTACGGTAAATTTTTTAAAGGCGAGGAATGCCTTTTTTTGATATAGACTGGAAAAGAGCTTTTGGCGGCAAACTGCAGAGCAAAAAGGTACAAAGGTTGGAATCGAGGACTAGAAGTAATTTCTCATATTTTTTACAAAAAAGTTTGGCCTTCCTAACTTGTTTAAACTTTTTCCGCTTTTCAACAATAGGGTTCGCTTTATAGCAAAAACATAACTCCTTGAACCAGATAATCTCTTGGCAGGTTGGACTGAACCATTAATTTTCTTTGAGTGTGGTGCTTTTTGCTCTATTTTGGATACACATTCTCATTCCCAATAGAATTAGCTTTATGACCATATCTGAGCTGGAGCCTACGTCAGTTTCGAGAATACGTAGTAGCTAAAGAAGAAATTATTGAAACCGTGCCAGTTGGCTTTCTTATACTGTCAAACCGTTTTCTTGGGAGCTATTTCTTTAACAGGAATATTTTGGCATGAGAAATTAGAAGATGTGAAGTGTCTTAGGGCTATAAGACACTAATGTTACTAACAATACACTTTTAAGCGCCAGAGGTAAGAAAAAAGTCGTTTTCGACTGGACCGTCCTACAAGTAGGCTTGTTAACTAATTGTGTAATATGGTTAAACTCATCAAAGTTTACACATACCTTCTGGAAGCCAGGAGGAAAACACATAAAGTAAAAAAGGAGTTGAATGGGACACGTTCCGACGACGACGCCTGTTCATTATTAATTTGGCTGAAAAGGGGTTTGAACTTTGCTATACGCGAACAGCACGTTTTATGTTGGCAGGAGTTTTAAATAAAGTATTATTTTACAAAAGGAGTGCAGAAAAAGTCCCATTTAATAAAAAAAAACTCACGTTTGATTTCTTCTTTTTTGAACACATCGTCCACGACGAATGTGCTTCTCCAAAAAGCGTTTGTATAAATAGCTCTTCTTGCAGTTCGTACATTCATAAACTGGCGGTGATCTTCCATGACAAATCTGCATATGATCCTTTAGCAAAAGTTTCCTAGGAAACAGTTGATAACAAATACTGCACTGAAAGCCATTTCCTTTTTTGGCATACCTCAGCAAAGCCGAGTCGGCAAATGAAATTGAAAAAGCAATGAAAAAGTGAAACATTTATATAAAAATAAACAGAATGGCAGCGGATGACAGTGGCGCTAACCCAGAGATTCGTGAATACGAACATAACTCAGGCTAGGTAGCAATTTTTCAAAAATTTTCGGTGCAGCTTTCATGCACTACTGGATTTTGAGTGAGAAAATCTTTTTTATTTGATTCAATAATCCACTCACTTTGACTTTACGGAACAACAAGTATGACTATCCCTTACGTTTGTTCGTACGCACTTAAGCCCAGATGCCGATGCACATTAGTTTTAAACTTATAATCATCTTAATGGCATGGAAAAATAGAGTTAGGCAAAACTTTCAAATACGAGTTGTACGGCTGAAGAACGAATTCATGTACTTCACATTACGACCGAAATTGGGCTCGTGGGTACATTTTTGGGCAGTCCTGAAAACGGGAGTATTACAGTAAATTTTTTAAAGGCGAGGAATGCCTTTTTTTGATATAGACTGGAAAAGAGCTTTTGGCGGCAAACTGCAGAGCAAAAAGGTACAAAGGTTGGAATCGAGGACTAGAAGTAATTTCTCATATTTTTTACAAAAAAGTTTGGCCTTCCTAACTTGTTTAAACTTTTTCCGCTTTTCAACAATAGGGTTCGCTTTATAGCAAAAACATAACTCCTTGAACCAGATAATCTCTTGGCAGGTTGGACTGAACCATTAATTTTCTTTGAGTGTGGTGCTTTTTACTCTATTTTGGATACACATTCTCATTCCCAATAGAATTAGCTTTATGACCATATCTGAGCTGGAGCCTACGTCAGTTTCGAGAATACGTAGTAGCTAAAGAAGAAATTATTGAAACCGTGCCAGTTGGCTTTCTTATACTGTCAAACCGTTTTCTTGGGAGCTATTTCTTTAACAGGAATATTTTGGCATGAGAAATTAGAAGATGTGAAGTGTCTTAGGGCTATAAGACACTAATGTTACTAACAATACACTTTTAAGCGCCAGAGGTAAGAAAAAAGTCGTTTTCGACTGGACCGTCCTACAAGTAGGCTTGTTAACTAATTGTGTAATATGGTTAAACTCATCAAAGTTTACACATACCTTCTGGAAGCCAGGAGGAAAACACATAAAGTAAAAAAGGAGTTGAATGGGACACGTTCCGACGACGACGCCTGTTCATTATTAATTTGGCTGAAAAGGGGTTTGAACTTTGCTATACGCGAACAGCACGTTTTATGTTGGCAGGAGTTTTAAATAAAGTATTATTTTACAAAAGGAGTGCAGAAAAAGTCCCATTTAATAAAAAAAAACTCACGTTTGATTTCTTCTTTTTTGAACACATCGTCCACGACGAATGTGCTTCTCCAAAAAGCGTTTGTATAAATAGCTCTTCTTGCAGTTCGTACATTCATAAACTGGCGGTGATCTTCCATGACAAATCTGCATATGATCCTTTAGCAAAAGTTTCCTAGGAAACAGTTGATAACAAATACTGCACTGAAAGCCATTTCCTTTTTTGGCATACCTCAGCAAAGCCGAGTCGGCAAATGAAATTGAAAAAGCAATGAAAAAGTGAAACATTTATATAAAAATAAACAGAATGGCAGCGGATGACAGTGGCGCTAACCCAGAGATTCGTGAATACGAACATAACTCAGGCTAGGTAGCAATTTTTCAAAAATTTTCGGTGCATCTTTCATGCACTACTGGATTTTGAGTGAGAAAATCTTTTTTATTTGATTCAATAATCCACTCACTTTGACTTTACGGAACAACAAGTATGACTATCCCTTACGTTTGTTCGTATGCACTTAAGCCCAGATGCCGATGCACATTAGTTTTAAACTTATAATCATCTTAATGGCATGGAAAAATAGAGTTAGGCAAAACTTTCAAATACGAGTTGTACGGCTGAAGAACGAATTCATGTACTTCACATTACGACCGAAATTGGGCTCGTGGGTACATTTTTGGGCAGTCCTGAAAACGGGAGTATTACGGTAAATTTTTTAAAGGCGAGGAATGCCTTTTTTTGATATAGACTGGAAAAGAGCTTTTGGCGGCAAACTGCAGAGCAAAAAGGTACAAAGGTTGGAATCGAGGACTAGAAGTAATTTCTCATATTTTTTACAAAAAAGTTTGGCCTTCCTAACTTGTTTAAACTTTGTCCGCTTTTCAACAATAGGGTTCGCTTTATAGCAAAAACATAACTCCTTGAACCAGATAATCTCTTGGCAGGTTGGACTGAACCATTAATTTTCTTTGAGTGTGGTGCTTTTTACTCTATTTTGGATACACATTCTCATTCCCAATAGAATTAGCTTTATGACCATATCTGAGCTGGAGCCTACGTCAGTTTCGAGAATACGTAGTAGCTAAAGAAGAAATTATTGAAACCGTGCCAGTTGGCTTTCTTATACTGTCAAACCGTTTTCTTGGGAGCTATTTCTTTAACAGGAATATTTTGGCATGAGAAATTAGAAGATGTGAAGTGTCTTAGGGCTATAAGACACTAATGTTACTAACAATACACTTTTAAGCGCCAGAGGTAAGAAAAAAGTCGTTTTCGACTGGACCGTCCTACAAGTAGGCTTGTTAACTAATTGTGTAATATGGTTAAACTCATCAAAGTTTACACATACCTTCTGGAAGCCAGGAGGAAAACACATAAAGTAAAAAAGGAGTTGAATGGGACACGTTCCGACGACGACGCCTGTTCATTATTAATTTGGCTGAAAAGGGGTTTGAACTTTGCTATACGCGAACAGCACGTTTTATGTTGGCAGGAGTTTTAAATAAAGTATTATTTTACAAAAGGAGTGCAGAAAAAGTCCCATTTAATAAAAAAAAACTCACGTTTGATTTCTTCTTTTTTGAACACATCGTCCACGACGAATGTGCTTCTCCAAAAAGCGTTTGTATAAATAGCTCTTCTTGCAGTTCGTACATTCATAAACTGGCGGTGATCTTCCATGACAAATCTGCATATGATCCTTTAGCAAAAGTTTCCTAGGAAACAGTTGATAACAAATACTGCACTGAAAGCCATTTCCTTTTTTGGCATACCTCAGCAAAGCCGAGTCGGCAAATGAAATTGAAAAAGCAATGAAAAAGTGAAACATTTATATAAAAATAAACAGAATGGCAGCGGATGACAGTGGCGCTAACCCAGAGATTCGTGAATACGAACATAACTCAGGCTAGGTAGCAATTTTTCAAAAATTTTCGGTGCATCTTTCATGCACTACTGGATTTTGAGTGAGAAAATCTTTTTTATTTGATTCAATAATCCACTCACTTTGACTTTACGGAACAACAAGTATGACTATCCCTTACGTTTGTTCGTATGCACTTAAGCCCAGATGCCGATGCACATTAGTTTTAAACTTATAATCATCTTAATGGCATGGAAAAATAGAGTTAGACAAAACTTTCAAATACGAGTTGTACGGCTGAAGAACGAATTCATGTACTTCACATTACGACCGAAATTGGGCTCGTGGGTACATTTTTGGGCAGTCCTGAAAACGGGAGTATTACGGTAAATTTTTTAAAGGCGAGGAATGCCTTTTTTTGATATAGACTGGAAAAGAGCTTTTGGCGGCAAACTGCAGAGCAAAAAGGTACAAAGGTTGGAATCGAGGACTAGAAGTAATTTCTCATATTTTTTACAAAAAAGTTTGGCCTTCCTAACTTGTTTAAACTTTGTCCGCTTTTCAACAATAGGGTTCGCTTTATAGCAAAAACATAACTCCTTGAACCAGATAATCTCTTGGCAGGTTGGACTGAACCATTAATTTTCTTTGAGTGTGGTGCTTTTTACTCTATTTTGGATACACATTCTCATTCCCAATAGAATTAGCTTTATGACCATATCTGAGCTGGAGCCTACGTCAGTTTCGAGAATACGTAGTAGCTAAAGAAGAAATTATTGAAACCGTGCCAGTTGGCTTTCTTATACTGTCAAACCGTTTTCTTGGGAGCTATTTCTTTAACAGGAATATTTTGGCATGAGAAATTAGAAGATGTGAAGTGTCTTAGGGCTATAAGACACTAATGTTACTAACAATACACTTTTAAGCGCCAGAGGTAAGAAAAAAGTCGTTTTCGACTGGACCGTCCTACAAGTAGGCTTGTTAACTAATTGTGTAATATGGTTAAACTCATCAAAGTTTACACATACCTTCTGGAAGCCAGGAGGAAAACACATAAAGTAAAAAAGGAGTTGAATGGGACACGTTCCGACGACGACGCCTGTTCATTATTAATTTGGCTGAAAAGGGGTTTGAACTTTGCTATACGCGAACAGCACGTTTTATGTTGGCAGGAGTTTTAAATAAAGTATTATTTTACAAAAGGAGTGCAGAAAAAGTCCCATTTAATAAAAAAAAACTCACGTTTGATTTCTTCTTTTTTGAACACATCGTCCACGACGAATGTGCTTCTCCAAAAAGCGTTTGTATAAATAGTTCTTCTTGCAGTTCGTACATTCATAAACTGGCGGTGATCTTCCATGACAAATCTGCATATGATCCTTTAGCAAAAGTTTCCTAGGAAACAGTTGATAACAAATACTGCACTGAAAGCCATTTCCTTTTTTGGCATACCTCAGCAAAGCCGAGTCGGCAAATGAAATTGAAAAAGCAATGAAAAAGTGAAACATTTATATAAAAATAAACAGAATGGCAGCGGATGACAGTGGCGCTAACCCAGAGATTCGTGAATACGAACATAACTCAGGCTAGGTAGCAATTTTTCAAAAATTTTCGGTGCAGCTTTCATGCACTACTGGATTTTGAGTGAGAAAATCTTTTTTATTTGATTCAATAATCCACTCACTTTGACTTTACGGAACAACAAGTATGACTATCCCTTACGTTTGTTCGTACGCACTTAAGCCCAGATGCCGATGCACATTAGTTTTAAACTTATAATCATCTTAATGGCATGGAAAAATAGAGTTAGGCAAAACTTTCAAATACGAGTTGTACGGCTGAAGAACGAATTCATGTACTTCACATTACGACCGAAATTGGGCTCGTGGGTACATTTTTGGGCAGTCCTGAAAACGGGAGTATTACAGTAAATTTTTTAAAGGCGAGGAATGCCTTTTTTTGATATAGACTGGAAAAGAGCTTTTGGCGGCAAACTGCAGAGCAAAAAGGTACAAAGGTTGGAATAGAGGACTAGAAGTAATTTCTCATATTTTTTACAAAAAAGTTTGGCCTTCCTAACTTGTTTAAACTTTTTCCGCTTTTCAACAATAGGGTTCGCTTTATAGCAAAAACATAACTCCTTGAACCAGATAATCTCTTGGCAGGTTGGACTGAACCATTAATTTTCTTTGAGTGTGGTGCTTTTTACTCTATTTTGGATACACATTCTCATTCCCAATAGAATTAGCTTTATGACCATATCTGAGCTGGAGCCTACGTCAGTTTCGAGAATACGTAGTAGCTAAAGAAGAAATTATTGAAACCGTGCCAGTTGGCTTTCTTATACTGTCAAACCGTTTTCTTGGGAGCTATTTCTTTAACAGGAATATTTTGGCATGAGAAATTAGAAGATGTGAAGTGTCTTAGGGCTATAAGACACTAATGTTACTAACAATACACTTTTAAGCGCCAGAGGTAAGAAAAAAGTCGTTTTCGACTGGACCGTCCTACAAGTAGGCTTGTTAACTAATTGTGTAATATGGTTAAACTCATCAAAGTTTACACATACCTTCTGGAAGCCAGGAGGAAAACACATAAAGTAAAAAAGGAGTTGAATGGGACACGTTCCGACGACGACGCCTGTTCATTATTAATTTGGCTGAAAAGGGGTTTGAACTTTGCTATACGCGAACAGCACGTTTTATGTTGGCAGGAGTTTTAAATAAAGTATTATTTTACAAAAGGAGTGCAGAAAAAGTCCCATTTAATAAAAAAAAACTCACGTTTGATTTCTTCTTTTTTGAACACATCGTCCACGACGAATGTGCTTCTCCAAAAAGCGTTTGTATAAATAGCTCTTCTTGCAGTTCGTACATTCATAAACTGGCGGTGATCTTCCATGACAAATCTGCATATGATCCTTTAGCAAAAGTTTCCTAGGAAACAGTTGATAACAAATACTGCACTGAAAGCCATTTCCTTTTTTGGCATACCTCAGCAAAGCCGAGTCGGCAAATGAAATTGAAAAAGCAATGAAAAAGTGAAACATTTATATAAAAATAAACAGAATGGCAGCGGATGACAGTGGCGCTAACCCAGAGATTCGTGAATACGAACATAACTCAGGCTAGGTAGCAATTTTTCAAAAATTTTCGGTGCATCTTTCATGCACTACTGGATTTTGAGTGAGAAAATCTTTTTTATTTGATTCAATAATCCACTCACTTTGACTTTACGGAACAACAAGTATGACTATCCCTTACGTTTGTTCGTATGCACTTAAGCCCAGATGCCGATGCACATTAGTTTTAAACTTATAATCATCTTAATGGCATGGAAAAATAGAGTTAGGCAAAACTTTCAAATACGAGTTGTACGGCTGAAGAACGAATTCATGTACTTCACATTACGACCGAAATTGGGCTCGTGGGTACATTTTTGGGCAGTCCTGAAAACGGGAGTATTACGGTAAATTTTTTAAAGGCGAGGAATGCCTTTTTTTGATATAGACTGGAAAAGAGCTTTTGGCGGCAAACTGCAGAGCAAAAAGGTACAAAGGTTGGAATCGAGGACTAGAAGTAATTTCTCATATTTTTTACAAAAAAGTTTGGCCTTCCTAACTTGTTTAAACTTTGTCCGCTTTTCAACAATAGGGTTCGCTTTATAGCAAAAACATAACTCCTTGAACCAGATAATCTCTTGGCAGGTTGGACTGAACCATTAATTTTCTTTGAGTGTGGTGCTTTTTACTCTATTTTGGATACACATTCTCATTCCCAATAGAATTAGCTTTATGACCATATCTGAGCTGGAGCCTACGTCAGTTTCGAGAATACGTAGTAGCTAAAGAAGAAATTATTGAAACCGTGCCAGTTGGCTTTCTTATACTGTCAAACCGTTTTCTTGGGAGCTATTTCTTTAACAGGAATATTTTGGCATGAGAAATTAGAAGATGTGAAGTGTCTTAGGGCTATAAGACACTAATGTTACTAACAATACACTTTTAAGCGCCAGAGGTAAGAAAAAAGTCGTTTTCGACTGGACCGTCCTACAAGTAGGCTTGTTAACTAATTGTGTAATATGGTTAAACTCATCAAAGTTTACACATACCTTCTGGAAGCCAGGAGGAAAACACATAAAGTAAAAAAGGAGTTGAATGGGACACGTTCCGACGACGACGCCTGTTCATTATTAATTTGGCTGAAAAGGGGTTTGAACTTTGCTATACGCGAACAGCACGTTTTATGTTGGCAGGAGTTTTAAATAAAGTATTATTTTACAAAAGGAGTGCAGAAAAAGTCCCATTTAATAAAAAAAAACTCACGTTTGATTTCTTCTTTTTTGAACACATCGTCCACGACGAATGTGCTTCTCCAAAAAGCGTTTGTATAAATAGCTCTTCTTGCAGTTCGTACATTCATAAACTGGCGGTGATCTTCCATGACAAATCTGCATATGATCCTTTAGCAAAAGTTTCCTAGGAAACAGTTGATAACAAATACTGCACTGAAAGCCATTTCCTTTTTTGGCATACCTCAGCAAAGCCGAGTCGGCAAATGAAATTGAAAAAGCAATGAAAAAGTGAAACATTTATATAAAAATAAACAGAATGGCAGCGGATGACAGTGGCGCTAACCCAGAGATTCGTGAATACGAACATAACTCAGGCTAGGTAGCAATTTTTCAAAAATTTTCGGTGCATCTTTCATGCACTACTGGATTTTGAGTGAGAAAATCTTTTTTATTTGATTCAATAATCCACTCACTTTGACTTTACGGAACAACAAGTATGACTATCCCTTACGTTTGTTCGTATGCACTTAAGCCCAGATGCCGATGCACATTAGTTTTAAACTTATAATCATCTTAATGGCATGGAAAAATAGAGTTAGACAAAACTTTCAAATACGAGTTGTACGGCTGAAGAACGAATTCATGTACTTCACATTACGACCGAAATTGGGCTCGTGGGTACATTTTTGGGCAGTCCTGAAAACGGGAGTATTACGGTAAATTTTTTAAAGGCGAGGAATGCCTTTTTTTGATATAGACTGGAAAAGAGCTTTTGGCGGCAAACTGCAGAGCAAAAAGGTACAAAGGTTGGAATCGAGGACTAGAAGTAATTTCTCATATTTTTTACAAAAAAGTTTGGCCTTCCTAACTTGTTTAAACTTTGTCCGCTTTTCAACAATAGGGTTCGCTTTATAGCAAAAACATAACTCCTTGAACCAGATAATCTCTTGGCAGGTTGGACTGAACCATTAATTTTCTTTGAGTGTGGTGCTTTTTACTCTATTTTGGATACACATTCTCATTCCCAATAGAATTAGCTTTATGACCATATCTGAGCTGGAGCCTACGTCAGTTTCGAGAATACGTAGTAGCTAAAGAAGAAATTATTGAAACCGTGCCAGTTGGCTTTCTTATACTGTCAAACCGTTTTCTTGGGAGCTATTTCTTTAACAGGAATATTTTGGCATGAGAAATTAGAAGATGTGAAGTGTCTTAGGGCTATAAGACACTAATGTTACTAACAATACACTTTTAAGCGCCAGAGGTAAGAAAAAAGTCGTTTTCGACTGGACCGTCCTACAAGTAGGCTTGTTAACTAATTGTGTAATATGGTTAAACTCATCAAAGTTTACACATACCTTCTGGAAGCCAGGAGGAAAACACATAAAGTAAAAAAGGAGTTGAATGGGACACGTTCCGACGACGACGCCTGTTCATTATTAATTTGGCTGAAAAGGGGTTTGAACTTTGCTATACGCGAACAGCACGTTTTATGTTGGCAGGAGTTTTAAATAAAGTATTATTTTACAAAAGGAGTGCAGAAAAAGTCCCATTTAATAAAAAAAAACTCACGTTTGATTTCTTCTTTTTTGAACACATCGTCCACGACGAATGTGCTTCTCCAAAAAGCGTTTGTATAAATAGTTCTTCTTGCAGTTCGTACATTCATAAACTGGCGGTGATCTTCCATGACAAATCTGCATATGATCCTTTAGCAAAAGTTTCCTAGGAAACAGTTGATAACAAATACTGCACTGAAAGCCATTTCCTTTTTTGGCATACCTCAGCAAAGCCGAGTCGGCAAATGAAATTGAAAAAGCAATGAAAAAGTGAAACATTTATATAAAAATAAACAGAATGGCAGCGGATGACAGTGGCGCTAACCCAGAGATTCGTGAATACGAACATAACTCAGGCTAGGTAGCAATTTTTCAAAAATTTTCGGTGCAGCTTTCATGCACTACTGGATTTTGAGTGAGAAAATCTTTTTTATTTGATTCAATAATCCACTCACTTTGACTTTACGGAACAACAAGTATGACTATCCCTTACGTTTGTTCGTACGCACTTAAGCCCAGATGCCGATGCACATTAGTTTTAAACTTATAATCATCTTAATGGCATGGAAAAATAGAGTTAGGCAAAACTTTCAAATACGAGTTGTACGGCTGAAGAACGAATTCATGTACTTCACATTACGACCGAAATTGGGCTCGTGGGTACATTTTTGGGCAGTCCTGAAAACGGGAGTATTACAGTAAATTTTTTAAAGGCGAGGAATGCCTTTTTTTGATATAGACTGGAAAAGAGCTTTTGGCGGCAAACTGCAGAGCAAAAAGGTACAAAGGTTGGAATAGAGGACTAGAAGTAATTTCTCATATTTTTTACAAAAAAGTTTGGCCTTCCTAACTTGTTTAAACTTTTTCCGCTTTTCAACAATAGGGTTCGCTTTATAGCAAAAACATAACTCCTTGAACCAGATAATCTCTTGGCAGGTTGGACTGAACCATTAATTTTCTTTGAGTGTGGTGCTTTTTACTCTATTTTGGATACACATTCTCATTCCCAATAGAATTAGCTTTATGACCATATCTGAGCTGGAGCCTACGTCAGTTTCGAGAATACGTAGTAGCTAAAGAAGAAATTATTGAAACCGTGCCAGTTGGCTTTCTTATACTGTCAAACCGTTTTCTTGGGAGCTATTTCTTTAACAGGAATATTTTGGCATGAGAAATTAGAAGATGTGAAGTGTCTTAGGGCTATAAGACACTAATGTTACTAACAATACACTTTTAAGCGCCAGAGGTAAGAAAAAAGTCGTTTTCGACTGGACCGTCCTACAAGTAGGCTTGTTAACTAATTGTGTAATATGGTTAAACTCATCAAAGTTTACACATACCTTCTGGAAGCCAGGAGGAAAACACATAAAGTAAAAAAGGAGTTGAATGGGACACGTTCCGACGACGACGCCTGTTCATTATTAATTTGGCTGAAAAGGGGTTTGAACTTTGCTATACGCGAACAGCACGTTTTATGTTGGCAGGAGTTTTAAATAAAGTATTATTTTACAAAAGGAGTGCAGAAAAAGTCCCATTTAATAAAAAAAAACTCACGTTTGATTTCTTCTTTTTTGAACACATCGTCCACGACGAATGTGCTTCTCCAAAAAGCGTTTGTATAAATAGCTCTTCTTGCAGTTCGTACATTCATAAACTGGCGGTGATCTTCCATGACAAATCTGCATATGATCCTTTAGCAAAAGTTTCCTAGGAAACAGTTGATAACAAATACTGCACTGAAAGCCATTTCCTTTTTTGGCATACCTCAGCAAAGCCGAGTCGGCAAATGAAATTGAAAAAGCAATGAAAAAGTGAAACATTTATATAAAAATAAACAGAATGGCAGCGGATGACAGTGGCGCTAACCCAGAGATTCGTGAATACGAACATAACTCAGGCTAGGTAGCAATTTTTCAAAAATTTTCGGTGCATCTTTCATGCACTACTGGATTTTGAGTGAGAAAATCTTTTTTATTTGATTCAATAATCCACTCACTTTGACTTTACGGAACAACAAGTATGACTATCCCTTACGTTTGTTCGTATGCACTTAAGCCCAGATGCCGATGCACATTAGTTTTAAACTTATAATCATCTTAATGGCATGGAAAAATAGAGTTAGGCAAAACTTTCAAATACGAGTTGTACGGCTGAAGAACGAATTCATGTACTTCACATTACGACCGAAATTGGGCTCGTGGGTACATTTTTGGGCAGTCCTGAAAACGGGAGTATTACGGTAAATTTTTTAAAGGCGAGGAATGCCTTTTTTTGATATAGACTGGAAAAGAGCTTTTGGCGGCAAACTGCAGAGCAAAAAGGTACAAAGGTTGGAATCGAGGACTAGAAGTAATTTCTCATATTTTTTACAAAAAAGTTTGGCCTTCCTAACTTGTTTAAACTTTGTCCGCTTTTCAACAATAGGGTTCGCTTTATAGCAAAAACATAACTCCTTGAACCAGATAATCTCTTGGCAGGTTGGACTGAACCATTAATTTTCTTTGAGTGTGGTGCTTTTTACTCTATTTTGGATACACATTCTCATTCCCAATAGAATTAGCTTTATGACCATATCTGAGCTGGAGCCTACGTCAGTTTCGAGAATACGTAGTAGCTAAAGAAGAAATTATTGAAACCGTGCCAGTTGGCTTTCTTATACTGTCAAACCGTTTTCTTGGGAGCTATTTCTTTAACAGGAATATTTTGGCATGAGAAATTAGAAGATGTGAAGTGTCTTAGGGCTATAAGACACTAATGTTACTAACAATACACTTTTAAGCGCCAGAGGTAAGAAAAAAGTCGTTTTCGACTGGACCGTCCTACAAGTAGGCTTGTTAACTAATTGTGTAATATGGTTAAACTCATCAAAGTTTACACATACCTTCTGGAAGCCAGGAGGAAAACACATAAAGTAAAAAAGGAGTTGAATGGGACACGTTCCGACGACGACGCCTGTTCATTATTAATTTGGCTGAAAAGGGGTTTGAACTTTGCTATACGCGAACAGCACGTTTTATGTTGGCAGGAGTTTTAAATAAAGTATTATTTTACAAAAGGAGTGCAGAAAAAGTCCCATTTAA